>CM043019.1:43168544-43768544 GCA_023690525.1 Holotrichia oblita
GAGATTGCGTAATAAGCACAAGATCTTCTATCTAAGCTGAAACAATTCCTTTAAAATTCCAGAACAGAATTTGGAACAAAATTACAGAATTTGGAACAAGTACAAACTCCGGAAAGAGATCTGTTAGTACAATTAACTCAAGAAACAGAGGACCAAGCACTATAATAACTGCTTATTCGATTTCTATTATTCAAATTGTGATTCCTTACACATCAGGTTGTTAAAAAATATTTTTAGAAAACACAAGTTTAATAAAGAAAATAAGACCTCTTCGATAAGTTAAAAGATTTAAAATTCTTAAAGTCAATAAACAGAAAAATATTTAATGTGAGTCAAATGTTTCAATTAAAAGGCAAACTCGTAACAAGACTTTGTTTTATTTGAATTTTACTCTTACTTTATAAGAAAAAATTTGTAAACGAATAAAAACAAAGTACAAACAATATTAGTGAGCTACCGTGGGAATGTAAATAACCTTAATTTTCCATTTATAGAGGATATTAGCGATATTAATCGCAATGATGTTTGGGAGAAAGTTGTGGAACTGGGTCTGCGACAATGTGGTCTTCTGTGCGTTTTAATTACATTTTTCAGGAGCAGATGACTTGCGATAAAAGAAAAATCTGCTTTACATTATTTCCCAGTTTAAAAATTGTTACCCGTCCAAAACAAATTGTTCTTTTTCTACTCCCATACTTTAATTGTATTATTGAACCTGTACCTGTACAAGTTTATCCCAATAGGAATACAGATTTTTCAATACGATACAAAAGTTTATATCTAATAGGAATGGGACATTCCAATATTCAATATAGCCGTGACTACATATCTGACAGATATAAAAATTAATTAAACTTGACAGTTCTCTGTATCTATTTAAATACAGGGTGGGGACTTTAACTGTAACAAATTCGATAAAAAATCAGGTGACAATTTTTGCGAAAAATGCCTGGACACGTCGATTTTTATTTTTGAATACGGATTTTTTTGTGGTAAATACAGGGTGGCCCAAAAATAAGTTACGACCATCAACTTCTTTCATCAAGTTCTATTGATAGGGGACTTTATAAATGGAACAAATTCGATAAATTTATTATTTCAAAAGTTGTTCAAAATGCGCTCCATTCACTTCTTGGCAAAGAGCCAATCGGTTATAAAATTCATTTTGCAAGCTGTTTAAAACCTGAGGTGGTATTAATCTGATTTCCAGTCTAATCCGAGTTTCCAATTCTTCGATATTTCTAGGCTTTATGACATACGTAAACTTCTCGATGATTGTTGAGTTTAGGTATAGGACATGGTACATAAAATGTACTTAGATTTCGATAAAGAATTCAAAAATACATTTGTTCCATTTGAAAAAATGAAGTTGATGATCGTAACTTATTTTTGGGCCGCCCTGTATATATCAATTTACCACAAAAGAAAAATCCGTATTCAAAAATAAAAATCGACATGTTCAAGCATTTTTCGCAAAAATTGTCACCTGATTTTTTAGCGAATTTGTTCCAGTTAAAGTCTCCACGACATTGTATACTAAAAATTAAAGAAATACGTATGATATTATGAGGCCTAGAAAAATAATAGTGGTTTGGAACTCGCATTTAATGGCTATTAAGACACTTGTATTCATTATTGTTGATATCGGCTTCCGCCTCGCATTGTAATTTTTTCATACTCGTGTCTAATATTTATCATTACATATGCTCACAATATATAATATTATTAAACAATGCATTATCTGTCAATTGCAGTTTAGTTTATACAATTCGGTGAATAGGTGTATGTCTGGAGAAATAGTCCATAGAATACTTCTGTTATCGACAAAATGGAATTATCACGAGATAACTTTCGGGTAATGATTTACTATGATTTCAAGAAAGGCTTGAGCACTTATAAGGGTGAGGAGAGTTTAAAATCGGCATTTTGGGGATCTCGCACCATCATTGGCTAGTGTTTTACTCCTTTAACCATTGTTAACCTCAAAAAGTTGCTGTGGTGAAGAAGATGGTGAAGGTGGACAACCATTATTTATGCAAGGATAGACTCTTACATTTGAAAAAGGTTGTATCTCGGTTTGTACCGCATCATCTAACAGATTTACAAAAAGCAGAACGTGTTAGAATTTGCCAACAAACATTATATGTTGAATGCTGGAGGTCATCAAATTACATTTCTAAAATTCTAACTGGCGATGTACATACATACCGTAAAACGGGTGAATAGGACAAAAACCGGAAAAACTGTATAGCGTTATTTACTACTTATTTATATAAATAAGCAATTTACTTAATTTATTCTGATAGAGATTTTACTCTATACAAAAAAAAAACTGATAATTTGTTATCATTAGTTGTAGTGGGTGGCAGCACTGGTTCCTTGTGCCTTTGTCTGGTGATTTTTGTAAACTTTTCGAGTTTGTAACTAGGAACAATTTAATAAGAAATAATACCTAACACAAAAATTTATCGCCTGTCATACATGCACATACAATGAGATTTATTTTTAAACAAAACCTATACAAGTGAACATACACTACGTTTACATGCAGAATTGAAAATTCACTCAGTACCGTCATCCGGGGATTTATCGGACAGCGGGTTTATATCGGACGAAAGTGCTCAATTTCAAATCATCCGCGCTCTTTTTGCGACATCTGAAGCGACAAACAAAAATATCCCTAAGCGTAAAAACAGTTCGTTATTCGAGACGTTTTCGCGGGTTTTGTATATGCTCAGGTAAATTAAAAAAAAATTGCTCATTTCAGTTGATATTTCCAGCAAAATTTTAACATGCTTTTATAGTCTCATATTACCACTGTAACTATCAATATTAAAATCATACTGCAATGACATTAATAATAGCTTATAACCATCTAAACATTTCCATAACGTCAATTTTTTTAATGTCGCACTTTGTCTTAACAAAATAGAAAACAATGAAATATTGTCATTTCAGGGGTAGTATCGGACATGCCTAGAAAACATCTCCACAAGTTGGGGACTTCCCACAGACGAAATTATCAGCCTGACAATATAGAACAAGCGTTGCTTGTCGTTGTGGATGGTCAATATTCTTTTAATCATGTTCCTTTGGTTATTTATTTGTTTATTAATGAATAGAATGGTTTTACCTTCATAATTTGTAAAGTTTAATATTTAAGTTTAATCTGTAATTTTCGTCCGATATATCCTCCGATGACGGTACTGCTTTGTGGTGAATCGGCCATGTAAACATATTACACAACTCTGTATTTCATTTGAAGGTCAAACCGATAAATTTGGAGATCATATTGTATCGAATTTCCATGTGATACCAACACCACGTTTGATTACTCGGGACACCTGTTTCTAGAACGTATGCGCTCTCATTAGGTATTCGATTGATGATGAGAGCCTGTTCGCTGTCGAACTACGTGTCCCGCGCAATTAATCGTTGTGGTGTTACCAATATTTTATTTGTAATTTACGAGCCCAGTCCTTGAAATCACACTGATACAAGATTTTGTTTTACAGTTTCACCAAATCTCACTTAGTGAGTACTAAGTTCAAAGTTAACAATTTTATTAGTAAACCTGTCCAAACTAAGCATAAAAACATAACAGATGGACAACTTTCGAGTAACTCCGTTTTTTGTTCTTATAGGACTTATAGGTTAGATAATGATTTCACAACTACATGTGTTTATTATTTATTCATAAAAAAACTTAATACTCAGACATTCATTATTTACATCATCCATGTGAAAAGAAAAAATGGTTTGAATATTTATTGATTATGTTTGTGTTAACATCAGTATCTTAAAATTATTTTGTAGCCAAAATTAAGACAAATATAACTACATTTCAAATTATCTTACAAACGACTGTTTAATGTTACACAGGTATTTATAATTGCTAAGCATATTGTACATTCACTACGAATAAAATAATTTAATTAAGAATATTCTTATACTTTAATATCACTTAATGTTAGACCAATACAGTCATGTGAAAGTACTTCATGTAATGAAAAACCATTTAAGTATTTCTAGAATTTACAAGAAAAAATATCTAAGTGTTACTTGTTGCATTAGTTAGTGTGATGTTTAAATAATGAAAATTAAAGGGGCACACACATACCAGTTAATAGAGAAAAATATAAAACGAAAAAAAATAAACGTTTTTACAATAAAAATATTTATTTCCTAAATTAAATTTTAAAAAATGAATAGTTATAATTCAAAAGTTCTTAAAAGGCGGAAAAATTGACTACAATAATTACAAACAAAACCTGGTAGGTACTGAGTGGCTATTCGTCTCATAGTTCTTCTTTAATTAACGTGTAACGGTTTTTGGAGGGTGCTAATTTTTTAAACGTACTTTCGGGAGGGTTTGTGGGTTTTCTTTTTTCCGGTTCCGTAGACTTAGACTCACTTTCATCTGGACCATAGTGAAACTCCATGAAGTTTGCCGGAATATAAGTCTTGAATGAACTGTTTTACTTTACCAGGAACTTCCATGTTTTTAATATCAGAAAATAGGTACATGTGTCTGAAACTGTCTATGGCAATAAGTGGTAAAATCTGATTCGCTTTTGCCTAAGTGATGTAAAGGATGTGCGAATTTTTCTTCCATCTGCTGTTAAGAAGTTGATATTTTCTGAAAATACAAGAAAATTATCAATATATAGGAAACCTATTTTTAATTTCTATTATAAATATGTATTTTGTAGTGGCACAAAAAAAGGTCATAATTACGTTTTTCACCAAGTAACTCTGTAACCACTATATGATTATATTTCTTGATACTCTCAGTATCGTCGGGATGATGAAACAATATTAAAAATGGTAGTCCTTCTTCAGTTAACTCTTCTGCATTTTCGAACGTAATTTCCCTTACCAAGGGAACACATTTCTCCGCCACCCGTGCAATTCATCGAAATTGTTTATATCTCCTTCAAAAGTTTCGTCCATATCGTTCGAGCGCTTCAAATCTGGTCTAAATACTATTATAGGTTCACCGGGAGGATGCATCTGTTTAGAAGCGTCACCGAAACCAACGTAAAACAGGCAATCATCTTTTAAATTGGACGCAACTCGTCGAAAAACGTTATATTGTGCTTGTTCCTTATTATCAAAATATCCTGAAAATATAAGGAAATAAATATTAAAGTATTATTGTTGTGGTTTAGAATTATTATTACAGTTTGAAATTTGTTAGAGAGCGTTAGAACGCATCGGAACTTTCTAACATTCGAAAACTTTCAATCTCGTTTAATTTGAAGAATACAATAAAGAAAATAGGTTATTAAGACAGGATTTGAAAACTGTAGACCCTTTTTGACTTCAGTTGAACTAATTCATTGATTATATTTTCATATTCGCACCCTTAAATTTGTAATAAATAGAGTGTTGAAGTGCAATATTGAAACAATTGTAATAATAAACTTATATAAATCATTATGACCAAGTATTATGCAATTAGTTGTTAGTATAGCAGGATTACAATCATTACTGCTGTCGTAATGCATGTATAAAACAACGCAATTCTGCAAAATGTGTACAAATCAAGTCATATAAAACGTATTTATTAGCGAGACAAATATCTGTAATTACACAGCGATAAGAATAACGACAGCACTGCATTGACTCTCTTGTGGGACGTGCGTAGTAATACAAAGGCGTCAACAAAAATATGAACATTAATAATTTCTTACACCTTCAGCTAGTCTAAAATCCTATATTGAAGAATATCTATATTTTTTACAGATGATTGTTTTAAGTCACTGCTTTTCTTTCCAATCAGATCCCTCACGTGTTTTATTTATGTTATGTGTAGTTAGCGCGATATATGGCCATCATTCATTGGTTTTTTTTTAATATTAGGGGAAATCCGTATGGACTCCCTGTCAACCAGAAGTGCCGGACTCTTACCGGCTAAAACCCCCTACTTCACCATCTCGTTGGTGCGCTGGAATCACCAAACGATATACATCGGCAGCACCAGGTTGTCTCATTCCCTTCTGTTATCTATTTCTTGCCGCTATCTCGTGCTCGCCTTTTTCTTTTTCGCGAAGGATTTCTCTGATGAACGCATGTATCCTTATCCAATTCTGCTCGCTTTCCGTCATCAATTCTACGATGTTCTCCTGTGATATTCTCTCTCCCAGTTGTGTGTTTAGCATGCATCTTCTACTCGTCCATCTGACGCATTCCAGAATTGCATGTCCAGGAGTATCGGTCCGTTGGCAGTATGGGCAGCTGTCATCGCTCACTTTCTCCATTCTTTTTAGATAGCTTTGAAGTTACCATGTCCTGACAGGAACTGCGTCAGGTAATAATCGGACTTCTTGTGCTGACACTGTACCCACTGTATTATATCAGGGATAAGCACTCTGGTCCATTCCGCTTTCGCTGTCAACTCGCTCCAGGCCCCTTTGCCACTTGGATAATGTTCTTAGCCTTTCCTCGTCTTTGCTATTGTAGAGCTTCCAGATGTCATGTTGTGAAGTTTCAACCGCTCCTCCGCAAGCAAGGAGAACGGCGGGTTTTCCGTTATGACTTGTATAGCTGGTTTCGAGATCGATGTATACCCGCTTGCCACCCGCAACAGAGTCCTTCTTTGAGTCTCTCTAGCATGTCTCTGTACTTTTTTATGCTCCATACTTCCATCCAAGCGGGAGCTGCGTACAAGACCTGAGACTGGATGATTCCAGGCCATTCATTGTTGAAAAATTTGAGTTATCAGATATTCAAAGCATGACACTTGTAATGGCTTACTAACAGGATAAATAGCCACACTATCACTTCTTAAGTAAAAGCTATATATGTATCACTAAAAAAAATTATTCTACAAGGTGTAAGGAGTTTGACTGCCAAAATTTTCCCAGCATATAGAGCACGTAAACAGGATTAAAAAAGTTTATTATGAACTAGGCGTTAAAATAAATAGTTTTTCAGAAAAACGAAAGCAAAGTTCCAACTTTTAAATCGCGCTATCTTAGGCAGTTATAAGTATTTTAAAGTATGAATTTTGGATGGACTCATCACGTAAATACAAAGAAAAAATTGTTATAGAAGTTTGTTGTACAATCTAAGGTAAGGTTAAAAATAGAAATCGCAGTACATGTAAAATGTCCATAGCTTTGGTAACGCTGAAACATAACCTACTATAACTTTATACAAAAAGATGTGTTTCACAGCAGCTGAGGGCTACGGAGACGATAAGAAAATTGCAGACATTTTATTTTAAATAATAAGCTGCTTCATACAATTAAGTCGTATGATTCCTGTCGTTGATTTCGTTTTAGTATGAATACAAATGTTCTACTACAAATGCTCTCTTACATCAAACGATATTTTAGTGAATTATTTGACAAAGTCCTTCGCTTACGGATATTTAACTTTTTTAAACGCGGCGTTGCCAACTTCTGGTAACTAAGTTTTTACTTATCTTGGAAACCGTCACTTACGGTTTCCAAGATAATAATAAGAAGAAATAAGGCTAAACATTTATCAAAGTATTCTGTTCAGTTTCATTCAGTCTACACTACATTATAATTATGACACTCAAACCACTTATACCCTGTATATTCATGGAAAATGTAAAAAGATTGTTTAGAGAAGTTGCCGTGTGTTTAGTGAGACATATCCACAAGCACTGACCAAACAGAAATTTAGATGCATCGAATTTAATTTTGGTCAGTTAAATCCAGCATTTATACCTTTGCATGTATTTTTGTGTTTATTAGAGGTTGTTTTACGCTGTTTTTATTGTTTAAAAAAATATGCTTGGATATGTTTAAATTTATATTTAGAGATTGCCGTTAAATGCAGATATAGCTCAGTGAACACACTGCAAGTTCCTTAAACAATCTTTTTACATTTCCCATTAATATAAAATAAATCTAAAATATCCGTTTGAATAATTTTTATTTTTAAATAGGCACAACAAAACCAGATTTGAAAGGTTGTGGTAACAGTTTTACTAATAAGAACGTTTGTTGTCATTTCTAAAAATGTCAAAAATGTTAATAACTCGAGAATTATCACAGATACGTATGTACTTATATGGAATGCCAATACAGTTCGATGTAGAATTTGATTCTGCTTTAAAATCTTGAAAAAAAAATGGGTCACTGTATTTGAAAAAATTGAGTTTTAATGGTGTGAAGTTGTACTAGAAAACAATTAAATTTTGGACAATATACAATGCATTAATTCTAAGAACTGTAGCAGAAACACGAAGATTTCTTTTTATCCATTACCTCAATTTCCGAATTTTCACTTAAAAAATAGCGACAGTCCATAACATTAAGGATCATGACATAAATTCAAAAATTTTCGAAAAATCTCAAAAACGACTACACCCAGGTATAAGGAATATTAGTAAAAGTCTCTCTGAAATTTTGCTTAGATTTCAAAAATCCCATATAATTTTATTTGAAAATAAGAAACTTGATGTCAATTTCCGGTACTTCAGAAAGTGCCGCCATCTTGAAATATTTTTAGTGGATAGATTTAGTTACCCTATATGCATATGCAACTTTGCAGAAATTTATTTTCATTAAAATGGCCAATTTTTCTAATGCCCGATCTGAATTAATTGCCCTATATACTTAGATATTGATTATAATTTTATCTAACATGTCATGTAAAATTTTGATGACAATGTACTCCTACTACTGCAAATAAAAAAAATGTGTAACATATTTTACACGCGCAATCTTTACCGGCACAAGATGAATAAATATTATTGCATAAACTAACCTGATGACCCTAAACCTGATGACTAATAGGAAATATACAGGTTTTTTTAATGTGATTATCTAAATGGTGGTTTTTACATAGCGCAAAAATAATTTCATGAAAATACGTCAACGTTAACGGGATATTGATATATTTACGGCAATCAACATATGTATTTAAAATGTCAAGTGCATAACTGAAAGAAATATACATATTTGTTTTTCGGCAGCACAGATAATATAAAAACGAAAGTAAATTCCAAGTACAATTATAGTAAGAAACGTTTCAATAATTTTCTCGTTAAATACGATACTTCAGTAATTTGGTCCATTAGTATATAAATGAAACTTAGTACTATGCTAACTATTTCTTGTTTATTCATAATTCTTAACAAACATTATTGTCGGTAAAAATTGCCTATTTTAAATCCTTTCCAGTCTATTAGGAGAAGGAATTTGCAATAAAAAAGATATTTGTGTAATTTTCTTATTTATATGACATGTTTAGAAACACAAGAGTTAGTAAAAACTATTATATTTCACACGATATAACCTTTTTATTGTAGTAGAAGTTGGTGTTTGCAACACTAGGTTTTTCCTAATACAAATTTTTATCATTAAAAGTATAAATAGATTGGAATTTGTGTCTTTAAATATCTAGATAGTAAGAAAAAAACCATTTCTTTATTATAGAATAGTTTACCAATAATGTGCTTTTCATAATATCCCCAAGGTATGCAACAGATTTCCCAATTGCGCCTATAAATTATAATCTTATAGTAAACAATAGGATAATACTGCCATTATATATAAATACCGAAATTCACGTTATGGTTGTATACATCAAAAGCTAGTAAAAAATGCTTTTCAACGAAGTTGCGTCCTATACAATTAAAATTCTATAAAAAAATTAAAGATTGCACGTTTATTTTAGATTAAATATTTTAAATTACTTTAATAAATGCTCAAAATGATCTAATTATCTTAATAAATTGTTTGCAAGAAGAGGTCCACAACCCACTTATTGGGATAATTATACGATCATCTTACTTGAATAATATATATAGGACGTCTCAACGAGAACGTTCATTACAAATTTATGGGATTCTGATCAAAACATGAATTTGAAAATTCGGAATTATATAATCGATTGTTCTCTGGAATTAAGATATTGTTAGATTTCTAGCGCTTCCGGTTATACCGCAAGTTGTCATCAACTTTTTTTATTGAACACACTGTATATCTTTACACATTTTACAATTTAATTCGGGTGATTTATAGTTATGAATTTTTCTAAAAAATTTATAGCAGATATTTATTCAAAAAATCTGCGAACACTCGATTTTTTGGATATCAATTGAGGGTTCATAATACACTTAATCAATATGCTGGAGTATGTTTTGGCACCGAGAACGACTGTCTGCATTGTGTAGTTACTTTACGATAGCACATTAAGTTTTCGAAATTTTGAAAAACCATATTTTGAATCTGTTATAAGGGCTTCCAGATTTTGACCGCGTCAAAACTCGGAAGCCCTCATAACAGAGACTCAGACCGTGGAAGCCTTCGATTTCATATTTTGCATCTTTTATGCCCCACATTTCCTATATCTGAAATTGGTAGTTTAGCATATAAAAATGTGTTTATGAGTTAATAATTATATTATCTGTTAAGTGCCTTTGAATTATTACTATAATAATGCTGCCCGAACATTAATTCTGTCAGGATACTTTGTATGCTCTTCTGTAATAATATGTAATAAAAAATGCCTTCATCAGTAGAATCGATGTTCTTTATCAGTTTATCATAATATTTTCACAAAATTCTTGTGTTTTATAAGGGCAAAGGTTACGTATGTTCTCACCTTCGTGACTGATTCTCGTACTAAGTCTGCATATACAGGCTGGGGCACCACATTCGCCTCGGTTGATGTACAAAAACGGGAACACATATTTAAAATCTTTATTATTGCATATTCCGATAACGCATACTAAATAAAGGCAACTTACTGTTATATTCCCTATACCTACGTTCAACAGTTTCTGATATATGTATACAGGGTGATTGGCGAGAATGGCCTATTAAAAGTATTATACAAACGGATCGGAATTTTAAAACAAAATTTTGCAGTTGGATATGGTTGAATATGAACTATCACGTGAAAATATTTTTGAATAAATATCACTTCCGGTTAACCGGAGGTGGGCATCAACTTCGATATTTTAAATAGCATGCTATAAAATAAATTACAAATTCAGCTTCTATGATAAATTTTTACACATATTTCATGTATCATAGCCTATACCAAAATACCATTTCTGAGTTATTCGCAATTAAAGAAAAAAGTGACAGATACCGATCTTACTTTATAGTGATATTACTTCACGTAGGAGTAAATGAGGCGAATGAAATTTTGCATACGCACAGCTGATATTATGTAGTTATACAGCATTTGAAGTTTTTTTCTGTAACATTATACAGGATGTTTGAAAACTTAGTTGCTTATAAATAAGTTCAATCCGCGGAAAGTAGATTTTCTTTAAATAGAAAGGTATATATTTTTATTAGATATTATGATTCTACAAAATATTCTCTTTGAATCCGTATTAGGTGTTCCTATACCTAAAATTTAAGGTTAATAAGTTATAACGATTTAATTAACCTCCGTACTTAAAATGCTCAGATCTGTCAAATTACAGAGGCAAGTGTGCTTAGCTCTTTGTTTTACATACTTACTTGCGACTTATTTTGACGTCTGTCATTTTATACAGGTCTCTATTTATACAGGTCATTATTCATACTCGTCATAAAATACACTGAATAATGACAAAAGTCAATTTGAGTGATATTTGAATCACTAGTTTCTTTGTTTTCTTTTGTAATAAATTTATGGTGACAACTTGTATGTAATAAGACATGTATTGGTTAACTTTTGTTTTGTTCCCCATAAATATGAAGCAACGTCCAACTGCCAACTTTTCAAGAATAAACTACACAAAATTAATACCTGAAATTATTGTCATCATGTCAAAGCTGCCTTGATTTAACCAAATTTTTAGTACATAAATGGCCAATTAAAACACTAAATTGACTTTTACAAAGAAACTGTAAGAGATAGATATAGGAAACCTTAATAACATTTAAAAAAGAAATAAAATTAAGGTCGAATGACAATGTTAGATACAGGGTGTTCCACTTAAAATAAGCAAGTTACTAAGAATTAATAGTATCCACAGTTAGAGGTAAGATTTTAACCACCCTGTATAACTTTTAGAAAGCATCTTTATTTTAGGATCTACATTTTCAAAAATTGTTAAATATCTCAGAAACTGTTGAACCTAAGTATAGGGAATACAACAATCCCTTGCCTTTATTTGGTCGGCGTCATCGAAATATGTATGTAATAATAATGGTGTTCCATTTAAATTTTGATAACTTTTATGTGTAACTTTCTTTTGAGACACCCTGTACATTTCAAAATAATTTTAGGCACGCTCCAACAAAACAATTTTAAATATTAATAACCGAGCCTAATGTGGTGCCCCATCATCCCTGTATAGGGTCAAACTTATAATCATTAAAACGCATCTTTTACTAGCTTGCAAATAATACATCACAAGTAGAGAATTATTTAATTTTTTAATTGTGTGCGTGGGACGTAGGATTTGAAGCATTTTTAATATCATTTTTGTTCCTGTTATATAGGTCATTGTAACTTTTTAAATCGTTATTCCGTACATGTGGCTAAAAGAAAAATTATACAATATTCTGATTTGACTAAACTTTATAGGCTGGACGTTTACTTTTTTTGTTTTTAACAAATATAACAACAATTTATGCCTTAAAGCATCAAAAAATCAATGTTTGTTACATTTACATTTATCCTATACTTAATAAATTTAGTATTTAAAGGTGCGAAAACAATGATTGAGATTTAAAATGCTCTTAAGTTTATCTAAATAGAAAGTTGATAACTTATCAGAATATAATTTAACTAATATATGTACATGAAATTCACACTTCACAATACTGATTAAAGACTTCTCTATAACACTTAAAAAGCAAATTGATTGGTCTGCACATCGACTTTTTATAAATGATATAGAACTCAAAAATGAAACTATCAAATATTATTACATATATATTATACTTTTATAGTTATATGACTACAGTAAAATTATATGAGACAAACACAATGTGTTAAGTATAATAAAAATTGTGTTGATAAAAAATTATTTTAGCATGCAATTATATTTATGAGTGACTCACCTATTATAATTCTTTTATTAGTATCTAAGGTTGTTAATTCTGCTAATCCATTATATTCCTTAATTGGATCTTCTAACTGATTTTTGATAAATGTTTCAAATGCTTCAACAGATCTCTGCCCCTATATTCCTTTTTTGCAGGTTGACCATTTCGGATTACCTTCAATGTAGGATACTTTGTAATATGGAACCGCGTTGCAACTGAACTTTCCCTGTCGCAATCAACTTTGGCCATTACAACTTTTCCTGATTCAGGAAATAACTGCGTTACTTTGTCGGCTGCCTCATCAAAGATAGGCATTAATAAATTACTAAACCTACACCAGTCTGCATAAAAATTAATGAACACTAATTCATTTGAAGCTGCAACACATTCCAAAATAAATTTCTTCATCGATTCATTTACAACAACATAACAATACCTAATGTCATATCTAAATTATTTTGCGTTAATTGTACTGCACCACTATCTGTTGGATTGTAAAATAGATGTGCTATCTAAACACAAAAGAAAATATGTTAAACATTTTAGGAAAACTGAAATTGACTTTTTAGTAAAGTAAGGTTATGAGTTACATATTATATAAATTAGAAGAAGGTGGGACTCCCATAATAAGTAATTTCCTCAAACATGTAAAAGAAGCTTTAAAAAGGCTGGTAGAAACGGATATTTTAAGCATATCTGTTTTTAAAGTCGTGGCAACTTGTTTATATTTAGCGGTAAATTATACTTACAAATATAAGTGCGAAAACATTTAGTTTTAAATTATAGACTATTCCCATGAAATCCATGATAATAAACAACCACTTAAAACGTACAACACAAGCCTTTTCAATATAAACGCTTCCGAAAACAGCTAAATTTGTATATGTCAAAAATGCATTGAATTGTCATTTGCTTACTATTTATTAAAAAAAAATCGAATGAAATTATGTTGCGCCATCTCTTGACAAAATAATTGCTTATACTTGGATCGTTCAGTGAAAATTACAATAAGGCTTCAAATATTTATATGATTTAGATTTTTATGCTTTGATATCAGGAAACGCATAAACATTACATATTTTTATATCTTCAATTTCAAATTGTAATAATATAAATGTAATCCGTTTATATCCATGGCATATCCATGCTACCTCACTGGCGCTATCTAATGTTTACTGTTAAAATCGGAAGCAAAGATCAAAGATTCGCTCTTTGATTAGTAGTCGATAGATGTCGCCATGAAAACGGCGCGATATTTAAATGATAAAATCTAGTTTGAATTAATATTAGGTATATATATTTCTTTTCGTTATTTTTATATTGTTTAACTATTTAATTTTACACGGCCAGTTTGACATAAAAAGCTTCGTTTGATAGAGTAATGAAGAGCAGCAAGTAAATAAGACAAAGTTATAATTAAAAGAATCATTTTATTGACTTTTAAATAAACAAACAACAAAATTACACACACAGATACATATGTATATATTACTTATCACTTATATATAAATATATATTTTATGAAATTGATCACGATATACATCTTATTTGCAAAAATGGAATGTATTGTTTTAAGGAGTTGGCAACGGAGTCTCTTTCTATTTACAGATTTCCTTTTTTTGTTGAGAAAGACATACTTAAGATCAAGTATTATATATTATGAAAATCGTGGCATAATTTAGTTACATTTATTCTGTTGTTCTTTTTTGTTGTTACTGGTAAAATTTGATTGCATTCAAATAGAATAATCTCGCGTAAAACTACGAATATTTAATGATTATAATTGTAAGATAGAGAATCACATTTTAGGCACTACTCTTATAAAGATCACAATGATATGTTGGTGGCGGCCAGCGCACTCAAAAATTTTTTGAACACAAAACTATAAACATAAAATCCATCGATTAACGTCGGTTTAAGATTTTCATACAAGCAATATGGTGTTCTCTCTGAGCTTAAAGTTTTGTTCTTTCAAACTTTAATCTTATTACATAAGTTTCATCGTTTTAGAAACTTCTATATCAAATTTCTTAAGGTACTGACCACAAAAATGTAAAACATAATACATGTTACAGATCACATTAAAACGCAATAAGCAATTTCATCTTAGCGACTATTATAAAAGTATGAAAGTCTTAAACGTTTCATCGATTTAACACTGACATATTTTCTTTTTCTAATAAATATTTCGATTGGCTTCACGTACTCTGTTACTTAAAGAAGTATTTCAGAACATTTTTTTCCGATAAAAAATATAGTAACAATCTCTTCCATATAGATATCAACAATTCGTCGTTCACAATTTATTACACAGCATAAGAAATTTAAGATGAGGAGAGTAAAGTATAAGGTGCTTTATTGTTCTTAAAACGAATCTATGTAAGTTGATGTATTAAAATTTTCAAATTTTTAATTTAGAAATAACAAATGCAATTCGTAATATACGTTACGTTAATGAGATTTCAACATTCTTAACAAACTGGCAAATCACAATGGAAATTAGTACAAGTTCTCAGTTGTCAATAGTGAACTAATTTGAAATTATAACTTCTAAAATTTATGAGCTAGAATTGACATTGTAATTGGTCTACTATATTTTTAGACTTATAATTAAACATTAGATTCAATTACACATAAATATTTCGGTAAATATGTACAGATAAACGTTACAGAGAGAATTCGAAATATACATAAACTAAAAGATCATATTAGAAGCAAGCACTAATTTATTCCAGCCAGATTATTTACACATTAACCACCAAATCTTCGTATTAAAAAAATGTAAGTCGATTCTTAATATCACATATATCTATTATTTCTTCTTTCAAATAGTCAAATTACTATTCTAAAGAAATAACTTCTCTTAGGCACTCAAACGACTAGAATACTTCGTAGTTAGTTTTGAAAAAGTAGGTCCATTCGTTTGATTACATTCTATAACAGCAAGCTATCTTTATTGTATGATCTTCATATTTAGGTGACAAAAAATTACCTTTTGACTGCTTAATCTAAATATAACTAGGATGCTAAAATAAGACCTGATGATAATATTGTTGCTGTAACAGATAGTGAGAAGTTCCGAATGTTTCTGATTCTTCGTCGTTTTAATTACGGGTAAAAAAACAACAACTTGGTATACTTTTCGAAAAGACTTACAGAATTGTGTTTACTTCAAAATGACGGCAAAAAACCCATTGTCAGTGGAAATAGGTCTGCGTATTAAAAAAACTTAAGTAAATGCTGCACCACTGGGACTCTAAAAATCGTTCAGCGTGAACGTCGTTTTTCTTCAATGTTTTTTCAATAAGTCATTATCCAAAACGCGTTCTGTCATCCGGTGGGTATTTGGATTAATTGAAGGAGGTTTTGATTTTATAGGTTAATCTTCAGTAGGTTGGTTTATTATTCATGTCAATTAGATGGATTCACTGCCTTGTCTTCGGATGGATTCCGATGAGTGTTCGGTTAAATGCAGATTTCTTAATTTTGTCCAGTTCGTTGTTTTAAATTCTTGCTTAAGTAAATATAAAATACACTAGATAGTAGAAGTGGTATATTTAGTTGCATTCTATGTTTACGTATGCAGAGCTTATGCGTTAGTTATCACAAGCAAATATATATGGAACACGAAATAAAATCATGTTGAAATGAAAAATTTATTTTCCAATGCATTCTTCGTTATTTACTTTAAATTCGACAGTTTTATTTTATTGCATATTTAATTATTTTATACGACATGCAATAAGTATTTCTGAAAATAAATAAAAATACACTTAAAGGAACGAGCTCTGAGAAGCAATTTTGAGCAACTTCTGAATTTAAAATAAATGACGAAGAGTACATTGCGAAAATATATTTTATCACTCGAACATAATTATATCCCACCTCCTATATACATATTTGTTTGTGATGAAGACTTCACAATTGTTTAATAATTTGTCTGCGCAGATGTTATCTTGTTCTAGCATGTGTTTTCCTATATTGGTGCAATATATCTAGCATATCTAGTGAGATATACCGTTTCTGTTATTTAGTTTTATATTTATGTAATAAATGTTTTCAATTTTTTATACGTTCTATCAGTGGTGAGTTATATCAATTGAGTTTGGTTATGTTTTCATTGATTTGGATATTTCATATGTAATTGTTTCTCCAAATTTTCATATTTCGGTTTGTATTTATCATCTTCATTGGTTACATAGATTCATATTTGGTTGTTAATGTTTGTTAAAGTTGTTGGTGTGTTGAATGTGAATGTGTGTTTCTAGTTATAAAAGTATTCTATTTATGTTGATCATCTTTTAAATATTGCAAGTAAAAGGGGGATAATAAATTAATATGATGGATAAGATATTAGAACACTTACTTTGGGTTTATATATTATGCATTTAAGCATATAACTAACTAAACCCATTTCCAAATTTTAACAAGGAAGTGTTTCTTAAGGTAGGTATACATATAATTTGTATTTTTATACAACTGTCTGTAAAAGTGATACTTTTAACTCAAGCTAACCGGATTATAAATTGAGATTTATAACATAAACGTATTAAAAATACTTTTAACACTAGTGCGAAAATGTTTATAACACCAGTGATAGTTACTTTATTGTTTGTAAATATTGATATACATACATATATGTACATACATTAGCATTACAGCAATTACTACATAATATGGATTCATTGGGCATCATCATGCAGCATGTTATTAAGAAAAGTTATTCAGAATAATAAACTATGCAAGGATGCAAAATTTTAACAAGATCGAACATACTTTGAAAATCCACAAAAAAGTTACTCTTTCCACTAATGAAATGTTTCTGCAGGAGATACGAAAAAATGCTGCTGAGAAAAGTTATGCCAAGGAGTATGCCAAGGAAATGTTTGTGTTGTTTTATTTTTTTTTAAGTGTGCTATGAAAATAAATACCTATTCATGCGTCGATCCGGGGACACACTGAATGTGACAAGGAGATAGTAGGTATTCGAACTATGTCTCCGGTGGTGCAATTCGTTAGCACGTCCGGAAGTTTCATGGTTCGAATCCTTGCCGAGACGCTTATATTTTTAAAATAAAATATTTGCTTGCATTTGACGGGCGTAGAAAAATACAAATTATGTGTATACGTCAAGAAACGCTTCAGTGTTAAAATGATTGCCTATACAAGGCCCTTACTATCTCCTCGTCACATATATTTCTGATGGTATTACAGGTATTCGAACTATGTCTCCGGTATTCTTGTAACAGACACTACCTCACTAATAACTAAAGTGGAAATATTCAGACAGCACGCAGGAGTGTTGAGCGAAGTTTAGTCTGTTATACACCGAGCCTGTCGGAATCAAGAAGACTACTTTAAACACATACATACACAAATATATCTATTCAGTCCCAAGAACATTTTAACTATGCGATATGGACGCTTACGCTGTGTTGCTGATATTTAGTACAGCCCTACAAATTGTTAATACGTCTTTGGTAGGCGAGTGTTTAATAAGAATAAGAACGCAAACCACATTGCTTATTCCTATGTCTGTGTACCTACTCTATTGCGGTATTTATTGCATGGATTTTGTATATCTTACAATGTATGCGCGTTTAAGATCTCAACCCCTCACTCGCCGCTTCTATAAGCAGTCTAAATTTCCTCGATTTACTAACAAACGATGATGAAGTTTGTATCATGATATCATCTCGATAAGTAAATATATATGTGTATATACCTATATATAAACCGAAATTCAAAAATTCAGATAAATACACAGGATATATTCGAATAGAAGTAAGCAAAATGGATATCAATTGATATAAATCTACTCTATGAGATTTTCAACCGATAAAACTGGATATAATTAAAAGATTACACAACATTAGTCGAACTTTCACGAAATTAAAAAGCGGAATGAAGGTGAAACGTTTTCTGAAATTACAAGAAAACTAAAACACTGAAATATGCAATAATTAATTCGAAACAGAAGGAAGTTCTGACCCTACATTATACAATTTTTAATGAAATGAAAAAATGGAATTTTGCCGTGAAATAACGAACAGGTAAGGTGACAAAATCCGTTTCGCTAAAATTACATTTATTTTTTAAACTTCTTAATGCAGCAAATATGATACATAGGGCATCATTATGTATTTTCGCATAATGCAGTATAAAATTTCACAAAACTGTTGCATATTATATTTGTTTACAAAAGTTTAGATCGCATTTTGTTACATTTAATGAAGGAAACGTTGCGCATAAAAGTTGTAAACATCCCTAACGACTTCCTTTCTATATGAACCAGTGATTCGCTCCATCGATCATTCCTTAGGTCTCTAGCTGGTATGTAAAAAGTATTAAAACATTGCAGTAAGTAATAAATTAATCGTATAAATCAGTTTTTGCAAATTCTGATGTTTTAATGTCTACTGTAAGGATTATATTCGAATATAGCATGTGGATCCTTTATTTCAACTCGTTTCTTTTTTCTTTTACTCTCTATCAAAGTTGTGCACAAGTGTTTTTGATAGTGTTCGTGGATAAGTAGAGAAGGGATAAACAGTTTCCACCCAGTACACGAGATGTGGATACCATCATAATTGCAAACAAATCATATAAAATACCTCTGATCATTTTTTTTTTTTTCTGTTGAAAGTTTACAGTTTGGTATTCTCTAGAAATTTGATTTTACGACGCTTCTTAGCCTCAAGAAGGCTCATGTAGTATATATGTTTTGTTGATAGATTTACCCGATTTGGGATAGTCAATATGCACAATCCCATCTTTATTCCAGAATACAGTAGCCATGATCTTTTTGAATGCCATTTTGGTACGCTCGACTTCTAGCGATGGCTGAGCAGGAAGCTGCCATTCCGAAGCCGAATTTTGGGCCTGTAGTAGTTTGCAGTAGTCCCAGGTTTCACCGACAGTTAGCAATTTGTCCAATAAATCATTTCTTTCGGTATCATACTCATCTAAAATCGATTGAGCATCATCAACTCTTTTCTTCTTTTGCTCATTAGACAGCAACATGAGCATTCACTTTGCTAAGACTTTCATCACCTGAAGCGTTTTGATAATGTGTTGTAAGCATCCTTTTGATTCGTCGACTTCAGCAGAAAGTAGGGCCAGTGATGTTTTCGGATTCCTCACTAGTCAGACATTCGGTAATGGATTTGAGCAATCTCGGATTAACCAGATTTGAAGGTCGTCCATCTTTCATCTACGTGGCAGTTTCTGTACCACCTTGATTGAAATAATGATACCGATCGGGGATAGTGTTGCAATGTGAGCATTCATTGCCATATACAGCATTCTAAATTTTTTCGGAACTGTCTATTTTCGAATTAATTTTACAATTTCAAACAGTTACTAACTTCCCAGCTCCTGGACCAACACAAATGAAGTACAGCTGTTCAGGAGAACTGTTACTTAGTTCAAATTTAACGTAATAAATTATCACGGCACTGCAGTTTTAGCTGCATTAAAAAAGGGTACCACTACTAAATTGTGGGAGTGCAGAGAAAATTTGTGTGTACTTCCTTTCCGGCTGTCCAGCAGTGGAAAGACATATACGACTCTATTTCGGGGTCGATCGATTAGACGAGGGCTGTCAATCTTGGAAGTAAAAAGAAACACCACAGTGGACAAAATGCTAAATAATTTGAGGACTGAAAAGTTCCTAACTTGGGTGTTATATTATGTTGCATGCTTGAGACGAGGACTGGAGCATCATCACAAATAAATATTCTTCTTGAAGATAACGTGAAATTTAACCAGTCTGGAAATTCATTCGTCTAGTATTAAAACATGAGCAGGAAACAATGCCCAGCTATTTCTCTTTTCTCTAATACAATACCTTGCATTGCTCTGCAGCTACGAGAGATACAATTGGAGTCAAACTCCTAAGCCAGTTATCATCAGATTTAAATGTTATTATGATTATGATTATGATGTTCTTATTTTTTTTCCAATAATGAAAACCTATATATAACCTATGTATAACCTCCAATGCCGTTGGAAATGACGGCTTAAGTATTGCTTTTATCAAATTGTGCTGTCCATTCATATTACCTTTTATCGCTCATATCATTAATTTTTGCTTAACCGAATGTGTGTTTCCCAATGTCTGGAAGGAGGCTATTGTCATACCAATCCCTAAGGTTAGTAACCCAACTGAATATAAAGATCTGAGACCCATCAGCATCCTTCCGGTCCTCTCTAAAATTCTTGAGAAAATAATTGAAAGACAACTCCGACAATTTTTAGATGATAATGCATTGCTTCCAGAAAACCAATCAGGGTTTCGCCCTGGCCATGGTTGTACTACCACACTGTTGGTACTGAATCCAAGTAAGTCAGTGGCACTTATTTTTGGTAGTGGTAAGAGAACTCAGGATGTGACTGGTTCTTGTTTTTTTTTCTGTTGGGGGGAGTGCTTTGAATATCAAACATAGTGCACGCAATCTCGGGCTGATATTTGATGTTGATATGAAGTTCGGGACTCACGTTAACAATAAAATTCGAACTGCTTACGGGCTACTGAGGATTATTTACGGTATTAGATCGATGCTTTCAATAGAACTTCGTAGACTCTTGTGCAATAATTTAGTTTTGTCGCTATTCGATTTTGCTGATGTGGTTTATGATCGTTGCCTCGATTATGAAACATCGAGAAGAATACAGGTTGTTCAGAACGCTTGTCTTAGGCTGATTTATGGGGGGCGTAGGTATGACAGAATATCTTATAGGCTCAATGATGCCCGTTGGCTGAACATGTCAAATCGCAGGCGGCTGCATGCAGGTGTGATGTACTTTAAGATCTTAAAGTTCAAATCTCCTCCTTATCTTTACAACAAAATTCGATATCGTACCGACGTGCATAATTTAAATTTGAGGCACAAGAACCTTCTAACTGTACCTCCACATACCACTGCTGGTTTTCAGAAAAGTTACTCCTATGGCATGGCAACCTTTTGGAACTGTCTTTTCGATAGAATGAGAAGTGTCGATCTAAGCGTATCGCAGTTTAGAGCACGCTTGAGATCTACGCTTTCGGATGGGCTGGCACGCAGTATTGCATAATATAGAGCTTTGCTGTTACTTGCTTCTGTATATGTACTTGGTGTTTGTTATTCGTGCTTTTAATTCATCAATTTTCTCTAAAAATTTTGTGATTTGTTTGTTTATTTTTTGTAGTTCGGATGGAAGATCAGACACTTCCTTCGGGATCGTCTGAATCCGCACTATTTGTAGTTCTAGTTCTCTTATAATATGGTATAGTAGTGTGATTTTTATGCTCTCTGTATATTGGTAAACTACAATAAAGGCGTATTATTATTATTATTATTATTATTAAAATCAGGAAAGTATGTATATTTACCGTAAGTATTAATTATGTATTGATTATGGTTTAAAAGTGCTTGAGGTGTACTTTAAGTAGAGCATTGGTAGTAATTATATAATTATTACATAATTGTCTATCGAGAAATAACATAGTGATTTAAATATTTAAATGCTCCTCCTACACAACACGATATTATGAAAATAACGCGAATGTCTAGACGTGATAGATGGCAGTCGGATTTCGCACATCTGGAATAAGTTCGTTCAATAATCTTATTTTTAGCAATGCTGATATTCCTAGATGGAAGTAGATAATCCATGTATAACGTCAGAGCAGATGTCAAATATCACTCTTACAGAATCGTCTTCATAACCTAGTCACTCACGCGTAGCGGTCCCAAACTCCAGTTATAGGGATTGAGCGGTCGTGAATACATTTAAATTATGTAGTTGCCAATATGGTGCTTATAGTCAATGATTCTGGCCTATGAACTGCTTTCAGTAAACTGATCTACAGAATTAGATATATTTGTTGACATTATACCTACGCCAGTTTACTTAAATTTTATTGAGTCAAAATAACGGAGTGATATTTCAATTCACAATCTAATCCAAATACTTTTTTACCTACGGCTTTGATACCTATTAATATTAAATTAAAGCCAGTCGTACATTTATAATGCAATTTATGTGAGAGGAAAATACATTAGCATAGATTTAGTATTTTAAAAATTGTATCTTTCTCACAATTTCTATCTGGTGTTTAGTTAAGATAAAAGATCTTTCTTAAAAATATATCTTGTAACTGTTTATTAATAAATATCCTCGCTTTTGTCAATGTGCCATACCTAAATTATTTTCGAAACGAACAGTTAATCTCTAATGCTAACAATATTACCTAATCCTCAAATTAATTCACCATCATAAAATACTAACCATACTAAATTCCACTGTGTTACGCTTTTTAAAGATCACCGTTTAAAAATTACTATTACTTACTTAAGTATATGTAAATTTTCAATCAAATTTATCCGTATTCGAAGGTATTGATCCGAAAAATTGCTTAACGTTTCTACTAAAGACGTCTTCTTCGTCCAGGAACATCACTCTCGCCGATCGAGTTTCATTAACGACGATCTCTAGCTTATCCACGTTCTGTTCTTCGCCATTCACAATCGTACTACAAAAATTATCTACATCGCCCGGAGTACTTCTGCTTTTCAACAATTTCTGTTTGTACTTCGTCAAACTCAATATATCCGGACTAATACCCAAGATCTCCAATACAGAGTAGGGATTTTGCAAAACGTATTGACGAAAAAGGTCGTTGAAATCGGTTTGCGTCGAGTTATCGCTGAATTGTGGTAGTATAATTAAAGGTGGGGACAGCGGTTCATCCCAGTAAAACATTTCCGGGGGATGGGAAGAACTCCGGGCTAAAATGGGGTTGGTTGGATTGCTGTGAATCCTATTAATACTGGGATTTGAATGAGCAGCCATTTGTATAATACCTGTCGATACAGGAGCAGCTGTCATCTCTTGCAAGGCTTGAATAGCGTTTCTTACCTAATTATAAGAAAAAATATTGTTAGAAAAATAATAATTTATTTCAGGTATCGCAATGCATTAAATTAATATACCTACCTCTAAACTTAAAGTAGCTACATCTTGGTGTAAAGTTGATATTTGATTGTCTAATCTCTCTACACTATTTTTTGTATTTTCTACGTCATTTTTGAGTTCAGTGTTGACTTCTTCTAGAGACTCTGTCCTCGTGGCACTTGGTACAACTACACTTCTTTGACGTTCTACACGCTGACGAAGAAAGGCTAAATTACTGGTCGCTACACCACCTAATCTCGGACGATTTCTTAATGGCTCGTGACCCTCTTGTAACCTACAATGAATATACATAAATTTGTAATATATTAACCATAATTTTAAGTTTAAATGTTTGAAAAGAAAACCGTTGGTTTTGTTGCTACTTTCATATTTTTGTCATAAAGTGCATACAAGCTCATATACTTATTTACATTTTTGAAGATAGCAAAAGATTAAATAAATACGTGTTAAATATTAAATCCAGTATCTTGTATCAATCAGCAAACGCATGCTTAAGTCATTTACGACTGGAAATTGTGCTCCAATCTAAATGAAGTAGAGTTACAAAAAATTATTTTCCACATTTTAAATACAGAGTTGTGTTAAACTTAAAATAGACAATGCTCGAGCGTGGAGACTTTGAAATTGTTACTTTTATAAAGCGAAAATAAAGCGCTTTTATATATGTATATATACATATATCAAAACAATTTTCCATAATCTCCTAGACGCTGAGAGATTCGTTAACCACGTATTCTGGCAGACGTCTGCGTCTGAGCTTAATAACCAAGTAGGAAGGATATTTCCACAACAGCATCTGCTATTGGTAGAGTCCACAGAGATCAAAGTAAGTGAATAATGACGTATTGCTGGGGCTAATAACGCAAGTGATGGTATTACTTCAACGTCCGCAAAATTGAACGTCCTCGAAAATGCTCAAAGGATCATAAGTTAGTTAATAGTGTGCAAATAATTGAACTGATTCTAATTTAGAGATTTCAAGCAACACCAATTGTATGTTTTATATATTCAGTACAGTAAATAAAGATTAGTTCTAACCATCTTTGTGTTTATTATTATAAAAAAACAATTCAGTTATATTGAATTCATAGGTCTATGAGTTAATTCAGTGTCAGCACAGGTTTCGACTTCGTTTTTGTTGGTAGGTATGAAAATAGCTTCAATCACTTCAAAATGGCTGTATAGTTATTATATAAAACGAATTTTTTATCAACAGGGATTTTCATTACATGTTTTATATTTACTTCAAATTGTCCTGGTTAGTTCCACAATATTATTATTCCATTTTTATAATTTTTTCTTTCTTAATTCGTATGCTACTTACGAGGGCGACCTGAAATGTTTCCGAAGTCGGTAAGAGATGGTGCTCGATGGTTGAAGTGGATTCGTTGGTCAAAATTTCAGCTGTCTACTGTCAATAGTTGTTACATAAGAGTGTGTTTTGTGTAGCAAGTCAGGGGATTTCGCAAAAATTGATAAAATAGAATTTCGTGCAGTGATAAAACACTTCTAGATGGCTGGGAAAACGGCCACGGAAATTCAAAATATTTTGCTAGCGGTTCATGGCAGATCTACTCCATCATTTACGACCATCATCTTCTGGGTGCGCGAGTTAAAACGTGGCCGCACTAGCACACATGACGAACCACGTAGTGGACGCCCAAAAACCGCTACCAACGATGAAATGGTCGACAAGATTCATGATGTCGTGTTAGTCGATCGCCGATTGAAGCTGAAATAGATAACAGGGACAGCAGGCATCTCGGAGCAATGCATTGGCCATATCCTCCACGAAAGTTTGAGCATGAAAAAGCTTCTGGCTCAATGGGTATCGCATTTGCTCACACCGAAGCGAAAACGAAATCGGATGACCGTTTCGGACGAGTCCTGGCCAGGATTCAACGCAATCCAAGGAATTCCGTCATGCGTTTCGTAACCATAGATGAGACTTTATTCCACCACTATATACCGGTGACCAGGAAACAGTCGAAGCAGTGAACTTTTCCGGGCGAATCAGCTCCGAAGAAAGCAAAGACCGTTCCACCGGCCGGAAAGGTCATGGCCGATTCAATGCAGTATTGAAAAAAAAACGGTCTCGTTTGCAGCAGAAAAAAGCGCTTTTCCACCACAACAATGTACCGGCTCGTACATCCCGCATCGTCGTGTCCAAATTGAATGAGTTGCCCTACGAATTAGTCTCTCATCCTCCATATTTACCGGACCTAGGCCTCAGCGAATTTTTTCCTATTCCCCAACCTGAAAAAATCGCTGGTAGCAAAGAAATTTGCCTCAAATTAGGAGGTCATCGTCGCTACAAATAATTATTTTGCAGACCTCGAAATATACTACTTTTCCGACGGCTTAAAGAGCTTGGAGCACCGTTTGAAAAAATGTATTGGTCTTCGAAGAGACTACATCGAAAAATATTTCATATTTTGATTCATAAATATAGCTTTTATATTTTGATTTGGATGCTTAGCAGAACTGTAACCTTTCATAGACAACTTCCAATTCAGAAGAGTCTGCTGTCGTTATTAAATGAAGTCTGCGCTCTCTTATACCATGTAAGCAGCTCCTTGAGCCTTGAATTCGTCGTTTCAAGTTATATAAATATGCCCTTTAGTGAGCTAACAAAGTAACAGATTCGATTTAACACGAAAAGTTTCAGTAGAAACTTTATATTGCTTGTATGTATCGGTAACAATGTCTTGTGTTGTATGTATATACATATTATTTAAACAAGTATATCAGTTAGCTTACAAAGTAAATACAGTATCATGTCTGTAAAAGATATTGAAAATGTTCTTGATTTATTTACTTGCTGTAAAAGTGAATTGTTTCCACAGATGAAGTATTGTTATCTTTAAATAGTTCCATAAATTAAACATAAAGTTTCCTTTTGTTTTACCACAAGATCTGGCACCTGTTTCTTTTCAAATCAATTATTTAACAATGTTTTAATCGACAATGTACATAGTGAAGTTATGGTTTTAATAATAAACTCAATTGTTAGTAATGGAACTAACACGTTAGCCTACAAAATTATAAATTTTTCAAACAAAGTTGGCGTGATTATTATTAGATCTGTTGAAATATTAATCTAATTCCATCCTGGGGTTGCTATTTTTAGAAAATATCGCAGATTATATTGACGAGAAGAATTTACCAATAATGTTTGGTGTAGCGGGAAAAACTGATGATGATCACGTAATACACACAAATATTTATGTTTCAAGGAATATCTAATGATCGTTTGCAAAACCATGCGTACTACAATCTATGCGAAGAATGGTTCCCAATTATTATTCGCTATTATTGTGCAATCGTGGTTAGCCATAACATAATTAAATTATCAACTTATTATTAGACCTTCGCAATTGACTTAAATCTAGTTAAGTCTGAAGTTACTTTAACGGAAGCCGTCTATATGTCGTCAAATTAGGGATATTTTACTTAATGCACGAACATACACCCACAGAATTATAGTTTAACTTAAACGGAAGGGATAAATTTACCACAAAATGTTAGCAAATCCGTCTATCCTTTACTGTCCTTGTGGATACTAAATACATTCATATATTACAGTGGTATAAGCGATATTAACGGTTATAACCCTTTACTTGGAGTTAAACTTCAATATTAACTTTTAGATAATGCTATACCCCAAATACTATAACTACGCGAAATGGGTAACTATATTAGTACAATAAACCTCTAAGTAGACATAATATTGCTCGATAAAGAGGATTACCGAGACGGTTTAGTGCTTTTAATAAAGTTCAATGGTTTGCGTTTAATATTTTATAGCAAATAGTTCACGTTTTTTTGTGGCATAATTTTTTTAGTTTCTCTAATGATTTTATATAGAAGGTCATAAAATGTCCCCATTTATTCAAATGGTTTTACTTATATTTAGTAATAGCAATATCCATTTTTTAATATAGCTTTATGTGTACTATAAAAACGAGCTATATTCAAAAACCATCAAGTTATGTTACGGTTATCGCGGAGAAAATAAAACAGATATTACGTCAAAATCTATCATAATTAAAACTCAATTTTTTCCGTAATTTGGTTGTGTTTTATATTGTACTCGTATAACTAATATTTTTTGCTTGTGCTTTGGATTGCTGTAGTTCATTATTATCAATGGCTTATCGTTATTTGAATGGATTCCCTGATGATTTATTTTGTGTACTGTATAATATATCTAGTTTTCTACAATCCGTATGTCCCTTTGACGTTCCTTTGATCCATTAATCCTTCTTGATCCTTCCGGTCTGTTCTATATATTTTCACCGCATTGCTAAGGGTGCATCCATATTAGCAAAACTTGTGCGTTGAATGTAAAATGATTGATAATGATAATGTGGGCGTAGGCTATGACTAAATTCCTACGCATAAAATTTTTATGATTATTGTGAGTGCCTTTCGAATTGTGTTGGAGTGTTTGGAAAAATTGGAATTGATACAAAAAAGAAACCTTCAGCAAAAGTCCATTGAGCACGCAACAAGGACTATAAATACTTCTGTCAATTAAATACTCACAAATATTCTTGAGAAAAGATAATAGAACACATGCTGCACGTACTTCAGATATTCCGAGATCGGTTAAGAATAAATCAGCAAGCAGAAGGTAGTAAGCAAAAAAGAAAACGCTGGTAGGTATTTAATTAATTTGCTGTTTCATTGACCTACAAGTCGAAATACTTCAGGAATTGTAAGATAAGTACATAAAGGTCATATAATAGATATATTAACTATATAAATAATACAGACAAAGAACAGTAAAAATCACAATAATTTTAAATTCTTACTCTATTCGTGTGTATTTAATACTAACGTAGATTTAAGATAGCTATTGTTTATGCTGTGAAGTGCTGCATTGGTTAAATGTGTGCCATCAATTTTTAACTTTGTTGCTTGCTCTATTAAATATTGCACTCGCTGCAAACTAGTCGGTTTTGCTTGAGGCATTTAGTTCGAATTTTCTAAGTGGTAGAGCGACCTGGTGATCCTGCCACTGGCAGGTTAATTTTGGGTTGACACAGGAATCTGTGTTTTCTCTTCTTTAGCCGTCGTCGTAATTCATTCATGTATAACATGTTCATAGCAGAGAATGCCTAAAGTGATGTTTTAGTTTCATAGTTTGCAAACAGAGTTTTTGTTTGCTGATTAGTCGGTGTAATATTCTTATGTACACTACACCTCAACCATTTTGGTTATTATATTATTTAATAATACTCGTTGCTGAATATGTAATTTCAGACAAATTATGTTCATCAGGAGCGCTAGGTCAGGGTATATGTAGGAATGACCAATCATTCAACTCGTCTCAATAGCTCTTCAACTTCAGCTTAGTTCGGTATTCAAGACATGTTAAATCGGATTGAGATCTGGGCCAGTTGAAAGTACGCGTAGATTAAGCACTTATCAAGCCAGTTTCATACGTTCACTACACCCAGAAAACAAAATACACATTATTTGACCCGCCACTATACCTATCATCGTGTCCATACAGGAACATGGCTATCTTAGCGACAGGAAGCTGGTCTACGACACCGCAGGCGGGCCGTGCACGAAGAAGATAACAGCGGGAGCGGCGCAGGGTTCCATATTCGGCCCCGACTTATGGAATGTGTCCTACGACGGGATCCTCCGAATGGAGCTGCCGCAAGATGCGTATCTGATAGGATACGCAGATGACGTAGCGGCAGTCATCCTAGCGCGTGACGAGGCGGATGCCCAGAGAAGGCTCAACCAGGTAATGAGAAGAGCCCCCACATGGATGGACGAACACGTCCTGACCCTGGCAACGGAGAAGACCGAGGTCGTTCTACTGACCAGGAGAAGAATCCCTAGGGAGATCGAGATGACGGTGGATACGGAAGTCATAACCACTACAACTTCCGTGAAGTACCTTGGACTGCGGCTCGACAGCAAGATGACCTTCTGGCAACAGATTCAGTCGTCGAGCGATAAGGCCGCTAAGGTAACGACGATGTTGAGCCGACTAATGGCCAACGTAGGAGGACCGACGGCGAGTAAACGCCGGCTGCTAATGACCGTCACCCATTCCATACTGTTGTATGGAAGCGAGATCTGGGCTGATGCCTTACAGCAGGACAAGTACAGAAAGCGGATGGCTTCAGTACAGCGACGGGGAGCACTCAGGATCACCAGCGCATACCGTACGGTTTCCGAACCGGCGGTGCTCGTGATCGCAGGAGTAACTCCGATAGACCTACTAGCTCTAGAAAAGAAGAGAGTCTACGAGACACGACGAGACGTCGGTGCACGACAAGCAAGAGCGGACGCTAAAGCGCTCACACGACAATGTTGGCAAGAGCGCTGGCAGAACGACACGAGAGGACGGTGGACGGCCAGACTCATCCGCAACCTAACGGAGTGGATTGACCGAGACCACGGCGAGGTAAATTACTACCTCACCCAGTTTTTTAGCGGACACGGGTATTTCAACGCATACCTGGCTCGAATGGGTATAGCAGAGAACGCGACATGCCAGTATCACGACTCTGCGGAAGATGATGCTCACCACACCTTCTTCGAATGCGAGAGGTGGAGTGACTACAGGGACGCTCTACAAAACGAAGTAGGACCTCTAACGCCGGATAACGTCGTGCAAACGATGCTGTCCGGACACGACCGCTGGCAGAAGATCGCCACGTTCGTCGAGAAGGTGGATTCTACACCTGACAAAGTGAGGTTTTTAGTGGGTGCGAGCCCCACACACCGGGGACGGGTCTCGTCCCTGATGGTGCGTTAAGGCATTTTTCCTCACTCAAAAAAAAAATCATCGTGTCCATAACAGGATACTAACTTCACTTTTCTATGACCCAAATGTGTGCTTAAGATTACGCCGATGCTTGACACATTTTTAACGACATTTTTAACGACATTTGTGTTAAAGTCGCTTGTTCGATCATCAGCACAACTTTAAACATGAACTATAAATTTGGATTTTACCTCTGTGCTTACGGTTGTGTCGATGTTTAAGTACAATTGGGCACAAACTGGGCTTACAACTCGAACTCGCTCAAGTAACGTTGTAAATCCTCCATTGTATGCGTAGTAGTTAACATACGGTTGTTGTGAAAGTACAGTAACATCTACTAATTCTAACAACTTGCTACCTTCACCGCTTCAGTAGTAGCAACTGCCTTTTGTGCTGTTTATATCGCGTATTGTACACCAAAGAATACGGCTGTCTCTCCGATCGTTCGAAATATGCGAGTTATGCTCGTGAATTACATACATATGTCCAACATTCCAACATTCATTGCACACAAAGCATTAATTCACTTTATCTTGTGAAACTGCACTAACATTTCGCTCCCCCAATATTACATGGGTGTATGTTACAAAAGTGAAAATAATGCCCCTTTACTGTTGCAAAGTTATATAGGGTCTGGGCTACACACCGACAGACCACAGAACCGTGTTTGGTGTAAATATCACTAATACAACGAGTACAAACAGCAAAATTATGAAAGTGTATGTTATTGTGGTCACATGTTTGCCATAACAAAGGTGTATGATTGTTCATAGAACCTTGTACGAAATTGATGTTGAACTAAGCGAAAAACAAAGTCCTATGTCAAAACATACACTTTTGTACTTCACCAAATTATAATAGGTACTATAAAAGACACAAGAATTGAATCGAACAGCCATAAAATTTCCTCGGGACTAAATCAGGTAGCGAAATATAAACAGACAAACAACTTGGTCAACTTTAAAGTGCCAGCGGCTGTATGCTGTAAAATATTTTAGACATAAGTAGAAAGACATTAGGTAGTAATATCTTCCGCAATAGCATGCACTGTAAATTTAATACACCTACAAATAGCATTATCACAGTGTCCGCTGTAATATTTATCAATATATGTGTTAGTGGTCGTATACACATAATTTGCCATATATAAAATGCTACTTTAAGAAAAAATATTTTTTTACAGAATTAGAGCACTGCGCTCGATCCTTAATTATACTAATAGATGGATATTTACTTCTTAGAAAGAGTTTCTAATGTAGTTACGGATTTGGTAATACAAATAATTAATACTTTTATTTTACAATGATTGTATCTATCTGATTGTTATCTGATCTATTTATAAATTATTAGGGTGATTGCAAATGATTATAGATGTGGCTATAGAAAATGATGATCCTTTCAAAGTGTTAATGTCTTATCGCATTATCATCTTCAACATTTTCCTGAAATGTTATGTTAAGTAGATTTTTTTTGTGTTAGTTAACCTTTATTGTTAATTGTTGGAAAATTAAAAAAAAACAAAACTTGCGCTTTTGATGAAACTGTAGACACAATCGCTAAATAAATAGTCACAAAGGTAGCGGTTGTGTCTACAGTTTCATCAAAAGCGGAAGTTTTAATTTTCCAAGTATTTAACGTAATTGTCACCGATCAATAATGTGTGTTGAGATGTTCTCTACGCAGACAAACTGAAAAATTGAGAAAAAGCTCCATTATTTTCGTATATTTTAAGTTTGAGTGAGCGTAATTAGTGAACTTCGAAAAAAACAAAAAAACACAATATGTCAAAAAACGGGCGCCTTTTTGATAAGGGAAATTGGGCCATATTTATTGCAAATGATCTTTACTAACACGTTATATAGTATGACGGTTTCATTACCAGTCACCCTCTATACTTATTTCCAGTAAATCTTTACCGTTTATTACTGTTCTAAGTTTAACTACAACATTCAAAATACAATAATAGAAAATATCTTTTTGAATTATTAAGAGGGCCGACTACTGTTTGACAGTTGGCGATGTTGCCACAATTAAATTTTCTCATAATATAATGTTTTTATAATTTATTTAAACCGTATTTTAAAATTGGGCTTCATACACACATGTGTAGACGTATTTTGCATGGCAAATTTCAATAATTAAATCTAAAAATTAATTGAATAATCTCTATTTCCCTATCAAGGTAAACGGGAATAGAGAATGTGAAGTTAATATCGAATATTAATGGACAAAATTGTATATAATAATATAAAATATGTATATATAAAATATATATAAAATATATATAAAATATATATAAAATATATATAAAATATATATAAAATAATATAAAATATTTGTATAAATATGTGTATGAAACCCAATTTTCAAATTATATTGCAATAAAATCAAGCAAACGATTTATAGAATTATGTAAATATGGCACCGCTGTAAAACAATCAGGTAGACTACCCCTTAAGTATTGCAAACTACTTCATCATGTATTTTGTCGTCGTAGATAAATAATCATTTTTCAGATTAAATTGTTTCTATTGTTTTTTCATAGTATTTTATTTGACTTCATTTGCACGCACTATAGCCAATTACTTTATATGATATGATGGTACTATATACGTATTGTATGTATATCAGGAAATACTGATTGACGTATTGAATAAAAAAATAATTTAATTATTAATAATTAATGTATGTATTTTTTGACCTTTGTGTACTTATCTTTTAATTCCTGATTTATTCCCACTTAGAGGTCAATAAAACAATAAATAATTAAATACCAATTTATTCCATAACATATAATAATATGTTTTCGTTAAATAACTTCTTCAGTGGAAGAAATTGACATTTAATATGTGTCAAATTACTAATAATATAAATATAAATTGCCATGCCTATCAACAAAATTATCTAAAAAACAAACAATTCATTGATATATCGAATTTTAATTATATTCACAAGTAATAATGAAGGAATAGTGATTTAATACAACATTAGAAATTGAAATGATTTGAAATTATTCGTATATCAATCTATTTTTTGTCAAGCTCTAACAATTCTGTTCAAGGACTAGGGAAAAACATGGCAAAAAAAACCTAGTCAAGAGCTTAAAATTAATAAAATTCAGGCGTGAATTAAATTGTTATATATAACGCTTAAATTATCAATATCCGTTCTAAAATTTACCGCGTTTTCATCTTTTTTAATGTATATCATTTCGTAAATTAATCTTTTTTTATAATTCTTTTCCTTTTTTAAAATTTTAGTGTTTTGAAAATCAAAATTATGTCGTCTATCTTTAGAGTGCTTAGATAAAGCAGTTTCAGCGTTGACGTTATGTGTAACAGTGTATTGATGGTTATAAATTCGTTTCTTTAAATATTGTTTGGTTTGTCCGATATAACATTTATTACAATCTTTGCAATCTAATTTATAAACACACATATTAAATGTCAATTTCTTCCACTGAAGAAGTTATTTAACGAAAACATATTATTATATGTTATGGAATAAATTGGTATTTAATTATTTATTGTTTTATTGACCTCTAAGTGGGAATAAATCAGGAATTAAAAGATAATTATTAATAATAATAATAAATTTTAAATATGTATACTAATTGTTGTTCAAATGCAAGAGGGTTGTAAGTGATACGTTAAAGCTTAAAAGTATATATATTTTAATATACATATACATATATGCAGATATAAACTAAAGCGTATTTTATACATAAATATGTAAAGCCGTATACCTGAGACATACAGTTGACCAAACAAATAGTAAATCAGCGATTAAATCGCTATCGGCACCCCGCAAAATAGGTGATTCATTTCTTTTGTCAGAGATAGTACATACATCAGAATATCAAAGTTATATCCCAGACAGCACTGTATATTCAGAGAATATTCTGTCAATATCAAAAAAAGAAAATATATATTCGGAATATATGTAGTATATTCTAGGGATATTATTAAGCATCGGGAATATTATTGTAATATGCTTTTAATAACATACATAGGATATTTTATAAAAATATTCTATGAATATACACATAGAATATTATGTTGGATCATATCTTGGGAATATTCTTATAATATTCTTGTTTCTTAAAAGATTTCTAAGATTTTCTCTAATAAATTAGGTATCATATAATTTGTGCACGTAGTGGTTTCCATGTGCGTTTAGTATATTATACAGTTTGTACTGAAACAGTCGCTAGGACAGTTTACATATCCTCAATTTTACGGATTGTTTTGCAAGTCATATTTACATTTTATTAAATTTTACTATTTTACATATAAAAAACTATTTTAACTATTCTATTTTCTTATCATCATCAGACAGCTATCATCTACTTATATTATATTGGCCATAAACTTGTCACGATTGCTAATTACATATGGTAAAAAATACAATAACTATAAAAAACAAATTTAGCAAACTGTGAAGCATGTGTTCATGGTGTGTTTCGCACTAGATTCTTTGTTCATCTACATATTTGAATAAATAAATATTTATCCTAATATTGTCTATTACCAATATACCAATCTTTATTGTTTGTAATAAATTATTAGGTACATACAGATATCTTTTTTGTGTTTTTAAATTCGAATCTACCGCGCAACATCCTACGACCTGCCAGCTGCCGAGACATATACGAACTATAAACAAAAGTAGAACACAAGGATGTGACAAGGAGTACAAGTGAAGTGATAAGTTATCCAGTTATAATATAATCTCTGTTATTATCAAGGTTAGTAATATCTATAGATATGTATAAGTTAAGCAGTAATATGTATACATATAATAAAATGAAACGGCGAAGAGATAGCACTTGGTATAGACACTTTAACAAAGAAATAAGCGATGCTCTCAATAGCCATCATCGCCATATATGCAAAATGACGCTAATAACATTATGCCAGAATTCAGTTAATTTAAATAACGTTGACGAAAGTGTTTTTGTTGTGAGCGGTAATGATGGCGACGGCGATAGCAAAAGCAATAATAATATTTCATTTTCAATTTGTTAAAGAAGTTATTGACTTGACAAATAATAGAATAGTTCTGTTTGGAAAGCTATATCCATAAAGTATTAATCTTTTTGTTTGATGCTGTTGCAAAAGCATCAGTTTTATATACTAAAGGACATTCAGGGTGTCATTCTTGCACAAAATATAACCAAGAAGGAGAGTACATTCAAGATAGAGTGTGCTTTCCAGATTTAAATTTTATTAAACACACTCATATAGGCTTTGTTGAACAGCTCGACCCAAATCATAATGGTAATACATATGTGTTACATATACATACATTTGTGAATTTCGTTTCAACTCAATAGTAGCCGAAAATGTCTAGTTTTGTATATATACCTATAATTATGTTTGTGTATTCCAAATATAAAATTTTTGCAGATTACAAAAATAATAGAGACAACATTCTTACAGGGAAGGTCATCCAGGCGGAGCTGGGAAGAATAACGATTATTGTTTTAATAAATAAAAATTGTGTATACCTATATTTTTATTGTAAAGTATAAAATAAATTTTTATATAGTTTTTTCGCATTGCATAAAAACCTGACACAGTTTACAATTTCATATTGTCCCATAAATAATTAATTAAACATGAAAATACTCTGGATTAATCGAAAAAATTAACGAAAAAGAAATAGATTTTGTCTCAAAAATTGACTTTATAAGACGAAGCATATTCTGACAAAAAATTGCTCTCCAAGATATTAGATACTACCAGATCAGGGCTTTTTGATTGATGAAATTTAGTAGAAAATATTGTACTTTAGGTATAATGAAATCAATGTTCTGATCTATAGTATATAATCCTCCTAAATATCATCAAACGGAAAATTCTTAAAGATATTGAAAGTAAATAAATCTCCTTTGTAGAATACCCACAATATAACATATGCACGTAAAACTTTGCATGTTTTTTACCTGCAGTGGACAGCACTAGTTGGTTCAGACTATTATATGTTAGAATACATGTATTACGTCGATAGAGTGAGATGGTAAAAGCTAATCGTTTTTTCTAAGGTATTTTGCATCGGCATTCAATGTAAACTCGACCGAGAATACCAAAGTAATTGATAGACGCAGTCAACCTACATGGTGTTTATCGCCTCACTTTCTTCACATATACCTACCGATGGTGGTATTCAGTTAGCACATCAGTAAGTCACCAGTACGTACCAATGAGTGAAGTACAGCACTGAATGCCTAACCTACCCCGTGGAACAATGCCTACAGTATGGGTATTCAGTACGCTACTTCACTAATCGGTAGGTACCTACCAGTGATTTACCAATGTACTAACTGAACACGACCAATGTAATACGCTCATGCCCGGTTTTTGAAATTTAAACATTATCTGTTATCTGTTTGGTATCTGGCAATTTAACAAGGACTGTCTTTGCTAAATCGCCAGGTACCAAACAGATAACTGCTGTTTAACGTTTCAGAAATCGGGCATCAGTCTAGGAAATACAATATTTTGAGCCCAGCTATGGGATATTCTGCGTGTATCGATATTTTCAGAATAATCAGCGAATATTTATAGAATGTTAAGAATATTCTAGTTTTATTCCTTAGTGGATATTCTTAACTATATTGTTTTATATATTTCACGTATATTCTAAGAATATATGCAATATTCCAGGAATATTCCATAGAATATATTCCAAGCTCTTTTCAAATGAATATTCTATGTATAATCTAAAGGCATACTGAATATTTCATAAATATTCTTACGAGTATATTCTATGATTATCTACGATATTCCCATAACGACAGTTCACAGAATATTCCTAAAAGGATATATATATATACGACATTTTCTAGGAATAATCAATATTCAAAAATGTATATTCATTGAATGTTCCTGGTATATCTATTGCTGTCTGGGATGTGATTCATAGAATTTTGTTGTATTGAGTTTTTTTACACACTAGTATAACAAATGAATTATGAGGAAAACCTTTAGATTTCTCAAAATGCTTTTTTGAAATCAAATACAAAACTTCTTTTCTTGATTCTACTTGATTCAAAGTTCCAAAGTTGTATGATACACTTTTCTAAAAACATATTTTTTCATAGGAGTAACAAAGTTGTATGTTGTTTTTTTTGCAACAATTGTGAGAACCCCTGGTAAATATTTCTTTTTGTTTGTAAGTTAACATTCTATTTACATCCAATCGAACCAAAAGGCATAAATAAATCAATCAGAAAAGTTGTCCTTTTTAAAATCGTTAGAATTTTCGAACTCGATTTTCTCAATTCGAATATATGTTGCTTAGAACCTTGTAATATTGGACGAGCGATAATAATAACGACTGCCTTGTGTGCTCTCTATATATACCTAAGATAACGTTTGTGTCTCAGTGCAAATTATATATTAAAATGTATTTTTTTCAAATTTATTATTGTGTGAGGTTTACTAACGATGTTAAGATTAAAGTTAAAAGAATCTTAACTTATTAGAACACCGCATTGTGTAAAATTAAACTTTCAAATTAAAGGGTTTATAGATAAAACTTTATCCTCAGACTGCTCACAATAACCCAAAAAAAAATTCCATTATAGTAAACAATCTAATATATAAACTAACTTCGATATTTGAGCTTGTTTTTATTATTAAAATTTATTTCTATTCTTAATTCTAATTATTGGTATTAATAATTTATTCTATTTTACCCTATCCACGTTTCAAGTATTAAATTTGCTACTTATAACTATTCGTCGAAACAAACTCACTTTTACCAACACAAAAGAACTTGTTGAATTACGAGTATGTTGCAGCTCTCACTGTTTACCTTCGGGGAATTTGGCGTGTTGTTTCCGAATTGAAGAGAAAGCTAAACTGCGTGGCGATCGCGGTAGTCATCCAATAAAACCGAGACTTTACTAAAACTATACTAGGGGTCATGCAGTATCTCACACTTCTCTCTCCTTGTTATAGCATGTGTTACTGCTATATGGCATATGTTAACTTCGTACAATTTCGATTTAAGAACCAGTCACATACAAAGCAGTGCGATTTCCGTCAATGCGTTGTGTTTTTTTTTGTAAATTATGGGCTTCTAAAGGATTTCTTGTTTTAGAATTGCAGCTGGATATTTATGATGATTGAATTATTAAGTTGCAACGGTCAAACTGTTATATATACATATTATCTAACATCGAATACTGATCGATATGAATTCTGTGCTATTTCTTATTTGTTTTAATGTATAATTTTATGATACTACTATAGATGTGTTTATGACGCTTTATTATAAATATACGTGCTACAACAATCCAAAACACGCTTTGCTGATGTTATCTCATAGTGGATTACTGTTTGTGTTTGTGTAATTATTGTTATTTAATGTTAGAATAAGCAAATGGATCTACTAATAATATGGGCGAAATGTGTTTGTTTGTCTAGAGAACCTTGCATAAACGGATCTTGTTTGAATAATATAAATCGCGGTAACCAAAATCTGGATGTAATTATTCTTTTATAATACCCTTTATATTTATAAATAATGGCCGATATAAAACAAAAGTAAGGAAGTAAACTTCATAAAATTAATTCTCGTTAGCCTTGAAGAGAATTTTATTTTTAAATTTTACTTTCGCTCAGGAAACGAAAAGTGGGATTTCAATATTTGCAAGAGACATAAAAAAATGGTAAATGAAGAATCACATTGAACATTACCTAAGATTCAATCTCGCGTGTCTGGGACTGTTCGACAGGGCGGTGTGAACTGGCGACTTGTTTGGCGAGAGGGGTGAAGTTTCCCCATCCTCTTGAGCATTCTCATCGTCTTCGCTGATGGAGGGTAATGTCAAGGATGGCACTCCATTTACGTCAGACTCTTGCTGGAAGTAAAAATAGCAAAATTATTGCGAAACAGCAAGTGTCTAGATGGTTGTCGCAACATGATGAGTATGCATAAATACATGTAATATTTCGACGTATGTACATCACAATGTTGAAAGTAGCTTAATTTTTGATCGACATTTAATAAATTGAATGTATTTGTATGTTTGAAGTAATAAAAGAAAATAATTATACAATACGGGTTGCAAGTTTAGCAACATCCCAATAAACAAAAAAAAACTTTTTTTACTATAATATAGAAATAAACTCCATATTTTTCTTTTAATAAATATTTGCAATCATATAATACCTAATTTCATCACTTCATCTATCTAGACGTATAATAATGAAACAACAATATGTATGTTTGTCCATAAAATGGAAAGAAATATTTCTTTCCTCAATTCTTTACTACACTCTTTCATTGTCTTGTTTTTGACTGTATATAACGTGAATGGGAATTGTACTTGTAAACACCTCTCACATGTATAAGAGAATGCACCTTTGTTTTAATGTAGGATCCACATGAGCATTATGCCCCGTTGACAAAACAAGCAATTTCTGTAATGGGTTTCCTTCATTCCAAAATGCACTAACATTCAGCGAAATATTTTACAAAGGTAACTTAGTGTCTGGCAAACAGAAAGATTAAACTTTCAATGTTGACAGACTATTACGGTAATCCCTGCGAGAAATAAGAATTTATATTGAGAGCAATTCGTAATATTACTGCCATGTTTGTGATTTTCTCGCATAAGCAGTAAATCATAATCTGATATAAAGTTTTTATAAAGTAAGTTTAAATATGAACATTCTAGAAGCACTATTACACGTTTGTACGCTTTCCGAATCATGCTTTCCTTTTTTGCGTATATATCTTGTCTTACTTTTTGACTCACTGCTAACATAAATAGAATTAAATTTTCTAGCACTCGTCAGCGACGTGAATTGAGGGAATTTTAAATTAGGTACGAAATAGGATAAAACTCGAAGCTTGATACGCAAATGAGGAGCAGCAAATGAGAGCTAGGAAAGTTTTACGTTTCAGATCTCTTTAATGTCTAGCACATTGATACAGGGTGGTAAAGTTTGTTTCGTCATACTATGTACTATTTAGTGTAAATAATTGTAGAATTATCTTGGATCCTAGTGATACACAGATAGGTACCTAACCAGTTGACACTGTTTCCAAGAGTTCAAATGGTTACGTAACTGACTGCTTACAAACGTAAAGCAATGCAGACATTTATCCTTTATACAATAGTCTTTTTGATCAGCTGTCTTATGCAACCTTCTTTTTCTAGGACAACAAAAATCTAACATGTCCGGCAATAATGGTGAGCGGGAAGGGTTTGGTGAGTGGAGACAATCATATTTTGCGTATTTGTGTTTTACTATTAAACATTAGAGAGCTTCAAATTAGTTTAACACCGTTTTCTTGTATAGGTAAAATGTTGCAATAACATTAATTTTATTATTTTCGTCATTCTGTTGTAACATTACCAATGCGTAACGTAAGTAGGACTTCGGCGATTTAAATGCTTGTTTTATGTTTTATCGATGCTCAGGCTATGAAGATATGGAGATAACTTAAGCGAATTCACCTCAGAAACTAACTTTTAATGATCAAGATGAGGATGACAGCAATACTGAAGAGGGTGATTATGTTGTTACTAAAGTGGTTGATGCTAACAATAGAAATTACGGAATTACGTTGCACGCATAGAAACGATAGTGAAGAAAAGTTTCAATGTAAGATTTTTGGAATGCCATATTAAGTCCAAAAGATTTACTGTTACTATAGTCTATTTTTAAAGTAGAGAGACGAATTTCTGAACAGACCACTTTGACAGTGAATTCTCATTGGTTGAAAGCAAGGCCAAATTACCATCTTTATGCTTGTAGTAGGCAAGTGATTTCAATTTATTACATATGATCTATATTTTACAGAGTATATTTACAACAGTAGCACCAGTATACCGGGTAATTAAAGAATATACAGCCTCTGGAAAATGTGTGGATCCTGAAAAGTTTACTGGTAGGCCATCTTTACCGAAATCCTTTGATGAGACTATGAAAACTGTTATACGGCAAATAGTTTACAATATGTTGCAAGTAAAAAATAATGAAGATTTGCCAAATATGAGTTGATCAACATTGTATTTGCTAATGAAGCAAATGAACTTTAAGTAAGAATTATTTATTATATGGGTATAAATGTATCTATATATTTGCGCTATGTCCTCTAGATACTTAAAAAGGAGCAGAAACTGCATTTTGACCGAAAGAGATGAGATTGTAAGATGGAGGCGACAATATCTTATAGATATTTCACAATATAGAGCTCAGGGCAGACCAATTTTCTATTTGGATGAAACTTGGGTGAATGAGTGTCATACAGCACAGAAAGTGTGGACTGACACAAGGATTCACAGTCATAGACAAGTCTTTAACGAAGGGGGATTAAAAAATCCAGCTGGAAAAGGACGTCGTCTTATTTTGTTACACATTGGAAGTTTTGATGGCTTTGTAAAAGATGGCTTATTATTGTTTGAAGGAAAGAAAACCACTGATTATCATGATGAAATGAATGCTACTGTTTTTGAAGAATGGTTCTCTCGAATATTAAACTATTTACCTGAGAATGCTGTTATAGTTACAGATAATGCATCATATCATAGTCGAAAATTTGAAAAGCCACCATCATTGTCATGGAGAAAGGTGGATATTCAAAATTGGCTGACAAGCAAAGAATTACAGTATGACGAGGATATGGTCAGAGCTGAACTGTTAAGCTTGGTTAAAATTCATAATACGAATAATTATAATTCCTATGTAATCGATGAACTGGCAAAATCACAAAATAAAACTGTGTTACGATTACCTCCTTACCACTGTGAACTAAATCCCATCGAGCTTGTTTGGGCCAAAAAAAAATTAAGTGGCTGCGAAAAACAAAACATTTAAATTATCTGAAGTGAGACAATTATTACTTGACGCCTTGGGAAATGTAACTGCTACTACTTGACAAAAATGCATACACCATGTTATAAAAGAAGAATCTCGTATGAAAGATCTTGATACAATCATCGACGATCTAACCATTAGAGTTGGAGAGGATAGTGACAGTGAAGATTTTGATTGCAGTTCGATATTATCATCATAATGTAGAGATATATGAATTTATTTCTATGTTATGAGCAGCTCATAAATTTATGATAAATATTTTTATTACATTTGCATTTCTGTAAATAAATATTTGAATGTAATTTTTGCAAAACCTGCCAGTTTACAAAAAATGTATTATGCTTGTATATTTTGTAATAAATAAATCTTATGGATCTTATCTATCCCCCGTTTACACTTTCTAATGTTTAAATTCTTTGCTCTTGAGAATTCTGACGGTGAGTCTGTAAATTTAATATCAGAAAATAAACTTCTAAGCAGAGGTTAATATAAATATGGTATATGAAGGTAAGTATCACAAATGCAAATATTATTTGAATTTTGCCGGGTACAATTTGTTTTCAAGATTTTCGTGCATGTGATTTGGACCTGGGGTACGTCTCTCTACTTAAAAAATAGACTATAATGAAGTGTCTATGAGAACTCTCTGTCACAATAATTTAATGAAAGTTACACTTGTCCTTCTTTGGGGCTAAATGAAATAGATGTGTAAATGTATCATATATTGTGTAGAAACAGCTCCGATACAGGTCCTTGATATACCCCATTCGCTTCTTCAACTTGATTAACTTTTTACCTTCCTCTATCATGGTGACCTAAAGGAGTGTGATCTTTCGTTATTATTTATTTTACAAGGTTCAGCTGATACCTAGGAACTAATATGGTAATTGTTTTATGTAACTGGTACGAATTCAAAATTTCTAAATCCAAACATGAAAAAATTCTTTCTTGTATCTTTTGACGTCTTCTCAGCCACATACAATTGACGAAAGAAGCATATCTGCGTTGTAAACAGATTTTATGTGCAAATTATATTTAAGGATGCAACTTGGCTTTGAAATTTTATCTCCCGTACGAGAATCAGGTTTTCCCATATCCTCCATTTCTGCTGAAAAGCTATTTGTGAAAGTACAACATCAGGTTTAGTATATATTTTGAGTACTAGAAGAGAATCTGCAGGTTGATACGTGACCCCTCGTAAACTTCCTTTTTGTGTAAGTTTGAGCATATGTTATTTGTTTGGGGCCTTGACTCTACCACGAGTATTTATTTGGGATCGGTGGAGATAAGAAAATAATGTTAGATCCGTGTACCAGTTATCAACAAATAGTATGTGATCCCTGATCAAATAGGGAGTCATACGAGTCATCACTGTATATCCCAAAATTTTCTTCTGCAGTTATTTTCACGTTTGCAATTGTTCCTGCATATAAAATTGAAAAATTTTATTTTCAATCTATTACTATTAGATAGAATGTAATGCTGGAAAAAATGCTGCCCTTGTACCACACGAGGATTTCATAGAATACATAAATTTAAGTTTAAGTTGTCATTATTTTGGCACAACTACTCGTATTATTATGATTTTGTGTAAACTATCCCATCCGACTAGTTCTATCTGTGAGAAATGTAATAATCTCAAAATAAGTAAGCAACGATCATGTTTCATAAGACGCCCAAACATTGGATTTGCCAAGCATGGCTCTGATGTTCAATAATCTTAAATATTCAGCTTTTTCGTTTGAAGCATCAGAATGATTACTGCCACAAGAAACAGTACATTTCTTTGAAATCAACAGGTTTTCATTGTTTTGGGCGTGAGTGAGTTTCAATTTCGTGTTGGCTTACATATTTGTAGTATTTTTTTATTCTCATAATATTTTCAGTAAAAAAAATATATTGAGAAATATCAATGTTTAGCTGGGGAGTGTTGGTAAGCGTTCCGTTTTAACATTGTTGAATTTATAAATAGAACCCAGCAAACATTAATATGATGGCGGATTGCTGGTTTTGTTCCGGCACTGATGGTTCGCTCTTGGCTATGGCAGTCCAGCGCCGGATCTGTGGTATATTACCGACCAGTTGTCAACACAGATTATACGAAAAGAACAGATGTCGATCCATGGTCGGCACACAATCGGCAACCTGCCGTATTTGAATAGCCCGCGTCTCAAATACCAGCGCCGCATAGCGGTTCATTCTGTTACTTGTGCGACTTTTCTTGTCACTCTATTTTGAGTTTGTTTATGTTTGGCTTACATTATGTTTGCAGTACATATTTACTTCTTTTCCAGAAGTGATTCTTCATGAAAAGATGAATCATTTTACCGATGATGAGTAAGTACGTTCATTATTATTCCATGTAACTACACAATGTCCGTTCCTCCTTCTAATAAGCCATTCCGACCGATCACCCTGGATGTTTGTATCTTTTATAATAAAGAATTATTTTTTAAATGTTGTTTATTTTCGTACGTAGCAATTAGTATTTATTCCAAATTCTGTAAATTAGTGAATGCGTTTCGTTTGTATAGGAGCCTGGGTTACTTGTTCCTATATAATTGATTAGTTCAAATTTAAAGTTGGTTATATTTTTCCTTCTTTGTTAACATTCTGTTTCATAAATATAATGAACAGACTAGTTTGGGAATATCGTCATATTCTGTACTCTCATAGGAGAGTTCGTTGTAAGAAATACTCAGCTAAGCTCAGACAATACCCAGGTTGAAGTCTCAGAGGTATAAAATTATATATAGACATACATACGTAAACGTTGAAGTTCTCGAATTCCCAATCCTCTGCTCGTAGTTATTCGATTGCTTGCGAAACTGGAAACAAACAGTTTTCGGCTTAATGTACTTAACACACAAACGTTTCTTGAACGCTGTTTGGGTTAGCTGGCACGTATACACAATATTTTGAAATTAATAATTTACGTTAACGTACGCTAGGATGAACGGAAGAAACGATGGTACATATTATAACATTTAAGCGGCAACGGAAATTAACTTCGATCCCCAACAATGTTACAACATTTACACTTTTCCAACAGGTTACTATATTGTTTGGGAACCCGAAAACTAGCGAGTTTCTACTTTCAATGTAATATTAAATCAGTTGAGGTAATGTGAAATACATCTATGTAAACCGGGCGATGTTGACTACATATAACCATTATGGGAAATCCAGTAAATTACATAAAATGCGAAACCCTTTCATTAAATTACCATTAGACCTGACTCTGACGAACCTGCTGTCTGCAGGCATAATTAAATTAGTTGTTTAACCTTTAGTATGCTTTATTTTACATAACAGTGTTCCACGCGTATATGAATGCTCGGTTTTCTGCTGGTCAAACTTAAATTTATTATGCATACCGTTAACGCAATTTCTTGTTTAAGGAAGAGTCCTATTGGATTTGGCATGAAAGTTTTTCAATGCATTTTAAGGAGGATACAATAGGAAGAATTCTACTTACGTTAGTTTCATATAAATACAAGATATGACGTCTGTTATTTGAGAGTACAAACAAAGGTATTACAAAATGGCAACATATATACTGTTGTTACAGTATTAAAAACAATTTTATACTGCGGTAGCAGTAATTCATGTTAATCTCGATTCAATTTTTCGAAAGGAGCCAACATCTCTAATTTCAGCCATATTTCAATGTTAACATTTACCACGATAACTCGAAGGCTTATCGAACTGAAGATGGTAAACAACTTCAATACAACTGGACACAAAAATCATGTGGAATACCTTAAAGTTCCATTTTAGATCGGTATCTGTTTCTGCTATATATGAAAGCTTTACCAAATAATTGCTAGCTGCTAACTGTGGTGGCAAAAAAACAATATTGCACCAATAAATACCCTAATAGTAAATGGTATGATGACATATTGGTTTGTGCAAAACAGTATGATGCCAAACGTAGCCAAGACTGGCATGTTGCAATTGATTCTTTTCATGTCTGAACCTTTTGTAATTTTTTATGTGTGGTGGCTGCTAGTTGCTGTGACTTCTTAAACTGTATCGCTTGTATGACCCTCACTGCAATTCTCGCTGTGTATTTTTGTGTGTGTATAATTACTTTACTTCCAAAAGCGAATGGTAAGTCGTAATGTTATAGTGCTTCCGAAGAATTGAAACCCGGCTCCTATCGTTTCGTCACAATGCTAGTCAGCCATCTAACCACTGTGGCTTTCAATTGAATAATAATAATAATAAATATAAATTTAAGAAGTGACGATTAGTTATTTAAACTAAATAAAATATCTTCAGATAATTTTACATTCACTATACCGTCCCTATTTGTATTGTATTCACCAATTAGAGCAGTACAGTAATATTAAATAAGATAATAAATGTAGGCACCATAATCTTTAGTTGACAAATTGCTAAAAATTATTTACTAAGACTCAACAAATACTGATAAACTTCTTCTAATTGTAATCCTCAAATGAACGTAAATTAGGTCATTCACTTTTTACATTTTAAAATTAATTTTATTAAATTAAAAAAGATCTCGAAAAAGTATTCAACAGTATTGTCAATTACAATAAATGAAAGTTACCTCAGCTTCGTACCCATCCCGTACATTAAACGTTAAATCATGTTGGATATCATTTGCAAATTCCTGTTGATACTCTGGATATAATCGGAGCACTTCAACTAATCCTGCAACGTGTATGCATTTTAAATCGCAGTAGGTGAGCGCTCGGACATCGCTACTTGATTTTATAAGTGCATCCGATCCTGGTCCGCTGGTTGCCGTTCCACTAGCTGCCGGTCCGTTATTATAATGCTGAAGTGAAATATTAATATCGCTTCCTACCAAATCGCCTTTACCTGCAACAAAATTTCAAACAAAAATTAACGGGTCGATAATAAAGCAAACCAGAAAAACAAACAGGAGAAAGACAATAAAGCGCTGAAACTTTTCGGTGGACAAATTGTTTCTTGGTTCTAGCTAGGGACCCCAAGCCAAATTAATGCTCGCTAAAGTTTGGTCCTCGTTGATCCAGTCCTTGCTGTCTCACCTATTGCAAACGAAACGTTAAATTGTCGGAACTTTTCTTCGGGCGTAATAAAAGTGGCGAGGGACAATATCGAAGTTTTGTACTCGTAAGTTATAATTGAAAAGGGGCAAAGAGAGTTCAGAAGGTTTTTTATAGTACAGAGCACAGTTCCTGGTTCGTATAGATTTGCTACTAACCTAGTATTAAGTAGTGAAGAGGTAGATTAGTGTTAAATTAAGTATATGTATATGAAATGAAGTTATTCTATACGCATTTCTATATGCACTCGGTACCGATAGATTGAAGCTGAAATAAAATTATTTCTATCTATTATGATTTAATATAGTATTGGAAATATAACAATTACAGTTAATCCCATTTTAGTGCCCACTTTGTAAAATCCACTGACAAAATTGGACGGCAATCAGATTTTACTTTATCTATTTCTAGCACTTTAATTGTATTAATGTTAGAAATTTTTTAGCGTGTACTGTTAAAATTCCCTTCGCTTCGCCTCGTTGTTTACTTTGGTCAAATTGGCTTTTGTAGGATCCACACAACAGTTTTTTTACCAAAACCTTCATCTTCATGTTACACTTCATAAAAAATGACACGCAATAACATAAGATATTCAAACCTGGTGTGTGAGTCACTGATGCTTCTTTGAAACAGACAATACAATGCAATATCTCTTGAAGGGCCTTCGTAACTAGGCTCTATTATGACAGCGTCATTTATTGTAGTTTATTGTGAGTCTTCTGACTTTTCAAAATCTTCTTCATTAATTAACTTTTGAAGTTATGGTATAAATAACCACGAAAGCTTTACTTTTGCAGGGCAACCAAACATCGCTTCGTAAGACCTCCATTTTTGTTTCCGGAATAATAAATACGGTTTTTTCATAAATTGCAGAAAACGTACACCCTCGTTCCACGTTTCCTCTCGACAGTACAGTATATTCAATCGGTGGTATTGACAATTAAGCACGCTGTAATAAATAAAAACTAATCTTTAAAGCACCAAATAATAAGAGTCACTGGTTAATGGGCTCATTAACTAGACAATTTTCGAAAGATATCATTTTATAGAAAATGTGTCTGCTTGGGTAATATACAGATTACCTAGATAATATGATCAGCGGATTAGGCACTATTTCAATTTGGGCAGTAATATTTTCAAGTGCATCGTTAAGGTGATGTCAGGCACGTGGACGGACTGTATTCAACCAGTATATAACTAGTATTAAATCCAATCATTTAGCAAGTATACCTACAATTTATTAGCAACTATATTACTTATTATGTTCGACTTTGCCGGCTTTGTAAAGCTATGCACTCAAAGAAGAACTTCTTTGGATGTTTTTAGAAACATATTTATTACGGTAAGTAATTGCGATTCCCTGTGACATGTATTCAACAACTCCTGCTTGGTGCTAAGAATTCTGAATACTGTATTCTGAATACTGCAACGAGCAGAGGGTGAGAGTTTTTATGAGCGGATGGATCTGAACTGTCTGCAGACTTTGATTCACTTTGTATGCAGGTTGAATGACAAGTCCGTGTGCAGGGCTCCCCTACAGAAAGAGTTTGAACTAAGGAGACAGTTCTTTTGAACAGCTGTGTATACCTCATTTGTATTTGTGCAGGAGCTTGGACTGTTTCGAATTTTGGCAAAGTGGGTGCCTAAGTTGCTGTCTAATGAGCAAGAGAATAAAAAAGTTGATGATTCTGAAGCGATTTTAGACGAGTATGGTGCCGAATAAGATGATTTATTTGATAATCTGCTATCTGCCGATGAGACTTGGGTCTACTACAAACCACCATTGACCCGAAATTCAGCTTCCGAATGGTAGCTTCCTGATCAGCCACCACCAAAAGTCGAGCGTACCAAAATGACATTCAAAAAGATCATGACTATTGTGTTCTGGAATAAAGATGGGATCGTGCAAATTGACTATCTTAAGTCGAGTAAATCTATCAACAAGACATACTACATGAACCTTCTTAATGTGGTCAACGCCAAGATTCCGGCTACGAAGCGCCGTAAAGTCAAATTTCTACAAGGTAATTGTCCAGCCCATAAAGTAAGTCTTACACTCGAAAACATTATTCAGCTGGGTTGGTCGTTACTGAAACACTATTCGCCAGATTTGGCACCGTCTGATTATTACTTGTTTCGAAATTTGAAAATCGATATGTTAAAACGCAAATTTATAAACGCTGACGACGTAGAAATGCAAGTTGTAAGTGGTTAGTTTGCCTCAAAAAATTCATCCTGGTTTTTAGGGGCTGTGACTTGTTCAAATTACAATGTATTTTTAAAGAAGGAAACTATTATTCATTTCTATATCAGACATTTTTGAGAAAATAAAACCGTTGATGTCTGCACACCAACAACCCCAGAAATTCATTTAATTATTAAGTGCACCGATTTACACGTTTACATTGATAGAAAAGTCATACTATCAGACCCTTGTTGAGCGTAATTGCCCATATTGCACATTAAATTCATAAGAAAGACGTTTCTCTCTTTCTCTTGAGTTATTTGAAACGGAAAAACCAATTTGTTAAAGTAAATTATAAATCTGTAAATTGCGAAAATAATGTGTTCTTTGTTATTTATTAGCCTGAAGCGAAGTGTACTAAAAAGGGTATTTCAGAAGTTTTTGATACAGTTATAAAGTGGGGAACAATAAATTCTTGTTGTTTTGTAAAAGCAAACGAGAGGAATTTTGGAAATCGACGCAGAACTTTTGAAACTAATTAATTAGCTTTTGTAAAACTGAAACATTTTTGTCGATAACTTTCGTATGTAACAGTATTTTAAAGCCGGTGGCACTAATTTAGTTTAAAAGCTTGTCGATCAACTTGTTTCTCGTAGCTAATAAATGAGTACCGATATCTATTTACGGTTTCCTTCCGTTTTATGTCAATTTAAACTAGGTTATAATAATATGCGCAAGTTTGACGGGGGTTATTAATTTTTTTCTTAAAATACTGAATTTAAATTGGTATTTAGCGTGTAAGTGAATCTTAAATGAAGAACTGCATAATATTTGCATTTAAGTAGAATATTCCCTAGTAGAAAATAAGAAAAATATATTGTCGTATAATAGTGATGTTGTGAACTATAGATGGTGAACAAAATACTAATATTAAATGGATGTAGATGATCACTAACATATATATACAGGTAACGATAAAGTTTCAGTAGTTTTAAACGTTGTTGTAGTTCCATAAGAAGCTTTCTTACTTACCGAATACCTTCTTGTTCTTTGAATACAAGCAAATCAATAAGAGAGTAAGTAGTAAAAAGATATATTGAAGACAGTTTGTAGCGAACATAAAACGTAGACAGGTAGATCATATTTATATAAACCGATTACGTTGTCAAGAGATATGCATGTCTGTAGTAGATATTTTATGTAGTTGGAACGCAGAAGGAAGAATATTTATGTTGAAAATATGGATATATACAGAGGGAAAAATATTTCGCAATCGAGATAGATGGTACTCCAGGTAATCACATTTGTTTTCCAAGTCGCATAAATACGAGAAGCAACCGGGTTTATATAAACATTCAATGAGATATGTATAAACATTTTACTAAACGTACAACAAACATAAATAATAAAACTAAATAAACTAAAAATTAGTAATATCAGTAAACAAAATTAAGCTCTTATTGTTCGTAATCGAACAAAGATGAATACGGTGGTCATGGATCTCTCTACTCATCTGATACAACTAAGTAATCAGATGTGTAACAATTAGTGTACGAAGGCAAGAAACGCATAAATGTCATAATGTCTTTATCATGTGTTTGCTTCATGCGTATCACAATATCGTTGTTTACTATTTTAAGTGCAATGTGCTTTGTTTTTACATCAGCAGTGAGGGTATACAAGTATTTTGTTACAGGTTTCATGGCACTAAACTTCATCAAACAACATTTTTATTCAAATCAAATTTGAGCAAATTGTTTAAATTTTAGGTACATATGTAGGTGGATTCGATGACAAGCACAATCGATAATAAAGTGTAATTTAAAAAGTTAAAAGTTTGGTATACCGAAACGTCACCAATTTAATTTACGTAAAATTTAAGATACACACATACATTACGATATTAAAAAATTCTCTGTATTCGGCGAACCTCTCTTAATTAAAAATGCATGGTATTATTATTAAATTTCTAGGTATCTGTACTGTCAATTTCGATTATGATATACGTGAATTAGTGGAATCCGAAAAATTAAGATAATCTCTTTTGTGTGTTAAAACAGTTTTTGTTATGGCGGCGCAGACAAACAAAAAATAGGTACAAAAATATTGATTATCTTATATGAATTACCTACATACAATCAACTTCATTAGCATAAAATCTACATTTTTGTACTTTCAGACGACTTAGTTGAGTTATTATAACAAATTTTTGAGAATCAAGACCGCAGAACCTATTGCAAGTCACTACAGAAGATGTTAAAAAAAAATACAAAATACAATTCTAGAAAGTTCATCGCAGTTGCAGCGTTTTAATCAACCAAAGTAGTATGGAAGCAGATGAGGGTTCACTAGCTACTTGATTGTTATCCGGGTAGTTCTACCATGTGCATATGCCAATAACACATGAATTAGCAATGATTTATAATCAAAATAAAATAATAAGAGGGGGTAACATTTACGCTTTCTGGTTAGATAAATACTTTCCGTAAGTGCTGACTCAAAGCTGGTTTAGAATTGCGTAAGAGCCCTAAATGAGGTGGGTACCCAAAGAAAATTAACTTTGGCCTAGGCCTCCAGCCACACGGGCGTGAAAGGAAACGAGGCAGCGGATGAACTGGCTAGACGAGGTTCGTCAAGACCTTTCATAGGAGATGGCCCTTCCTTCGGCATCACCATCATCAGGGAGACTGTCAAAGTGATAGTAGGTCTGTTTACCGGTCCTTGCAGACTGAATAGGCATATGTTTAACATCGGCCTGGCAGATGCGATGCTTTCTACAGATTCTGTCAAGAGGAAGAGGAAACCCCAGTTCATGTTTTATGCCACCGCGATGATCTAGCGAGGACAAGGTATCTAGCAATGGGCGTAGTGAACCCCACAGCTAACGGCTATATAAAAGAGCCGCTCTCAAAAATGACAAGCAGACGAAATTAGAGAACATCCTCTAAGGTAAAAGGGGATCACAATAGACCTCTGCAAAGATCGCGGTAAAACAGGTTCGCATGGCCACCCCATTCCTAATCTAATCTAATCTAATCTAGATACATACTTAATTTCAGACAATAGTTGGTGAAAATTTCTTACAAACACAATAGGCGACCTCAACTAGTTCAGTAAATTTAGAGAGTTAATGTCCAATATCTGGCATTACAGACAGTATCTCTAACTTCTTACTGGAAAAAGCCGACTCAGAATGTTCTAATTCTCCTGAAAGGAAACGAACTATCTTTCTTTCATATTTCTCACAGATGTAGGTGGTTCGAATACTACATAAGCTTTTACTGAATGATCGTAATTATGGAGATCACAGCGAAATGAAAGCCAAAAGTGATCAACAATAAAAACTAGATTGAGTTAGAGCAGCTGTAGATGTTATCCATGTTCCAACAAAGCAACAAATAAAGTCATACACATATCTATACTGTGAAAAACTCTAACTTACTGCAATATGTATAGATAGCGTAATCAGGACCTGATACCAAAAGAATAGTACGTAACGAAATATATGATCGAGTTCATAAACTCCATACACATACAACAACAGCTAGAAGCCCAACACAAAAGATAACAACCCTCATACAACAATGAGTTACGATAAAAATAATAATTTGCTAATTCTCTCTTACATGTGACTGGTCGAGCGAAAGCTGCTTCTGAAAAGATTTAGCGGCAAATGTCTGGCCACTCAGTCGCTGATTTCAATCAAAGTTTATAGCAAGATAGCATGATTACATTGACCAATAACCTTAAAGTTCAGATTTGAGATGTAGCACCAACTGTTGTACACATATGGAAAAATATGACGCCAAACCAGGCAATAGGTGTTGACTGGTTATTAGGAAACACTGACAAAACAATAACTAGTTCGCAGAATATGTGGTAAAATCACTGCCGAAATATTGAAAAGGAAAGATGGATTCTGAGAAGAAATCTATCGCACAGACAGGAGAAAAGTGGAAGATGGAGTGGAAAGACCAGAGTCACCGTGTAAATGTCATTATGTAGGCCTGCATGAGTTGCGTTGAACGTTACAAGCCAATATTTACGCGATAAAAAATTAGTAAGTAGTTAGTACTGCTGCAAATATGCCTCCAGTCTAACTAAACGTTTATTTTTATATTGTAGTAGTAATTTAGTTTTTATAGACGGGAAGGATAATGGAATTGCAGCTACTGGCGTTAGAATTAAGAAGACGTGAACCTCTATTCGTTTCTAAGCTTTCGCTAATTATTTATTAGCTTCTTTAGAGAACAAAAATGGTGTTTATTGGAGGCAAGACTCGTTTAAATTTGTCTTGTGATGTTGCCGAACGTAAAATACATCACAAATATGTGATGTGTTTTACTTTCGAGTGTTCATAATTAATTCACACTTTTTAGAAAGATTTTAATTATGTACACCAAGGTTATGTTTCTAATTAGCAAATTTAAATGAGTCTTGTGATATTGCCGTCCAATAAACACCATTTTTGTTCTCTGAAGATGCTAATAAATAATTACCGAAAGTTTAGAAACGAATAAAGGTTCACGTCTTCTTAATTCTAACGCCAGTAGCTACAATCCCACTATCCTTCCCGTCTACACCTGACCTTCTTTTCAACTTAGTTTTTATATGTTTGACAACGGTAATGTCCACGTTATTATTTTACTTTTGAACCACTAAGATTTTTTGTTTTAAACGCATCACGAAAATCGCCGAAGCGCATTAACCTAGCTGCCCATGAAATAGATGAAAGCGAGCGTGAAATAAGCTGTGTCAGGTCATCTGAAAACCATATGAAAACATTGATCTATCAGGTTTTTTTGTTTTAAAGTTAAATGTAGTTCTTTTCTTACAACTTGCTTGAATCCAATAACATATTTAATATCTACTTTATGTTAACGACATTTGTGACAATGCGAATGTACTATCGTAAACATTAGAGTAACATTTTCTTTAACAGTTCCTTCGGCAAAACATCTTTCTTCTTCTTTCAAATTAAATTGAACGTTTAAAGTAAATCATATTTTATTTCATTCCATAATTTAATATTATGGTGGAATAAAAAATCCCTCGAACAACGCTTGTGCGTCACATTCCATTTCCTTTCCAGTAGAAAACGGAAAAGAAAAGAATAAATTAAATTCTTCAAATTATCTATTATGGAAAATTTCCTTCCGGCATGACAGATGGTTTAGAAAAATTATTTTTCAAAGTTTAATTTTCTTTGTTGCGGGATTACTTAAAATATAAGTTTTCTGAACTTTCTACGTTTTAAGTTCATTTATATTTGTTATATAAAAAATAAGCATAGTATAAAAACGTGGAAATTCAAGATTATAGATACAGCATTCAGTACACATAAGAACGTTCTACAGAATCATCACATCTACATCAATCATAATTTTTTCCACTACTAGCGTTAGAAAACGTCATTATTTGGTATGTTTTCGGGCCGAGAAGATGAATTTCTCTCCTAGTAGTCAATAATAAAAATTATCTCCTACTAGTAAATAATAAAAACAATTGACAATAATAAAATTATGATTTATTCAATAAAAATGTATAGAATAGAAATAATTTGAATATAAAACCATAGATGTCGTATAGAGGCACGAATGAAATCCGCAATTCAAGAAAAAAGGTTAGGTTAACATTTAACATAAATAAACAAAGTAGGAAATACGTAATTTGGTAAACACTACTTATTAAAATAATAATTAATAGCGCAATTATGGCAGGTTATGTTAATTCCTGACGTACTGGCTTGCAATAAAATCTCGTACACCTAGTTTTACCTATATTGATTTCACCTTTTGTGACATTTCTAATTTGACGTTTCATTTCCAAAAGTACACTATTTTTATGTCACCACAACCTCTATGCATAGTGTCACATCCGTCAAATCTAAAGTCAGCTTACATTGAAAAATAATCTTCAAAAATTAGCTTGCTTGACATTAAGGTGTACGAGATTTTATTGCAAGCCAGTGTACCAGTATTTTTCATACTCTATTTGATTTGCTTCCTTGCGGATTTCTGCAGGAGTGCAACTACTGTCTGACATTTTTTTTTGGTATTGTGACAAGACATGAATAAAATCTCAATTTGACATTAAATGTTTATTCATTTGTTTTTACAGACTAACATGTTTTCTATGGATATCTTAAATTAAACATTTATCGGAACGGCTTATTATATTACATTATTATTGAGAAAGCGGCTAAATATGCTAGTAGTGGAAAAAATAGTATATAAACCACGGCAGAGAAGATTTTCTCAGCCTCTTAGCCATTATTATGCTACTCGGCTGAGAAAAATGTCTTCTCTCCCTTGGTATATAATTACTATTATTATTGTCAATTGTTTTTATTATTTACTAGTAGGAGATAATTTTTATTATTGACTACTAGGAGAGAAATTCATCTTCTCGGCCCGACAACATACCAAATAATGACGTCTTCTAACGCTAGTAGTGGAAAAAATACATTACTGATATACATTTTTTGCTCTAACGATATCTCAAGAACAGAAGTTGGGTTAGAAATCTTTAAAAATGTATTTCTCATCCCAATCATCCTATGTACGTTAGAAATTGACCATGGCCTATATGTAATAGATTTCTGCCAGCGCAACCATCAAACTAGTTCAGGAATAATACGAATTTTTAAAATTTCGGAGATTTACTGTCGTAATTACTTAAAAGGAGTTAACATTTTTCGGAATTGATACACACAATGACACATTTTGTTGAATTTTTAATAGAAAAATGGTGGAGTCGCCGGGTCAATTAATAGTATGTATTCTCATATATTCCCGTAGATTATACATAGGTATGAATTCACATGCAATAACAGTTGAAGAATATTCTCATTCATTAAATTGTTTGTTTCTACCATAATTTAATGATAACGTTTATCATCATTACGTATTATTTGGCTTTAATTACTTAAATATAGAATTTTAATTCTAAATAAAATTACGTACTTCTTTAATTTAAAGTCATAAATGCGTTACAAGTTATTTAATGACTTCTTGCTGTCGTTCCTGCAATAAATTTCGACATATCATGACACGACTCAACTCACAACTTATCTAATTAAGTTTTATTCACACTTGGTCCATAATGTTATTAGAACATTTAAAACATTCAGTTCATTTTTAAACTATTTTATCGTCCTCCGCACACTGGTAGAAAAAGTAAATATGAATTCACCATATATCTAAGAATCTACTTTTGAGAACTAGGTGTTAGATACGTTACAGATAAGTACTTGGCAACTTCCCAAGTTTTGCCGTCGAAGAAATGGCAGAAAAGTAGGATTTACTCATGCCGCTTATCTGTATTCATAAGTTGTATAATTTTCATAAAATCCATTATACTTATACTCCTTTGACTTTTCGTTTGATTTTAAGAAGATTTCTATTTTCTTCTATAAATTTGAAATTATTATTAAAGCAACGTATTTATATATGAAACGAGAACAAATTTTAATTAAACTTATTAAAACTGAATCTTCAGTTGCGTAAGTCTCGGATGTGAATTTAGTCTGTGTTTGCTGTTACTTTCGCTTGGTTAAAATTAAATTGAAATTGAATTGGATGTAGTGCGGTAAGAGCGAGGGTGAAATCCTGAGCGAATATGTTTTATAATGAAACTGCTCGGTAACTACTGTATTCGGAGTATGGGGATACTAGAACCTTTTTCATTTGGTCAATACATTTTTAAAGAGCATCATGGTGTTTCCAGGAGACGGATACCATACTGTACGCTCCCTTTCCAAGTAAGTTTAGTTTAATAAAAGTGATGTGTAACGACTGGATCGATCAAGGAACAGCGACGTAAAATAAAGTTAAAGCTAAAGTAGATTTATATGTTTTTTGAAATAAAACTTTTGTATATATACATATAATAGTTATCTGAGTAAAGCGGCTACTGTTATTTGAGAAAGTAGACTTCTAAGTAATCTGCGCTACATCCATGTTTCAAATGTTTTTATAAAACTTTTGTGGACAGGGACTTATTCCAAGACCAACAACTTTTCAGAATCCCTACAATACATTTCAAAATCGCAGGCAGAAATTGCTGGCAGCAACAATGCAGTATTAAAAACTATATAATAGAATTATGACAATTATGTTACATCTGTGGGACAAGATCACGTGGTATTACCGAAAGGAGAGGTTTACAGATAAAACAGCAAAAATTATTTTGCGACTTCATACAGATAACATTTTTGTTCTTCAAAAATTACATCAAAATATGAAGAATTAATAAAAGACAATAGATTGTATGTGTACAATATAAATTTAAATATTGTTGCTGTTCGATAAAGCGAGCTAGCGATTCATCAAATAAGGTCACCAGGAAACTCAAACGAATTTATTGAAACTGTATTATACTTCATGTAATATTTTATTTTAAACAAGATCAAATTTGACTAATTCGCAATTATCAACAAGATTTTTTGTTGTGAGTGCAGCTGCAGTAGTTTTCCAAACTATATTGCTTATCGATACATTACCTTGCGGCAAGTAATTTTGTGTTGTCATTTACGTCCCAATAACGAATGATAGTTCAACTAGAGTAGCGATCTAGCAAGACGTTGACACAATCGTAACATTCAAAATTGAAACTTTGGATCATAAATACTGTCCTACCTATGACCAGCTGCTCTTACCGCTGCGGCTATCAGACCTCCTTAATGAAGTAATTGCCTGATTGTTGCAGGCTAAAACATTTTTTAATTTGATGAGAGTAACTGTAATGACATAATTTAGCTTATTTTTTTGGTGAGAATTGAATCTGATGTTACAGTAAATTGAGTACACTACAGAAATACCATTTCTGTGAGATCTTCCAATGGTGATCACCCCCTCAAGTCGACAATAATTAAGAGTATAACATTATATTGACAGAATGGGTTATGTACATTTATAAAAACTATATAAAAGCAGATTTATTTACTTACCTAATATCGCAACGACCATATTATTTTGCACAACCTCCATTGATCCATTGCAGATGTAGTAAATATAACTGAGAGCATCACCCTTATGTATGAGGTATTCACCGGGGGCGCAGAAATTCGTTCTGATGTGCAAGGAGAGAAGTTTCAAGCAGCCCTGCGATGCACCCTCGAATATCGGCAAGGATAGAATTTCTCTGTGTAGGTGCATTGACACGTCGCCTCGCAGTTCCTCCGGAAATTCTTTCAACGTCTGCAATAAAATAGGATGATGTTTTACTCGATTCAAATAAAATGACGTCGTGCATCTTCTTTTCAAGTTCATAAGTCGCACCATTTGCTTGCGACTTACACGTGTGTACATGTGAAGTAACAATTGGATTCAGTTGTTAGGAAAGCATTGAACATACTTCCATTTGTGTTTTAGTGTTCATTTTACGTCAGTACCTACGCTTCCAGAAAATAATAAACTTGGAATACAATGTCGTCACATACATATATACATACGTTCATATTTCATTTTTATTTCTAAAAGGTGTATTAGACAGGTTTATTAAAAGTTCTATAGATATGGTGTATTAACTTTGTGTAATTGTAAGATAGTATATGTGTAAATGCTTTTTAAATCTAACAAGCTGATGAACCACTTGCAAGTTGTACAACACCAGCTATTATTGCTATTAGAAACTAACACTTCTGTATCTTGTATATAACCGCAACACTGTGGTATCGGTACACGGTAGCAATTATAAATTGGGAGTAATTAACAGTGTATCCCTTTCCGTGTAAAATTCTCGCTTCTAGTAGATAGGAGAAACATGAGGAGTACGGGAACCGCATAGATGATTAAAGCCATCCAAACCTGTCACCTGTCAGACATGAGCTGAGGAGAATCTGTTAATGAATTGCATACGGCACACGGGAACTGTATCGTTATAACAATGCGGCTGGGAATTTGACTAGGTGAATAAGAAAACTTTTAGTTATACGACGCATTTACATTTTCAGTGGTGAGCCAGTTACAATGGCATATAGTCTATGGTACACAATGGGGCAGAAATTAACTCTATAGTTTGATAGCGCGCTTGAAATCTTTCAGTACTAGTTGTGATGTAAACATTATTAAAAACATTCTACGCGAACGCAGCATTACAGAGTACTCCGTTGACAAATGGAAAATTTTCACACATAATGGGTTTTATTCGTGTCAACTATTGTCTAAACTTCGCAGCTGTGGTTATTTGTTTCACACCTAGACGTTGATCGAATTAATTTGGATAAACTACAGATTAGTGGATACAAAAAATTGTAACCATGTTACTTTTCACAATTAATTACAACCATTTATTGTATGCTGATCCAGAGAGAAATATAGAATTGGAAGCAACATAAGAGAATTAATAATTGGAGTGGAAAATATAGCACAAATAGAGAATTTCAGGTTTAACTGTATGTTTTTTACGGATATGACAGTTAGCCGCATATCCAATTACATACGTAGGTATTTAATCTCATCGGCGTTCGAGAGTTGTTCGTACCGGAGGGCAGGTACACTGAGAGAAATCTTTACATAGAAGTAAAACGTTTTCAAGCTTTGAGCTTTTTTAGATTAAACAAGAACGTAATTTGTTCACAGGAAGATATTTCTTTTATTAGAAAACCATTCCCTAGCTTGTCAGGAAAGTACATATATATTTCTCGGGAGTTTCTTTTTAAATGAAAAGAATATAAAGTTAAATCAAATACAACTTTATTTAATTGGAATATATAATAATTCATATTAGATCTTGTTTGCTTTAAATACGGACCTGAATTTAAATAAATGCTTCATTGTTTGCTTTTAAATAATAAAACTAAAAATATTTAATTTAATTTTAACTAATTAAGATTTCTCTTCTAAGTATTTATTAAAACAGGACTTAAACGTCATTTAATTTTTTTTAGTTTTAATTAAAAAAACGATTATGTAGAACATATAGAAAACGAATAAACGTTTAAATTAATTAATTAAATAGAAATACATCTTCCTGGCCACGTTTGGATTTTGCTCTGATTGTTGTAACAGTTAAGGTAATAAAATATCCTTCATAGATTTAATAAACTGCCTATCGTTAGTAATTTGTTTAATATATCTGGCAAGCAGTTAAATAGTTTACTGCCCATAAATAATATGTCCCTTTGAAATCGACTTGACTTGTGTATCGGTCGCAATAAGTAATCACATCCCCGAGTGCTGTAACAGTGCGAAGCACAATGCGAAAAGGACATGCGATGCCTTCTCTCAAAACGCAGGACCTCCAGTATATAAACAGCATATACAGTTAATACGTTGTTTATTCTGAAATGCTTCTTACACGACTTTCTATAGTTTAGGCCAAGCATGATCCTTACTACACTCTTTTTCAGAAGTGCACGTTTCGAGCAGAGCTTATCACTCACCAGTACATATAACACAACGTTGACAGTTTAACCCACAAACTATCTACATGGTTTGCCTAATTCAACTCTTCATCGATAATCACTAGCTGAATTTTACATGAATTTACTATTTTTAAGTGTTTATAATTATGAAGTACATTTAACGTATAACGATTTTGAAACAAAATATATTTAGGTTTCTCGTTATTTAGTATTAGTTTGATTTTGGACATTCAGTCACTGATTCCAACAGGTGGTCAACCATGGTGGTGTAAATATAATCAGCATACAAAACTAAATGATATTGGAGCACAGAAAGTCTATACACCTGGGGAGGTCATTTATGACAATTAAGAATGCAAGAGACCCAAGCATTGAGCCCTGCGGCACTCTCATTTCAATACTAGCCGAACCTGATTTCTTACCACTAATGGAAACTATCTGTTTCCTATTATGAAGGTAGGATCTAAACAGTGTTGCCGCTACACCGTTTACTCCGTACACATTTAACTTTTCAAGCAAGATGTCATGATTCATAGTATCAAATGCTGTAAACAAATCAATAAACATTCCCAAACATAGTATATCAGAATCCAATTTACGTTTTCTTTCTTATACAAGAGCAAGCTTCAGCTTTGCTGAAAAGTTCATTGTTAGAAGGATAAGTTTAAGAAATTTAAGGAAAATCAGAGAATGTTCGACTCCTTTGATTAGGCTCGCTGGAATATCACCATAACCTGGTGATGAACTAGTTTTTCATTTGCAAATAGTGCCAGCTATATCCGGGACGACCAAGGAAGAAAGAATGACGACTCCTATCCATAAGTTCAGTAAAACCATGCATGTCCATGCAGGATAAATGCAAAGAAGTGACGATTGACGTCGTATGAGATGCAAAATAGGTATTAAAATTATTACAAAGTTTACTTATGCTATAAAGATGTCAAGGAAGACGGGCATCTTTATTATAATTGGTACACTTTCGTCCAATCTCTCTACTGCAAAACTCCTATGGTACCACAAACAAAGTTGTGGCGGCCTTTCTTGTACTACGTTAGCTTCTTCGTTGCCGTTGATTCTAGTGTATCCTGGTACCCAGCATAGTGCAGCTCTATTTTCTTTGCCTAGATTGTTTAGTCTGCTAAAGTACATCCAGATTAGTTTCGTCCTGATGGTGTTAGGACTCAACTATCGGAGAAAATTGCAATGCTTTGCTTTAACGATGCCTCTCCAGGTTTAGTTGAACACATCTTTCAATGGTATTTATCTCGGCTTGGAAGACACTAGGATACCATAGGCTCGGAGTATTTGGTTCTTGGCCCGAATACCCCTGCACCTGTTCCTTTACTGTTTATGGATTGTAGCTGCTTAGTGGATATTTCAAAATTTGATATTCTTTTGATTTAAAGTTTCCTCATAAGAACTACTTTCTGAATGCAACAATTGACAAATGAGTTGAACGCTTGAATCACTTTAACTTTTGTATTAATTAGCTTGTTTTATATTTGTGGTAAATTCAAAGATTACCCCATCTTTGTCAACGTTGTCTATGGTTGCTTTTGGAATAGTAGTCCTTCAACAGTGATGCGTTGCTTCACTCAATCAATTCAAACTGTGGTGTTTCTTGGAAGCTATACTGAATTGACAATACAAGCATTGGCCAAGTAGTTTATTTACACTGATGATTTAGAAATACAATTTAGTGGAAAATGGATATTCCACGTGAAAGTTTTCGTACGATTTCAATAAAGGACTAACTCAACAATAATACCTCGAATCGCTTTGTTCAATTTTTGGTAATGACGTACTATCAAAAAAAGCTTTTTAATCAGTCTGTGTTAATTATTTTTTTATCCGACTTGTCGTGTTGAAGTTATGGTTTACGTTTTATTAATGATATCTATAGTCGACTATGACCTCGTTAAAAAGAGCTTATTTTCCCGGTTATATAAAAATGTATTATTTCATATGATTATTTTGTTAAATAAATAAATTAGAGGAATTTTAATGACCTGACAGACATATTTGGCTATAACAAAGTCCTATGCAAAAACATATTTGACATGAACAATGCTCATAGTACAATTTATTTAGTTTTTTTCATAACGCAAACAATCAATAACCCGTAAAATTTCGTAAGTTTCCATTTCCTAAGGCACCACGGTAAGGACATTGGCGAACCGATAAAACTCTTGCAACAAACTGTGACCTATTTAATATGTATAATGAACACTTATGGATATGACAAAATCCTCACAAGCTTGAACAAACAAAACCTCAATTCAAATTCAGTTTTAAAATTTGGTACAGTATAATCGGCACTATTCAGGGCCCTATATCTTTGATGATGCGTTAACTGGAAATCTCCATTTCGTAAAAACCGAATAGGTTATATAAATTAAATTTGGAGACTAGAACAAGAAGTCTTAGAATCATTCTAATATGGCGGCGTTCATTTACACTTGTATCTAAAGTGTAATAAGCATCTATTTGAGATGTGAAGGGGTACCTGTTGTTTTTGTCCAAAGTGCATATTAGTTTGTCAAATTAGTTATAGATTAGTAACACGCTATTATAAATAAATGAAAATGATATTTTCTGCTTCTTGTTGATTTTTGTTTGATATTTTATTTGCAAAAGACCTTCAATTCCAACGTTGCGCAGAAAATTCTATGTGCTAGCGTTAAAAATAGTAACACAAAAGAATGTCTGATGTTATACTCTCCGATTTTACATTTTCCCTGCTGAATAAATACAGAACAATACGTGAGGAAAAAAGGGAACTTGCAACTCAGAAATTACTGCTAGTAATTGTATTTAACTTTCCTAAATGGATTTTACTTAAAAGAACAATATGAACAGCTTCTATTTCCAGCCTACAGTAGATTTCTTCATAATGCACCAGCTTAATCGATAAGCTCCTAATGGAATATCTGTGTTGATTTAAAAATAGGGACGACAACCTATATTTAGCAAGGTTTATAAATAAAAAATATGCTCTTATATACGCTTTACGTTCGCAATAAAATGTTGTACACATTGATGGATAAGGTTCGTCAAAACACGTTTCAGACCGCAGTTTTTGATGTATGCAAGGTCATATAGCATTAGCTGAGTTTCGCACACCTTTTGAAAAAAAAACAGTGCTGGTACTTTGATCTGGTACATATTTAAACAGCAGGTGCAAAATGTATACATACATTTGAGTCAGTTTATATAAAAGAGTAATAAAACATTTTAAAGGGACTCTAGCTTTTTCATTTAAAGGGATTAAAAAAAAGGATACAAAGGAATATATTAACAATTAACTGTAGTGTTAGTCAAAGAGAATCTTCTATGTTAAAGAGATAATTTTACTTTAATTTTTCCTCTTACTTTTTACCTATTAATTCCAGGTATATTTCCACTTGTAGGTCAACAAAATAAGAATCATTAAAATCAATTTATTCCAGAATACAATAATTTTCGTTGCATACTTAATTGTGTTAAACACATGGATCTATATGTATATAGGCATAAATTAGTTTTATACATACATACATACGTTCTGTTCCAAGTGTTTCCTTAGAATAGAATTACTATTGATTAATATTCTAGTTTGAGAGAAGCACTCCGCATATAGTATCATGTATTAGTATTTGTGCAGATATGTTATTGATTTATTGTATGTAAACAGTATTAATAAACATAATGTATGTGCATTCTACTCCTGATATAATAAATGGTTTAGTAGTAAATTGTATTGTATGTGTAAGCCTATTGTACTATAAATTAATAACACTAGGTCACAAATTTAATTTTCTCTCTCTCTTCAAATTGTGCATCTTGTTGTAGACGTTTAATTTGGGGTCTTACAAACATTCTTTAAATTTTACAATTGAAACATTGGGAAATTTTTGTTGAAGGTATTGGAATCCACAATCATCCTTATTCACTTTGACGAAGTTCTTCATCAAACCTAATTTGATGTGCCGTGGTGGTAGAAATATTTTATCAAGTTCCACTAGTGCCTTATGAAGTATATTCTTTTGTCCAGGAATAAACTAAGCTCTGATTGGCCAATCTTTAACAACATAGTGGAATTTGTCGATCGTCTGTCCCACTTACAAATAGCAGTGCTTTGTGTAGTCCAGTTGTAAATCGAGTAGAATTGCTACAATTTTGAGGTCAGTGGTGATATGCCGTTTGACACTTTGTAATTAATTTTCTCGAGAAAACGATTCATATTTTCATAAGTTGCCTTCATATAAATTGCGTAATCAATCGAGATAGATGTATAAACGTTTCCTATGTGAAGAAGCACAGCTTTCAAACTCAATTTCGAAGCATTGATAAAAAGACACCATTCTTCTGGGTTGTGTTAACTAATATCAGCCTCGACATTATTGCAGAATGAAAGACCTTCTTCGGTTGAAAAATACTGTGACAGTTCTTTCTGGCGATTACGATACACAGAAATATGTGTGTCCGGAGCTAACATCCTTGTCTAGATCCTAGTATTTCTGTTTGAGTTTTTGACAAGTTCAGATCTCGAATAAGGTTATTTAATTCTGACTGATTTACTAAATAAGGTCCGTACTTTAGAGATGGCAAATATTCACCATCGCTGGTCGATAATAACTCGAAAATGTCTTCCTCTGCATCTGTAATAGCATATTCTTCACTCGAAACACCTATAGGTCTTGGTACTGGCAAGGTTTCTGAATGAGGTACCGGACGAGTAATAGAAGACACACTAGCGTAACTTATCTTGTTCTTATTTTTGTTGGAGAACACGAAAAGTTTCGTGCAGCAAAAGTAGCAATCAGACAAATTTGTTCACGCCAAATTATAGCATGCAAATGGTATAGCACTGTTCTTACCATATGTGACCAGCACTCAGCCTCAGAGTAACAGCGCATCCTACTTAAATTCAATCGAACGAGCCGTGTGTAGTTCCTTATATACCAACACAACCGCAAATCTATACATTCCTAATTTCATTGGCTTCAATGCACAAATAGGCGTGATTTAAATGCTGTGACGTAGGATACAGACAAGGCATGTTCAGACATGTCTACTCCACGCTTGGCACTACAATATATCTTGTAATATATTTCTTATATAAAACTCACTTTGAAATTCTGTAAAATTGCATTTACTTTTTGAAAAAGCTATTTACAAACATTTCTCAAAATCCTGACGTGATGGGACAAATTTAAAATTAGTTTCAGAATTAGCATGAAAAACGACATAAGCTGCACCTAATGTTGTATGAGAAGAAAATGTGTTGGATTTGTGTAATGTTAATTTGTTTTGAATCCAGACATGAATGTTAGCACTAATATTACTTCCCTAATACAAAAAAATACTGTTTATGTATTTCCAGACTCTCATCACCGTGACACAGAGGTGTGGTGATTGGTTATGGGCTCATTAAAATGAATTTTGAAAATTGTGGTTCGAGTAATAAATTCGACATGATTTTAGATTGTAATAATTTAAATTTTGTATTCCAGCTGCATTTCTTAATTACACACTAAATAAAACTAGATATTAGTGTTTTATCAGACAAAATTATCATAATTCCTATAGTCACGGTTGTTGTCCCGTATTTCAACATGTCACCCAAACAAATGTTTATTTATTTTTCATACAGACATCTATATTTGGCTCTAGTCTACGACAAAAATATTTAGTTCACGAATCAGTGTCAGCATCCACTCAGAATATTGAATATTTTAGTGAACGGTCTAATTTACGCTTCCATTTTCAATTACTACGTTCCACGTACATGCTGAAAAGTCCTAAATATTGGATGACTATTCAAACACTAAAAAAGATCAGCATTGCAGAGAGCTTGGTAACAGCATTAGGGGTTTTGGATTTTATAAAAGTTCTTAATTTACGCTAAACATACATACCTATGTATGTATGTATTCAATTTGCGTGTATAAATTGTGCTCTTACGTAGAAACATGTTCATTAAATCGTAATTTTTTCACGTTGATAAAAATTACAGGATATGAAAAAATGTGCGAGTTGAATATTCAAATGTGTGCCCTAAACCTTGAATAATTTTAGTTTTGAATATTTAGAATCTTTCTATCGCTTTTTATTTTCATTTTTTGTTTTTTCTCCCTCTGTTTTTAGTTTTTACCTGGCATGTATCTCAATATAATCTATATTTACTGAAATATAACAAATCCCCGTTATTTATTGCTCTCAATTGCTGGCCGAGCTTACAACGAGGTCTTTGGCCTGTAATATTTACGCTACAAAATATGAAAAGACAGTGTTTATATTTATATCAAGTTTATTAGTTTTTGTTGCCAAGATATATGTATACATACATATAAAAACGTTGAATCAAATAAATACACAGGTCAAAAATGTTGAAAAAGTGCAGCGTGCTGACGTGCTTTGTTCTTTGAAGGTTAAAGGTTAGCAGCACATACTCTATCTATAAAAATATTGCATAGATGTCCCGTCGGCGTCGCTAAGCTTTGTGCGACCGATTTGCAAAATCGAAAAACGTGGCCATGGATATCTTAGTGACGCATTTGGATAGACTCAGCAATCAGCTTTGGATGTTGCAACATCATTAACATTAAAGCGAAAAAAAGGTTTCTAAATACTTAAGAAACTTGTTACACTCGAAGAGTTGAACAAGTCAAATAGACGTGAAATTGTTGATTAAACATTTGAAACAATCTCATGAACAAAACAGAATGCTAATCAACGATACATTAATATCAAATTGTGAATGTTCTGAAAACAAGAAAGGGTCGTCAGGCAGTTTAGCCACAACACGATATTTAGATTTACGGTCGAACTCAAACAAAGGAGATGAAAAATAGTTTCTGTCATAGCCTTTCTCAAAATGATTTTGTATCAATGTGGTTTCAACATTGCCTGTCAATATTTTGTAATCGATCAAAATTGACAGCGCTGCAATTGATTTCCAATAGATTACAAGAAGTTTTAAATATATGTAGTTCTATTACAAAATATTATTTATATTCCTTAATAATTTATAATATAATTAATTTATAATTTGAAATTTCATATAATAATGACATTAAGACTTTCAAATAAAACCAGGTTTAGAGGGCAGGATTTTTTTGCCTAATTTTCTTACTTTTGACTGTATTTAGTCATCAAAAAAATTAACTTGAGCAAAGAAAATATCGCATGAGTTCTCCCGCAAAATGTTTAAAATTATCCGTTTTAATCTCCAACATTATTCTTGGAATTTATCATATATAAGGCATCTTAAATTATAATAGTAAGGATAATAAAGGATGAATAAGTTGGAAAAATATTTTGGCTACTTTCTTTGGCTTTGATCGTGAGAAAAATTAAAAGAAAATAATCAAGTACTTTAAATAAAGTTTCAGATATTGCTGGTAGATTATTACCTTTTAAAGTTATCATCGTTAATAATTTGAACAAAATACCTTGCATACATATTTTTGCACTGTGGCAACCTACGGTTCATCTGTTTGGAGTTGGCATTCAAGTTGTTAATAGTCATGAATACGAACTAAATCGATACTTGCCGATCAATACTTGTCAAACACATTCACATCGAATCTAGCCTAACAGAATTATTCCTAAAATAGAGTAGCTTGCCTTAATAAATTAACGTAACTGTAAGTTGCAAAAGTTAATGCACATATAATATTAAACAGAATAATAGTATATTATACTATAAGGGAGAGAAATGCGTTATTTTGGCAGAGGTGCAATTTAAAGCCCGAGGGTTACAATGCACCGAGGACAAAATAGCATCTCTCCCGAATGGCATATACTATTTTTTCCACGGTCTCATTAACTTAAAAACACATATTTTGTAGTTATGAAGTAAGTAGCACCAGAATTATTGTCTTCGGATTTGAGCATTTATTTAGCAGTCGTTGAGTTAATGTCATAACTACAAAATAAACAAACAAAAAGAATTGTCAAATTAAGGTGCTAGTTTGGTTTAGTTTAAAGTTTGTTTAGTGCACAATGAATAATTGTGAGTCGGAAGAGATTGTGGAGGCTGCAAATATTACAATAAGCAATTTGCTGCCTACGAATTCAAGATCTTTATACGATATAGCCTACAATCGGTTCAAAAATGCTTTTTTATACTCGTTTATCAAAACCTGTCATTTCACGATTCGATTTGTGTGCGTAAAAAGTCACTTTAAACACGAGTGCGTAAAAGTAAAGTTGGTACTTCCTGGAACTTGATTAATTTAGTCACATTTTAAAATCATAAATCCCTAACCTTAATAATATGCTACCCAGTTCGTTGTTTTTCTATGAAAATAAAAGGAAATGAAATAGAAATTGTTATATTTGGAAGGTATGTAATTCAATGTCAGAACAGCAACAAATATTATATAAATTACCATTTTGAATTTGATAATTTTAAATTAAATGACACTTCAAGTAATCAATACTACCAACTCAAATCTTTTAATTAATATCAAGAGATTAGTAGTGTGTCATAAACGATAACGTATTTAACAATATGTATTATTATTAAAGTTCTCGTACAAAAAATATTGTACAAACTACGTGCGTGAAACATTTCACGAATTCGAATACGGCTCGCGCTTTAAACTGGTCACTCATTCGCGAAATATGATTTCACGCACTTGGTTCATAAATAACTACATATTATTTCACTTATACATGTACATATCGGCAGTGCATTCGTAAAGTAGCGTATAAATTTAATAAAAGTTACAGAGGAGTTTTTCAAAGAATCCTCCTACTCGTCAATTTTTATTTTTAGTTTAGAGTTTTTAACGTGAAACTAAAATATACAGGGTGTATCAAGAAATAGATATGACGTCGTCGTTATTTTTTTTTAATATAACCCCCACTTTTTATTGCAGGATTTACCAGGATAGATTTTTTACACGCGACAAGGTAAATAAAATAAAATATCCCTGTAACATGGTATATACAAGCTCGTGTTGGTCTTGTATGTATTTATTGTGTATTTTTTATTTCCATCTATATCTATTTGTTTTGTTAGCTGTTTAGACGTAATATGCGACGAGTTATGCCAAAACAAACATTGATCTTTATCCATTGTGATGTATTAATGGATAAATAAAAATGCACAAATTTTTTGTTGTATTTCATTTGATTTCGAAGAAACAGGATATATCGAATATTTGTAGCAATAACCTTCATATCTAGATATTGAAACAAAATTGACTTGGGAGTTAGAAGGAGGCAGTGGAAGTATTGACTTTATCAAGATGTTGATGAATGTAGAAATTGCTTTTCACAGAATTCTGTTTTATTTAATAAATTATCATACATCCCAGAATAAGTAATCTAGAAACATTATTTTGAAATTTGGTGTCTAATTAAACTACTAATGCAATCCAAGCTGTCGCCCGTAAACAAAAAAATAAATCACATAATATGTATTTTAAATAAGGTATGCCAAATAGAAAGGTCTTTAGAGTAAAGAAATAGCGAAATTAGAGTGATACATTATACAGTTGTCTTACAGTATCCACAACATTATAATTGACAATTAAACCAATCGCATATATACGACTTGATTCGGTAGGGTTTCTGTAATTATCTTGTAGATTCCTGATTATACATTTTTGCTTTATATACTGAACTTGATCTATATAAGTATTGATTTCAGGCAAGTACGAATATTTCGAACCTACTAGGTATATCAACTTTCAAAAACAATGATTGATATTTTGTCGCAAAATGTAAGTTGATTCAGATAAATATTTATGAATAGAAGAATACAACACAGTATAATCAATGTAACACCGGGGTGGGAAACGTACTTTTAAGATCGATAGGTACAATCATATAACAAGTGGACTCGATCAATGCTTGATGATTAATTCCAAAAAAATAAAAAAATGCGCATCTGGTTCATCACAATGGTGCTCCATATTGCTGGCAATACATTTTACTAAGGTAGTTGTTTCTGTTTGAGATCATTTCGGTAAAAAGTTGTAGCATACATGAAACAATAAGATACTGTTAAAACCAAAAATATATTCCCTACCATGATCTTCCTTCAAAGTTGTTAAAAGGCGGTTAAAGTGGTACGTTCAGATAACTTTTAAATTGCAATTGTGGCTCTCCTAATTAAGGTGGAGTTATGACAGTATTGAGTTTCAGTGACATATCAAAAGTATTTAATAGAAAATATGAAATTTAAAGAATTATGAAAGAAAACAATAATTTAATACGATTTGCAAAATTCGGTCAAATGTAAATTATCCAAATCTTATTTTTATTAATCGAAAATGTAGGAGGTACTTTACTATAAAAAGTGTCCTTCAATATCCATTTCTTTATTTGATTCATTAATATTTTCCTCTGGCTGTCTATGTTTTAATTGAGAGAATGTTAAACGGTGAACTTTGTACAAAATATAATTTATTGATATTCAAAGATTGTCAGCCTTCAGAGGATGTTAATAAGATGAGAAGAGATCTGTTAAACATGAGCCAACCACCATTCTTCATGTATCCCAGTTATAGATCGATCAGAATCCTGTGGCAGTTGCGCTTTGTACGCTCCACCTACATATATGCGCAGAACGCGAGATCACTGCCATGGCATTCTGGTCGACCAATACATAACTATTAAACTTCACAATTGATTTTGTGGCGTAAACTACTATGTAATCTGTGTCATATGGAAAAATTTTTTGAACTTGCCGGTCAAATGGCTGTTGTGTTGTAAAAATTTGACTGTTGAAAGGCCTTTATAAACACACGTTTGTTGCCAACCTTTTCATTGTACCACCGACACTATTAAATGGATCCTTTCCACTGAATTTCAAAGCCTTATGTAGTTATAGCAGAGGTTACAAACAATTTTTTGCACTGAACTGCATTGCCTGGGTAAATCAAAACAAATTTTCTTAATATGAAATTGAAAATAACTTTTTCACGCTCGTTTTCTTTGAGTTTTTTGTAAAACTGGTATAAAACCATTGGGAGTCAAAAAACAAGTTTATCTAATAATAGTAAACTTATGTAAACGATTTTGTACAGTTTCAAGATTGCATCTAACCACAGCTATCCACCAACGCAAAGGTAAGTTTTACGTTTTCTTCAAAAGCCCATACAAAATTTTCACAAATTTAATATTTTGATGAGATACTGCAAACAAAAATTGTTGTGAATGTGAAATGTTGTGAAATGTTGGAGGTATTTTAATAAATTTTGGATCAAACAATTTGCATTTATTAAAGGAAACCCGATTCTTTACATAATCTTAGTAAACGTTGCTTTTCATTCATCCATTTACTTGTACACAATGTCGCTCATTTTCAATTAGAATTGAAGGAAGTTTCTCGATAGTATAAAGTTCTAAAATATTTGTCAAACTTTCTATAAGTTTTAAATGATTTCTACAAGGGGCAAATAGTGTCATAAATTTCGAACGTATGTTGTTATTTCAATATTTAAAGACAATTTTACCCTCAATTATTTGGAACTATGAACTTAACTTAAAAACTTTAAATGAATAGCATTGTGAAGATTGTTACTGTAGTTTCTGCTGATAAATCAAGTAGTAAACAATATGTTTTAAGCTAACTATTTTGAATATATAAGGTATTGTAAACAACAGACCAAATGGTGCTTGTTTCTTAGTTGAGACAGTATAAATATTTTACAACATAACTGTGAATTTAATTATTTTTTTCTCAATATTTTATTATTATTATTGGTATTATTACTGCAGGTATTTAAAAACATCATATATAAATTCGTATGAAAAGTTTGCATAAGTTTTCGGATCGGATACTTTTGCGTCAGCTGCATAACGTGTATAGCATAACTACAAAAATAAGATCGTTAGAGTAGCTTTGTCTAATATGGTAAACATAGTACATCTGCAAATTAGTCCAACATTTAAATGGGAAAAATATACGTTTAAGTACGAGAATTAAAACAAGTTGAATCAACTTACTCAACAACAACTAAGATGTGGGAGCAAAATCCACTTTATATGTAACCATAATTATGTGTAATGAGATGAAAAAAAAAAACAAAAAAACCGCGAATACTCTTGGAAAAAAAAACAATTTTTATTTATTATTAACAGAAAAAAAAACACTTATTGCCTACTTCAATTTGTAGATTCAGCTTTAATTCGAACAAGTATTTGAAAACAATTTAGAATACTTCGTTTTTGCTTTAAAGATACGTGTATGTACATACTTCATGTATATCGATGCCGTGATTGAGGGACCACATTGTTTGAAAATAATCCTGCATCCTCTGCTTCAGCTCTTTCGGTATCTGGTGTAGCGTGAGGAAGTCTTTGAGGTCTCTCCACTTGATCTGATAAAGAGATCGTCTCGAATACATTCTTTGGATGATGGCGGTCACGTTACCGAAAACTACGGCGTGCATCAACGCTGTAATATGAGAAAGATGGAAATATTAGCTAAATAGAGACAAAAAAAAAGAAAACAAAAAGAAAGCAAAACAACGAAACGTAATCAAATAAGCAGCTATCTGTTCGTTTTCCTACTCGTAATTGAGAATAAAAATAAATTGTTCTACGTTCTTCCGTTTCGTCGTTAGTCGTTAGAGGATTACCAAACGATAATTGCGCTTGAAATATAATAAAGCGACAAATGGTAAGTAAAAGAACTATACAGAATTATGAGTTCTTTTCGTATTTCTGTAGCGTTCAGAGTTAAAACAAAATTTTGTACGAAATCAAAATAATTATTTTCCAAAATTATGTCCAAGAGATGTTTTTTAAGTAAATCCGGTTTTAAATATTTCATCGGGGCTACATCTGTTTGTTTCTGTCTATTTAAAATATCTCAAACAATTACAAATCATATTAAAATTTAGTTAACCCTGTTAATTGTTCACAAACTTATTAGTGAACTAATTACCTCACATTTTAGTATAATATATAAAAAAGGGGACTTACCTCCTATTAACATGGTGCATATACTAAAGATCTTTTCGCTTGTAGTATTGGCGCTCACGTTACCAAATCCAACACTCGTCAAACTGGAGCACGTAAAATACAAAGCAGTCACGTACAGGTCCGTGTAGGAGACACTGGAAACGTTCAGCTTCAGTCTATCGGCAAGATTATGTATCCAACCTACGAGCAACCAAAGAACGAATTCCTCAAATGACAAATGAAGTTGCTCGACTTATTCCATTAAATAAGCAATTATGTAAGTATTAACTTTATAATACGCTATATTTATGTATTTTTTATTCTGCAAACTTTTATCACATTATACAAAATGCGTATCATTATATCATTCTACTTGATTAATTAAAATAAATTTGTTAGTCGCTGCTTATTTTCGTTTCTCTGCAAACTTTTATGAAGGACAAAGGAAAAGGAGGACGCAGAAAAAGTTAACCGAGCCTATAAAAAGTCACGTCTGAAAATTTTTTCATTCCATTAACGCTAATTTGATAGAATCAGCGAGAAGGGATAATTAAATAACGCAGAAGAAATTAAGAATGACTATATTGGTGCTTGAGGAATTACCTTGCGTTACAAAGAAGACTTATTGGTCTTTCTTCGTCTTCGTTTATTTCACGCTTTTTGCGTTTCAAAAATGTTTCAGCGGATTCATTAGGTGGATCATTAGATAAAATAAACTAGTGCGTAAGTGAAAAAATATCCACCAGATAAATTTGATTGAATTAAGTGAAGTGTAAAATATTGTTATTATTATTACTAGAGTTGTCAACGATACCCAAATTATAAGTAATTAATTAATAAAATAGTTTACAACAATATTTGCATTTAGAATATATTACCGTCTCCAACAGTATATGAAATTTTGTGAGTTGTTGTAAATATAGGTCAATTTCCTCTATTTCAAAGTACACGTTAGCTGACATAGTGATAAAACCTTGGACAGTCTAAATAAGTTTGTAATGGTAACTTAAGTAACTGCAATGACGACATTAAGTGTTAAGAAATATTGTTGAAAATTTCTGTGCTCATTTAAAGGATAAATGGAAAAGTTCCCTTCTTCCGTAAAAACCCTTATAAATCCAAAATTCTATTTGGTTACAAAACAATGTTATATTTGACTAAACATTTGTTACTGAAACTACCATACGACATTCAGAATTGTCTAAAGAACAGCAACCTTATGGTCGTGTGGCGAAGGATTTCCAAGATTCAAGTATCAAATGTAAAAAAAACGCCAAGTCAAATCTACAATTCAACATGCTGGTCCAGAAGAATTGGTTGTTGCCAGTCAGGTTAGTCTACGCTAAGCAGAAAGACGATGCTGCAGAAATCATTAAGCAAGAAGATGTGTCCCTAACAAGAACTTCCAAAACTAACCTATGAAATAAAGCTTCAGCCAAGAATAAATCACATAATTTTGCGACTTCTTGAAAATGAATACAAAAACTTTTATATTGAATGACAGATACTTCTTCGGCAAATATGATTTTTAAATACGGGTCGATGGCCGCAGTGGTTAGGCGGCTGACTATTGTCGTGAGAGGACGATAGGTGCCGGGGTTCAATTCTCTGGAGGGACGGTGACATTTTTTCAGAGAGTTTAATCCCGGATCGACTTGCCATTCGCTGTTGGGAGCAAAGTGATTAACAGCGCGGCATCATAAAAGGCGATATGATGCTGTCACAAAGCCATTTAAACACAACTTACACACACTAAACTACACCGCAAGAGTTGCAGTGATAGCCAGACAAGTAATACAGCTTACGGAGTCACTGCAACTAAGCACCCACTACACATTAAAAAAAAAAAAAAAAAAGTGGGGATGTGATAGAGACTTACATAGAAAGCACCTATAAACACAAATATGAAAATATTGAGGGCATTCAGGATAATTCATCAATATTTAATATATTACTGGTACCAGTTTGATTGAAAAGTGGAGGAAATGAGCTATGGAAAAATCCGCGGAAAATTTTGAACTAGTTACTGTGGATCAATAAAATGAGTTTTTCAAAAAGAGATATTTTTTACTAGAAAAGTAAAAAAAAACGGCAATAAAAAATCTTTGCCCAATATAAATTAAAATCCACAATAAAGAATTTTTGGTACAATGCTTAGTAATTACTAGAGTTGATAGGAAAATTTCTAATAGTCTGACGGAACAATCTAGTTAAGAATGTTACATTTGTGAAGCTTTCCAAGACTAAATAAATAAATTCAGGTGTGAATTGCCTGGTGTGCATGCCAGTCAAGATATCTGTATTCTTCATTTGTTCTATAAACTTGAAATAAAGAAATGGCAGGCAAGAGAACAAGAAGAAGAAGAATAAAAGTGGAAAAGCACAAAGAAATTACACAAGTAAAGTTTAAAAAAGTAATAGATAAACCAAAAAACAAATTTCCGGAACAGTAATCGAAATAGCAAACTCTTGATCAAACAGATCTTACAATCTGAAACAATGGGATTAGACGTAGCCTCCCTAAAGCGTTTTTCAGTAATTTTGCAAATAATTGTTAGGGATCAACAAGTTGATAAAAAAACATTTGAAAAATATATTTTTGATACTGTAAAACTGTTTTTTAAATTATATAATTGGATTTGTATGCCTCAGGGAACTGTTTATTACGCCATTCTCCCGATTAGCCAGCTTTCTGAAAAAGCAGGAGAGACTAGGAATAAAGATTTTAAAAGATTTTGGGAATAATTCTCTATAAAATTTTTAAGACAAACAAATCTGAAAGACGTAATAGATAAGTTATTAATTGTTTGATCTTGTAATAAGCTCAGAAATTATTGGCAGAAACGAAAAACTAGATTTTCGACTGTATTCTTACTGATACAATTAATTACAACAAATAATTCTTCAGGCAAAGATAGTTCTGTTGACAATCTTAGTAACTAAGAACATTTGTTTGGATATTTTCACGTAATACAGTTCTAATCTTCAGTGGTACATGTTTGTTGTGTATATAAAATCATGTTAGTGAATTATAATTGTGTTTTGCTAATCAAAGTATCTTCGTCTAACTAGATTTATTAAATCTATTACTAGAGACTTTCGGCATATTCTACAATGTTTCAATCTTTGAAAATAATCTCATAAATTCGACGAAATCCTTTGGCGTATCAACATTTGGTGGAAATCAGATTTCTTGTGTGGCAATTTGGTTTCAGGCTCAAACACAAGCAAACAGTCAGGTCACCATAATAGTTACGGATGTTGCTTTTTAATCGAAGACAACATACAAATTTGGAGCTTATGGATGCTGAAAAAGCGTTTAATCGTACATAGACAAAGGGACTTGTATTCATGATAGTACGCGAAAGCTATCCATATCTGGTGCACTTAATACATTCTTATATGTTTGGGAGACAATTTCATGACAAGATCAACAACACACTATCTGAACTATGCAAATTCTAGCTGGAGGTTGTTCAAGTATTGTGCTCAATCCTGAATAATGCCTTTACATCTAACTTTTCTACCAACCACCAAATTCTGTACACCGATAAGGCTGTTATTTACTAGCACTCGTTTTTTCTATTAGTGGGTCCGTAAAAAGTTGAAAATCATCTCAGATATTTGGAAATATGTGTACAAATCCTTAAATAATTAGTTCACTTTCGGGCTAACATATCCAAAACAAGAATTGCTGTTCCTCAATAGTTCCAAAATACCTGCTTTGGATTATTCAAAACAGGAGTGCACATACAAGAATTAGATTAGTAGATGAGGTATGGTAATCGTGAAAGACTTGCATACAAAAGTACAGACATACTCCAATAACTTCATTAGAAACATCACACAAATATTGGACGTCATCAGTACTTAGTGCTGGGACAACCGTAGTTGTTCTGCTGTGCTAAGTGTGTGAATGACTGCATTTATATGTAGTAGTTTTTACTAGTTCATATTATACTGAATTTGTAAGTAGCATTTGGACAGGAAAATGTTACTTAGTTTCTCTTTATTTGTATATATTGTCTCAATATGTTTTATTACCTGAATTATATTCATAAAATTTATTTGAGCTTTGGTTTGCTCAGTAAACCAAGGTTACAGATCCCAGTTCTATCGGAGACGCAAATATTTTTCTATTTACAATAATAGATGGCGATCCATGTTAAGTTCGCTAAAAGATCGTAAAACTGCGTCCGAAAAAATAATAAAATTTATTTTTATTATTGAACTTGAAAGCAAGCACAACATGAAAGCACGCAGCAAGCTTGAAATGAAATAGACATCCAATAAATACAAAATCTAACATTAGTATTGTTTGCTTAATTATAGTCATAAAACAATATATTTAATTTTAGCATTATGCAGATGCAATACGCTAGGTTATGTTACAAAGATTAGAATTGTTCTCTTTCATCTGAAACTATAGCGTAATCTACAGTAAATGTTTCTTACCTAAATCCCAATTAGTAGAACTATGTTTAGATTTCTCTTGGTCAGCAATCACATACCATATACAAGCTAACCAATGAGCCATTAGAGTGAAAGACAGCATCAATAGGGTGAGTATCATGGCACTATATTGAGCATATCTATCTATCTTTTGTAGTAGCCTCGCTAATCGAAGCAATCTCGTCAGCTTAATCAGATGAATGTTATGGTTGGTGAACGACGATACAGTTTTCTGTAACAAGCGAAACACATCTCGTATTAATGACGATTCTGTATGCCGAAATTAGAATTTACCTCACCACCATATAGTGCGTAGAGTAAGTCGAAAGGTAAAGCCGCTAAGAGATCGACGATGAACCAGGTTTTCAAGTAATTGAGCGATATCGATCTCCAGTCCGAGACAACTTCGCCTTTCTTGTTCACGTAGGTTGTGCGAAAATTTAAAACTATGTCTGAAAAGAAACGATAACATAAGAGTTCCAGACACATTTTAGGTGCGTAAAAGAACAAGTTTAAGTTCTTTTATGAAACTTCTCTAAATAAATTACATAGCTGTTTGTCTGGAGAAGAAGTGAATATACGAAAGGAAATTGCTTGTTATGTGCTATAAAATTTAAACTACCATACATAACTACAAAAGTTTTTTTTATTTATTTTTTCCTAGAAAATTGACAAAGGTTTTAATGCAAGTAAATTGTTTAGTTCTGTACATTCTTGAAACTACAAGAAACAAACAACAATTCAATGCAACATCCTGTGACTTGGTATTTGGTTATCCATTAAATATAAAAAAAAACCTGTATGGCACCATCGAAGAAAAATAAGTTCGTCGAGAAAAATGTTTTCAAACTCGTCTAAATTGTTACATTCGCTATCAAACTTTAATAGACTTAACTATCGCTTTAGTTATTAAATAAGAATCTAACTTGTGTGCAACATTTTTCGTGTCTAAAGGTAGAATAACCTCCTGAGAAATCAATCTGCTGTATTAAAGTTCTTTTATTAAAATGAAGAAAAGATGGTAATATATATCTAAACTTCAACTTCTGCTGCCTATACATCTCGTCTCGAAAAAGTTTTCGAACTTCCAGCTCAAATATATAGTGATGGCATTGATATTCGACACTCATCCCCTTTCAATACAGTAAAGAATTACTTTGCGAACTTGGGCGTCATCTTTGAATAATGTTTCGCGAAAAGTTTCGGATAATCCTGTCGAGCGCTAATGAGATTTCGATATAAAATATCGTTTTAGGTGTTGACACTTAATTTCGTACATGTCTCTGATATATGAGGGATTTATTAGACGTGATAAATAAGTGGGATGGTGATAAATGAATTAAGAGTGAAGATGAAAAAATCATGCTATTTTAGGAAGATTAATTTTATTTTGTTTTATTTTTTTTATTTTGTCTGATGAACTTCAGTAGGTGAGAGAAAGTTATAATACTTGGGTTTGTTTGATTAAGATCATGAAAATATAATAAACGATATTATTTTAGCTGATTATTGAGAGTTAATAAAAGGTGTTAATTCTTTACTAATTTATATTGGGACATAAAAGACATTTATTTGCATGACATTATGCAGCTATGATTCCCGAAGTATAGGTAGGTTAAAAATAGACTTTGCTTGCCGGATAAGCGTTAGCGGGGTTGAGAATAAATAGTGCCATCGAAACAAACATAATTGGTGTAGGCTATGAAAATGCTTTTGATCGTTGCTTTAGCCACTACCACATAATGACATTTATTATTTGACATTTTATTGTAACCAAATTTATAACCTCAAATTAAATATCAAGGAATGAATATCATTATGTGAAAGTGGCTAAAGTAACAATCCATTCACATAGCCTACTCTAATTACGATTTTTTTTGATGTGTCTATACATATATAAATTAGCACTGCGAGCCTAGCTCGCCTCCGGCTCGCGCTTTAAACTGGTCACTCATTCGCGAAATATGATTTCACGCACTTGGTTCGTAAATAACTATTATAACACCCTTATATATGTTAGTTTATGTTATAAAACTCAATTTTTAACCCGGTTAGCTTGCGCTAAAAGTGTCACTTTTATAGTCAGTTGTATAAAATATGCTATTTTTTCTTCAAACGTCGGCAAATTTATGCAAAAATATCTGTTTTTATTGAAGATAAGCGGGTTTGGTAGGATGTTTGGACGTTTAGACCGATGATTAAGAACGAGCTGTTTCTATCGTAGCTCATCATAAAACTGTCAAGTGGACACCCAACATTGAAATTATCTGTTTGTATTGGTTTGTACGTTGCCGTAATAACACTTTTTCCTCCGGCGCCGGCGGCGAAAAAGTGAAACGTAAACATCCGGCGGAGGAAAAGTGACACTTTGCGGCCGAGTACTCAGTCGAGAAATGTCAGTTTTATTGACGTTTGAAAAAAAAATGTTTTGTATAGTATAGCTGACAATTAGACAGTTTGTGTCTGTCAGTCATTATGTAGGTGCTGTTTGTGTCAGTTTATATAAACACTATTAAAATGTAACCTTGCAAAACTAACAAATGCGAATTTTCATTTACCTACATCCCAGACACGGTAAGGGACACGACTCTTAATTTACTGCCCAGGAATCAATAAGAAAACATGAAAAACAATACGAATTCTTTCGTAGCGTGGTACAAGATGGAAAAGACTTAAGTTTTGGAAAAACTTAAAGGTATGAAATCATTTACCCTAGGTCTAACTGTTCAATGCTCAGATCAGTATTATCCATGAAGAATGATGTCGACATTAATTAATGTAAAAACTAATTGCTTATTTGAAATGACATCCTGTCAGTTATAAGCCAAGGAAATCAAGCACTTTTAAGAAGAGGGGCATAAATAATCAAATGTAAGCTTCTTTACTTTAGGTTTGTCACTGACAGCTGTCATAACTTGAAGTGATGTAAAACTAAGCGCAGTGTCGTCAATCTCTTTAAAATAGTTATTTACGAACCAAGTGCGTGAAATCATATTTCGCGAATGAGTGACCAGTTTAAAGCGTGAGCCGGAGGCGAGCGCTTTATGGGCACGAATTCGCGAAATGTTTCACGCACGAAGTTTGTACAAAATTTTTTGTACGAGAACTATAATAATAATACATATTGTTAAATATGTTATCGTTTATGACCGTATTATTAAGGTTAGGGATTTATGAGTTTAAAATGTCACTAAATTAATCAAGTTCCAGGAAGTACCAACTTTACTTTTACGCACTCGTATTTAAAGTGACTTTTTACGCATGCAAATCGAATCGTGAAATGACAGGTTTTGATAAGCGAGTACAAAAAATAGTATATTACATATGACACTAGTGCATAATCAAGCTTTTAAAGCACGAGTAACGAGTTTAAAGCCACGACGCGAAGCGGAGTGGCTTTAACGTTACGAGTGCTTTAAAAGCTAATTATGCACGAGTGTCATACGATATTTTTTAGTAAAAATGCAACAATAATTTTAATTAGAAGAAATCAAATCAATAAATTCAATACATGACATGTACCTATATGTCATTTGACATATCCTGACATTTCCCTGGACTGTTAAACGCTTGGGATTGGCTGTTACCAAGCAACCTTTATACGCACGCCATGCGATAAAGGCCCGATTACGCACGCTTATGAGTGTGTTTTAATTGGTTTATGATGCATGCATACTAAATAGTATATTATGACACTAGTGCATAATCAAGCTTTTAAAGCACGAGTAACGAGTTTAAAGCCACGACGCGAAGCGGAGTGGCTTTAACGTTGCGAGTGCTTTAAAAGCTAATTATGCACGAGTGTCATACGATATTTTTTAGTATAAATGCAACAATAATTTTAATTATAGAAGAAATCAAATCAATAATTTCAATACATGACATGTACCTATATGTCATTTGACATTTCCTGACATTTCACTGGACTATTAAACGCTTGGGATTGGCTGTTACCAAGCAACCTTTATACGCACGCCGTGCGAAAAAGGCCCGATTATGCACGCTTATGAGTGTGTTTTAATTGGTTTATGATGCATGCATACTAAAAAAATATTGAAAACTATGTACTCTATCGGAAAACAAAACACGTCTATATGAGTCTATATGCGAATGCGTATACAATACATATTTTGACATGTGACACAGTCTAGCTAACATACCACACTGTCTCCAGTGTGTCAACAATACATTCCCACAGGTTTAGACCAGTGACGTAAAAATGGCGCGTTTACTTTTCCATTTGATATTGTAAAAAATGTCAATCCATCAGTTTGGTGAAACGACGTCACGAAAAAATAAAATTTATGGCTTAATAGATAAGCTATTGCCTATAATTCACGATGATATCAAATTTTGGTTTTGCAACCTGTTCCCTATTCTTTCAACAATTCTGATTTGAGGGTCTCCAAGATGAGGTATTTGTACCCGATAAATTGAGTGCTTTAAGAAAAGCCATAAAAAGAAATTACAAGGGTCATAAGATCTTCGTGGAAATTCATGTTGAGTGTGTAAACTTATCAACTGATTTTGAAAAATTGCTGTAGCATAATAATTGTTTCAGCTGTATTGTAGCTCCGTCTTGTTGAAAGTAATGCTGTGTTATTTTTCATCGTCAAGCTGCTCGATAAATGGCATAATAGTTTCTTGTCGATACCTTTCTCCTGTTAAGGTTTCATTAGAAAAATAGAGCCAATAATTATTGTCCTTCGACTAATCGCAGTGAGACCTTTTTAAAATTGTATGGCAGTTACCAATTGGCACACTCACTCGTTGTGATAATACTCGTATGGAAGTTCTGGGTATATCATTTATAATTCTTCTTACATTGTCAGCTAGCTCTTCCGTAGGCTTTTTCGGCCGACCACTGTCTCTTTTCTGTTTAAGACTCCCTGTTTCCTTGAAAACCATAACACAATATTTCAGTGTATGCCGAAAACTGTCGTAGTCAAAGACGATGTTAGGAAACCATTGTCCGTTAATCTCACGTCCATTTCCAAAATAAGATTCAGCCATTAATGATTTGTGTTGTATAGTAAAATCTATATTAAATCTATTTTAAATTACAAAGCAATTTCAACAAGTTTCACCTATGCATCCGAATGAATACTCTGTCAAATTGACAACTAATGCGAATTTAAATCAAGTTGCGACAAAAGGTTTTAATGGAACGGACTATACTAGAGGACAAATTTATTTGAACGCGTTTTATACGTCTGTATGTGTCTATGATGGATTCGTGATTTCTATGACAAAGAAAATGAACAAAAATTAGATCTAGAAGAAGAAGGAAAAGAAGTACTAGGAAAAAATTTAAAGTATCACGATCAAATAATGATATCTCTATGCAGATGAAAGAAAAACCAAGAACGTTAAAGACTATTTAAGGTCAGTAGTAAACCTTTTCGCTGCAGTAAAGCAGGGAGTACTCGGCAAAAACTATTTCAGCATAAAAAATATTTTCTTAGTATCCAAACAGATGTAAAATTGGCTACCATTTTTTTCCCTGCCAGAAATAAATCATTTCTTTGGGTATACTATTTTGACTATAGTAGATTATATTAATTTCAAATAAACGTTTATGTGTTAGGATATAATGTAGCCATTTTAAATATCGAGCTTAAATAACAACTGTAGCAAATCGACCATTTGTGAATGGATGGCACACAAAATAACATAAATACCACTATTATCTTCCTTCATTTCATTGGAACATATGCGAATGCCAAGCTGAACCCTGGCAATGTACGCAATAAAAAAGACAACAGGTTATTACACCCGGAAAAATTTCATCTCTTCCTGGCGATTTATATGGTAGGAAACATCGTGCTGCGCACCGAATTTCACTTCAAGGGTATTTTAGATAGTATCCCAGTACCTTCTCCTCGAGTTTTCTCGGGATTCCGTGATGACACTATTGGTTCCTAATGGTTCCTATTATAGTTCGTGTGATTATGTTGCTATCTTACTACTTTTGTCATGCTTAAATTTACTTCAAATACGTTACTATTACCTTTTGTCATTTATCTCTCTGCAGGTAAGGTATGTATATTACTTTCTATGTTAAGCTGTTTTTGTTCGACTCAACTGGTTAATCTCCATTCCGGCTCCTGCTGTATACTCTTTATCAACGTAAACTTTGTTGCGGTTTCTTTGCTTCCGTATTACATTGGCTAATTTTTATTCATTCCATCCCGTTTATTTCACCTATCTTGCGAACTCTGTGTCGGAGATCTCTCTTTCTCTAAATTAATGGTTTCGCTCGCGCGATGTTATGTAATTTTCTCCCTAAAATCATATGTGTCGCGGTTCACTGAACTTGTTACGATCGTTCATTGTTGTGTTTCATTAATTGCTAATTATCCTTGTTAATTTATCTCTCGCGTGTTGCTTCTGCCTTTCATTTCGTCACTTGTTTTGATCCTAATCCATGTTTATATTTGTCATTTTATCCTGTCTCAATTCCCAGAGGTACCAACTCTCTCTCTTGTCGACTCGCTAGATTTATTTTACCAAGTTTTCGTTATGTGGTCGAATTTCCATTTATAACTTTGTTTCTAGTTTGAAAAATGTGGTTTTGATATTGTCTTCTGTACACCACTCTGCTTTTACGTTGGAATATTGTAGTTATCAGTGTGTGAGTATGTAACTGGGTAACCTTATAGTTTCACGAATATCGACAATAACTCTTTAATTTCACGCAACGTCATACCAAATGTTTGACATAATCTATAAAGAGACTTCTACTTCTCTGAACCTCTTATATTTTCAAATTGAATTTGTTTTACGTTATTTCAATACTGAAAAAGAGTTCAAATACATCACCTTAAAGGTAATTCATTCAAAACGATACCGTTAAAAATCGATTTTAATTTACGACAGGAACCGTCGCATGCGATGCGAGAATATTGCGAAATAATTGCAGTTTATCTCGTTTGACTAACCACTCATTGATCACCCGAAACGTAGTACAGCTTTCCATGATATTAGGTAGTGGAACCGATAAACTCAGAAGCATTTCATGCGTGGCATGAAAATACCAATCAGATACGTTTGAAAATGGTATGACCCTATTCGACGAAGTTCATAGAACGTTCTAACACTGTTAAGTACTACGCCTGCACTCCATAACGATTACAGCGCAGCTTCTTGCAGTTAACAGCCATATTCAGGGAAATGCATCTCGAGCGAAGATATAAAACTATTTGGAGAGCTCTTTAATATAAGTACAGATAATATGTATATACAACGAATGCAACATTGCAATTAGTAACTGCTTTTTTATATTTTAAGGAATTTGCTTCATATATCGCCTTAATATTTTAGTGCAACAGCTGTAAAAACTACAAAAAGTAATGGTTTGCCATAAAAGTAAAAGTTAAAAGTTAGCGAGTTAATACAATTTTATCTAACTTTATTCTTTGCTGATGCGATATTTTCAAGGTATTTTCAATTTAAATATTTAGTAATACTATGCATAGTTTGTTGGGTTATCGTTGAAACATTTTTGTTACAGTTTTGAAATCTTATCAGACTTTGCGTCTCCATTTACTCCTAATTGAAAATTCAAATCTCTCATATACTGTATATAAACACTTCCGCCGTAAAAGCTTCTTCAAGCGAATTTCTGAGAAAGGTATACATTCCTCTACGCTGAACTGAACTTGTATTTACTACGTAGGAATTTAATATAAAATTGGTGACATTAAAATGCTATCCTGGTGTGAGTTCATATTCTTAATAATAATAATATATAATAATAATATATATTTATTTCCAACAGGTATAACCCAAATACAGGAAATTAAAAATTGAAAGCGAATACAAAATACAAAATATTTGTAAGTTACATAGATAATCGGTAAAGTATGGCTAGAGAAAGAAAAAAGGATACATTACATATTTCTTATAATACCAAGGATATCAGAAAAAGATGAAAATTAATATCACAAGAAGCGCAAATCAAATTAAAATTATTACACATAATTTTAATTTGATTGAAATTAAATAAAATTAAACGAAATGAAATCAACCCAACGACAGGTCGCTGATGGAATTATAAAATATATCTCCATAATATATGTCGGCCAGACGACACATAGTATACAGAGGAGAATGTTGTAATAAATTTGTTCGGGAAAATGGGTATGCAAAGGTGGGGGAAGAACGAGAGGAAAGGCGAGGCACAAAGAAATTAATTTTTGAAAGGAGAGACGGACAATCAGATGAACCATGAATTATCTTCCATAAGAACCTGGCTCCGTGTATTCTCCTTCTGCTCTCCAGTGACGTCACGCCATACCTTACTAAGAGCGAGGTATAATCAATTGCTCTCTCAGGGTAAGAGTTATCCAGTTTGAAAGAAAGATATTTTAAGAAACGGCGCTGAACCTTTTCAATAGATAATTGTAAGTAGATGTAGTGCGGAGACCATACCACAGAAGCATACTCAAGCTTGCTGACAACAAAAGTAAAGTATAAAATTTTAATTAAAGATATGTTATTAAAGAAGTTAGATGAGCGTAATATAAACCCTAGTGTTTTTGAACTGGAAATAGATAAATGAGTAAGGTGTGGCACAAAAGAAAGGCGGGAGTCGAATAAAACACTAAGATCTTTGACAGTATAAGAACGTGTTAAAAGATTACCACCTATTTCATATATAGAATCGATTGAATTTACTTTCCTGGTGTAACAAACAAAGGAACATTTATTAACATTCAGCTGTAATTTAAATTCGGAGCACCAGTGGCTTATAGTATCCAAGTTCTGTTGTAGACACAGTACATCATTGAACGACTTGATGGGAAGATAAATCTTTAAATCATCAGCGTAGGCAAGTACTGGACAGGTTAGTGAATCAAGTAAGTCGTTAATAAACAAGACAAACAGAAGCGGACCAAGGTGAGACCCTTGAGGTACTTCAGATGAAGGACACGAGGCATCATGTGCCGAAACCATCATTGAGTCATTTTTCTTCAAAGAAGGTTAAACAGTCGATAGAAATCGATATCGGTGAATATTGGCTCATTATGCCCACAAATGCGTGAAAAAGGTGTGGACGGTTACTCGTTTCAACAAAACGGTGCGTCATGCCACACTGCTAACCAAATAATACAGTTTCTGGAACGAAAATTCTCTAGACGTGTGGTGTCAAAAAATCGTGACATTGATTGGCCACTAAGATCCGGACTTCTTTTCATGGGATTATTTGAAAAGCAATGTGTACGCCAACAAGCCGCAGACCACTCACATTGAACACGACACGTTTTGCTTTGGTTAATAAAGGCGGCCACTTGATTGATATTGTATTCAAAAACTAGTTCAAATGAATTGTAAAGGACCAAATTAAATAAACATACCTCATATATGGAAATCGGTTGTTTTGGTTTAGTTATTCAATATTCACATACCGACATAAAAGATGGCGCACCCTGTAGAAGTTTTCAACAAAGATTTACAATTAATACTTGGTCTAATATTTTTAATGGACATCTTCTACTTATTCAAATTTTACCTAATCGTTTAAATGTTGATGCATTTTTGAAAAATGACTGAGAATCTATTGGACGGCATCTCTATTTTCTTGAAATGTTTTTGCAATGGAATGTGGTATCAGCATGATGGTGCACCACCCCACGCTGGAAGAAATATTGTAAACAGGCTTCATACGAATTTAAATAGAAGAAATACCTGGACCTGGATCTCACGGACTTTTATTTATAGGACTATTTAAAACAGTTAGTTTGTGTTGAGCCAATTAACATTCTTGAACAATTAGAAAATTTAATTTTGTTTTTTTTTACAATTAACGTGTTTTGTATTACCGGGGATGTATCAATGATGGAAATTTTGGAAATGTATTATAAATTCGTAGTAATTTATTGCAAAACGTAGCGACAGCTTTGTTGAAACTCGATAAATTTTTTGTAATTTTGTGCTGAATAAAATAATAAAGGTTTTTTTGTAACTTCCTAAATAAAATCCGATTTGAAAGAAAATTATTCTTTTATTTATATTTAGAACTGGATTTAACAAATGTGTTGGAAAATGTTTTCGATAACCAAGAACAGGTTGATGTGTTGTCCACCGACATATCAAAAGATTTCCATCGTATAAACCGCAGCACATCCTTTTGAAGAAACTTGGAGCGAGATAACGATTTCGTCTCATATGTTGCATGATCCCATCATTAACCTCATTTCTGATGACAACTTAAGAGATATTTTATGTATGTACTTGTGCAAAAGCTTTACAAGGTATTGTATCATTCACTTGATGAAAAAATAACAATATAGACAGAAACCGGGTTTCCATCTATACTTAGTATACACTGCGAAGGCGATTCAAACTCTAAAATGCGGACAGCGTTTTATGGGAAACAATAAAATTTGAAGCAATAGAAATAAAAGCTCATGGCTTTGATCTTAAATAAACCTGGTAATCCGGATTTTCAGCCTACCATTTTCAATTAAAATCTCTCTATTCGAGCGGATAGATTGATTAAAACATAATAAAAAGAATAATAAAATTATCTTATCGAACCAATAAACCCTTTCCAATACTCTAATTACGATAATTCCGCGTAAATCCGCAAGGCAACAGTCAGAAACTTATCGTTCGTAGACGTGGATAAGGACTCAGAGACTTATCCGCCTCCAGTCGGTTCCGGACAAAGAATTTTCCACTTCCCAATTACGATTAATAAAAGCTCTTTATATCCTTTTATAACTGTCTTCCGTTATAATTTTATAAATTGACGTTTTATTGGATCTCTAACTGTAAGGAAACAATTGAATTAACACGCGACAATTGACTTCTTATGGCTTTAATATCAGTCTACTAAGATGTTCTAATAATAGACTACCACTAATAATAATTAAAGAAAGTCAATAATTAATTCTTTAGTTAACAACATAAACATTTAATTACTTTTACACAACAATAAATCCTGTAAATACGAATTAGTGGAAATATATGATATAATACTATTTATTGTACAACATTCATTTGCTGGCGTAATAAAGTGTGAGTGTTACAAGCTCGCAACGAAGCCGTAACCAGAAAATACCGCTAGATGTCGACATTTACCCTCAACTGAATGTCGTTTCTGTCTTAAATAGAAAATGTTTATCTAAGTGAAATGGTAATTTGTGTATAGTATCATTGATAAATTGATATATCATTCAATGTAATATTTTTCGACCCGATTTTGGGCTCTCGTTTTAACTACCCACGCGCGAACGAGCGCCCAGCGAATCTATCAGTGTGCAAGACAAGGAAATCAAAGCGTGGGATAAATTGCATGAGGCGGAGTCTTAATGCATTGATAAACTTAAAGTGCAAAATATGCTATTTTGATGATTTATTCATTCTGTCCTATTTTAAATATAAGTAGATAACAGGTTTTATATTTTCTTACAGTTAGTCTTTCATTGCATTTGTGTTGAAAGCATTATTAAATTATCTACTTTACTTCACTTGTTACATGTTTGAATTTCGATCTAATAAGTACATAATATATGAATAAAAAATCTTGACACATAATATATAAAATAGTATATATTTTATAGTCATTTTGGTAGAGGAAAAAAAAATTTGACCTGTTTAGGAGGGCGTTGGAACTTGGAAATTTTGGAAATCGGTATTGTTGATTGATTTTAGCTTTATATTTGCATTTCTAGCATCTTTGCAATTTGTAAAAACATACAGGATGTCTCAGCGAGACCGTTAATTAGAAGTTTATGGAGTTCTGGCCAAAATTTAAATTTGAAAATTCAGAATCGCATATATAATCGATTATGTTCTCCATTAAAATATTTTTAGATTTCTAGCGCTTCCGGTTATACCGGAAGTGGTCATCTACTTTGTTATTTTTAATGGAACACCTTATATATTTTTACATAAATTTACCTTTTGTCATTGGAGGTAAATGTGAATAATTTTCATTAAACACTCTGCAAGTTCTACTAAGAATTTTGGCGCATTTTCCGCACTCAGAAAAATTCATGCATTGATTTAACAAAACGTTTCTTAATGTGAAATAAAACATGTGTTTTATTTCACATTGAAAATGGATTTACATCAAGTAAAGACCGACTCGATCCAAGATTTAAAACATTTTTTGTTATTTTATTTTATTTGAACCAAATACATATTCAGTGGTTCCAACAAATATTCAGTTATTAAATCAACATGCAAGTTGTGTTAATATTTTAATGTTGCTGCAACATAAAAATTACGTTGTAATTGTCTTAACAACCAAATGGAACGTTTACTTCAAGCTAATTTTATTTTTGAACTAACAGAAATAACATAACATTAATTTTAATGTTCATTCAACCTCTTCGCCGTATTTAAACGAAAATTGTTCTTGGATTTACCATTTTTTGTTGAATCAATGCATGAATTTTTCTGAGTGCGTGAATAGAAAATAAATTAAGAATTTTTTGATATGTGTAAACATTATTTTCGTTATTGTTATCCATTTTAACTCTTATTATAACAATAATATAAAAACACTTAATATGCTACTTAATTATTAGCAAGGATCAAACGACGATGTATGACTTTGACGTTAGACTTTGACAATAAATATTAAATAAAAATTTTTAGAACGCTTAGTTTCCATGGCACCCTGAATAAATATCGATGAGTTGTGAGTGCATGTTTTCAAAAAAACCTAATTATCTCGTAAACTATCAATTTCAGGTATAGGACATGTGGAATGTAAAAGATGTAAAATGAGATGCCGAATATGACTAAGTAATAAAATATGTGGGGTGCTATTTGAAAAAATTAGGTTATGGTTCCTCAAAATTTCTAAAAGTTAACGTGCCACAGTAAAGGAACCACGCAATATAGACAGGTGTTCTCGGCGTTAAAATATACTCCAACATGTTGTTTAAGCATATTATGAATTCTAAATAGATATCCGAAAAAATCGAGTGTTCTCTGATTTTTTGAATAAATGACCGCTATAGTAAATTTTTTTGGAAAAAGTTGAATAACTGCAAAACGCCGGAATCACATTGAAAAAACTAAATACATTTATGAAACCTAAAAGTAGGCGAATCCAAATATGTAAAAATATACAGACTGTTTCATAAAAAATAAAGTAGAGGGCCGGCGCCTTCCGGTATAACCGGAAGCGCTAGAAATCTAAAAATATTTTAAGTGAAGAGAACACAATAAATTATATACGATTCTGAATTTTCAAATTTATATTTTGGCTAGAACTCCATAAACTTCTAATAAACTGTCTCGCTGAGACACCCTGTATATGTGCCTAATAATCACATCAATTTTCTGATCCATCACACTATTAACGTTACGTTATTTAAAAATTGCAAATTTTTATCGAAACAATGTGCACAAACAAAAAGTATCAAACTAAATATACTAGGAAATAAATCATCATTCTCAGCTTTTTTTTACATTTCGAGCTACTTATATATTTGTATATGTATATAAGGAAAAATTAAATATGTTTTCTTTGTATGTTGGTAGTAAATAGTCCTATTCATTCGGAAATAATTCTGCAGGTGGTCGTGTTTAGGGCGTTGACGTATTTCGTCGGCAATTACTACTACGCGTTTAACCGCAAATGAATATTCAGGAAGGCGAGGCATAACAAACATTTCTTGATAAAATACTTTTTTTCAGATTATGCAACCAAACACACGATGGTCGAAAACCTGCCATAAGAGTGATATATCAATTTATCAATGATAGTATACTCCACCATAGCTTGATTCCATGTACTGGGTGTAAATGTTATGTCAAGGAATAAGTTAATAAAGTCTAAAACTCATTTGCGTTTTCGTAATTTTATTAGCCTTGCCAAACATTGGATAGTACAACACTAAACACTTTAACCCACTAAACACCAAACAAGTTTTAACTAAAACACCGACGCGATTCAACAGCAATGCTGTCATTATCAAGGCGATAATAAAACTAAATTAAAATAAAATCTACAAATACAGGTAACCTAAATGTTAGGACGGTCAATCCGATGCGCATCATTAATTTCCGATTAACGAAAACAATGACGAATGCGGGATCGGGCCGTTGTCACAGTTCATTACACATGACTTATTTTTATATACTTTTAAACTTTCGAAAACATTTAGAAACTTACAATTGTTTATTTGTCTAATTAATTTAACATTCGTATGATCAATGTTGTGATCTGTTTCAAAAATGTGTTGGGCAACGCTCAATTTCTCAATTCTATTAAATCTAAGATTACCCATATGCTCTTTGAATCTAGTTGAGACTGCTCTCCTGGTTTACCCAATATATTTTTGATTACAATCTTTACAATTGATTTCGTAAATACCTGACTTTTCTAGAGGTTGTATTTTATCTTTAGGGTTACCGATGAGACTTCGTAAACTAGTCCCAGAACTGTAAACTATTCTGAGATCTAGCTCTTTGAAGATTTTACTCAAACCTTTAGTGATAAAGGAAGCGTAAGGGAGGGTCACAACGGGTGACGCTTTGACTTCCTCTCGAAAAGTCGTAGATTCTTTCACAGTTTTCTTATAATTAAACTTCCTAACTAACTTATAGATATGCGGAGGCTGGAAACCATTACACTTGGCCCCATCTTTTATAATTGTAAGCTCTTTCTCATACCCCGCCTTGTTCAAGGGAAAAGTGAGAAGTCTGTGGACCAAAAAATTCAGGCTTGCCATTTTGTGTTGAACACAATGATGGGAATCTGAAGGAATGTAGCGAAGTATACTGGTTTCCTTTCTATACACGTCAAACTCTAATCTATTGTTATTTCTAATTACTAAAGTATCTAGAAAGGGTAGCTGACCGTTTTCTTCTCTTTCTCTATTGAGAAAATCGTCAATATTACATTTTTTAGTGTCAAATATAGCGAGAATATCATCCACATACCTCAACCAAACCCTAGGAAAGTATTCGCTCTCAGATTTTAAGTCCTTTTCAAAACGGCTCATGAAAAGGTTAGCCAAAAAGGGCGACAAGGAGTTACCCATTGTCGTTCCTTCCAGCTGTTCATAAAAACTCCCGTTGAATTGAAAAATGATCTGTTTCATACAGATGTCAGTTAAGCGAATAAATTCCTGGACACATTGTTGACTCAAACTGTTTTGAAGCAACAAGTCCTCGAGGTATGTCAAGGTGTCTGGAATCGGTACACTAGGAAAGAGAGAACTAACATCAAATGAAATCAATATTTCACCCTCCAGCAACTGAATATTTTGAATTTCTTTAATAAATTCTAACGATTTTTTTACTGCAAAACTAGGTTGCTGTATTGGCAATGCGTCAATTGCCAAAACAATTGCCAGGTTTGTGAATTTTAGGTAAACAATATAATTTAGGGATAACAGGATTGGAAACATGTAGCTTACGTCTAACATCGGCAGTAACAAGGTTTGAGTAAAATCTTCAAAGAACTAGATCTCAGAATAGTTTACAGTTCTGGGACTAGTTACGAAAGTCAGGTATTTACGAAATCAATTGTAAAGATTGTAATCAAAAATATATTGGGTAAACCAGGAGAGCAGTCTCAACTAGATTCAAAGAGCATATGGGTAATCTTAGATTTAATAGAATTGAGAAATTGAGCGTTGCCCAACATATTTTTGAAACAGATCACAACATTGATCATACGAATGTTAAATTAATTAGACAAATAAACAATTGTAAGTTTCTAAATGTTTTCGAAAGTTTAGAAGTATATAAAAATAAGTCATGTGTAATGAACTGTGACAACGGCCCTATCCCGCATTCGTCATTGTTTTCGTTAATCGGAAATTAATGATGCGCATCGGATTGACCGTCCTAACATTTAGGTTACCTGTTATTTGTAGATTTTATTTAATTTAGTTTTATTAACGCCTTGATAATGACAGCATTGCTGTTGAAATGCGTCGATGTTTTAGTTAACACTTGTTTGGTGTTTAGTGGGTTAAAGTGTTTAGTGTTCTACTTCTGCACCAAGAGATCCAGTGAAGAACTTAGAAATTGGATAGTACGGATAAATAGATACAACACCATTGTTCATGAGTGGCTCTTTCTAATGATTGAGGATTCAGATCGTGAAAAGATCTGATGACTAGCTCCATGTAGTTGTCGATGATGGTTAGGAAAGTTATAGACTACTTTTAACTGTATTATAATTAAAACAATCCAGCACTGAGAAGTCAGGAGAACGAGGTGGCTAATAATTTGGCTCATTATTGACAATCTATTGATCGTAATTAAAAAATTTGTAAGTAATCAATGATTAAATGACCATGTGGCTCAACTTATCACTTAAATTTTGTTGGGCAAATTGTAGAGCCACGACACTGACACGACCTTGATCGAAATTTTCTTCTCTAAATTTGAGTAACTGCAATAATCGGTATTAGGTCACGAATCCTAAGTTTTTGAAGTTTGTATTCGTTTAATGGTTTTGTCCGATATTTTTGCGGATATCGAATAGCAGATGTATTATATGTTCTTGACGTAACGTTATTCAACAAGTTACAATTTATTACGTTAAAGTGCAATCATGGCCGATTCATGAAAACAAAACCAGTGTAAGTATTAGGTTTAAATTTATTCTAGTCAAGAATGTATTGTTGAAGTCCTATAACATAAATCAGATCATGGTGTATCAATTAACATTACAGTACGGTCATTTAGAGTAACTTATCTTTCAATTGCTGAAATATTTCTACTTAGAGGTCAATAATACAACAATTAATTAAATACCAATTTATTCCAGAACATATAATATTATGTTTTTGTTAAAGAGACTTTTTCAATGGAAGAAATTGACATTTAATGTCAATTAATTAAATACCAATTTTTCCAGAACATATGTATAATGTTGTGTAAATTGGTATTTAATTAATTGTTGTATTATTGACCTACAAGTGGAATTGAAAGATAAGTACCTACACAAAGGTCACAAAATAGATATATTAATTTAGAGTAACGGGAAAAACATAAATCAAAAATTGTATTTTGATAATTGTTATAGGTATAAATTTTGATCTGATAATTCATCTTAACTGTAACCAATATGAAAATAATAGATACAACATACTATGTATTGTTTATATAAATAAATCATTATTTTATAGTGTGGATTTCCTTGTAAGCGTCCTCTAATGCTTTGTAAGTCTTAATAAAGATTTCTTTTTATTTAGGCATGAACAAAAATGTATGCGTTTAAGAGAAATTATAAAGGTGCTATTAAAGACAATAAATAGGATCGTACAAAAAACGTTTAAATCCTCCTCCTACGTAATTGTCACTGTTACGACTCTGTTTTCTCATCACACAACTCTAATTACTTACCAATAAAAAATAATGCTTCCACGATGACGTCTACCACAACGGAAGGACGTTTATCGTCATTGTCGACGAAACTCGCATTGTAGGGTACTACGACAGCCACGTAGAACGTCGCGATTAATATCAACCAATCCCAACAACTCTTGAACATCCCATAATGAGACAATATGCAACGACTCTTCTTTAATGCTGACGTTTTGTATTCGGGGAGAGGCGCTGTGGGCGAACTCAGGAGATTCTGCAAGCAAAAATGTATGAAGTATTATAGGTGGGTGATGAAATACATTAGTAGAAATCATGAATGATTCATGTTGGTGATTTTAGTACGCGATGTCAAGTGTAAACGCGTGCGACAATTGTTTAAAGATGGAAACGTTCAGTTTTTGCAGACTTTGGACTCCTGTTGAAGATGCTACTTTAAATAAAATCCTGTTATTATCGAAGGAATGATTTCTTTTTTATTTCAACACCTAAATTCTGATTTTAATCCTGGAAGTGTTCAACGCCACTAAAATGTATTTAATTGTTTATTGAATATAGAATAAATTGTAAATGTATATAGCAATATATTTTTTGTTTAGTAGAGAGCACACTCAGGCTCTTTAATATATGTCCACATATTTGAAAAATGATTACGTAAATGAAGTTTTCTCAACAATAATAAATGTCCAGAATTATCTTGTCACACACGTTAACATATCTAGAAAATTATATGCTGCCAACTTCAACATATGATGTTAGATTAATCATTAGGCGTTGATATTAAACATCATCAATCTGCAAATTCACAAACGCGTTATTAATTTCCGCCAAAAATAATTACTCTGTGAATAGCTGTCTCTTAACCTGGCAATTTTAAACGAAAGGATTTCGCAGTGAAAAAAACTGTAGCCAATGTATTGTACGTTATGCGGAGGAGTGTTAAAAGCAAGTAGACAGCGATGTCCTACCTGTTTCACTTTATACGTCAGAACCATAAATAATGAGATTAGGGAAAAGCCTACTGAGAGATGTAATGAGCGAAATTTTCAGGTATAAATTATATGGAAAGTAAACGCAGTAATAGCTTAACAATATTCTTCGAAGATATTACGTTCATTAGCCCACTATAATTTTTAATTGTTTTTGTGACTTAATATTTTATAAATTGCTGTAGAACAAAAACCAAATATTATCTGAAACCATATTCAATGTGTGTGTGTGTTTTTCAATAGTTAGCGATCCCTCTCGTAGTAGCATATGTATACAGCAAATAGAGACTTGACTTACTGTTATTCGTTTTCTTAGTTATAGTAAAGACTTTGATATTCTCTCCACCATTGAGTGATGAAAATATTTAATTAATCCTAACGTTCCGAGAAAATGTAAAATTAACGAAATTTTTGTTTATCTTCCACTTAATCTTGTTCACACTTAAATGTTCATTTGTATTAATAATTTTTGTTTTATTAAATTCCGATACATCGATTATTCCCTTTTCATGAATTTCGATTGTGACATTTAGGTTAGTTTGATTAAACAAAGTAACTGCAAATGTTAGTCTACAACCAGATGAGCAATACAAATATTATTTCTGTGGTATAGTGACGTGACCACCTTTAGTGACGCGTTAGCTTCGAATAAATAATATTTTCCAGACAAATACAGCAAATAACTTATTTTTGGTGGCAATAAATTATCCTCAAATCGCTCGAAATTGGGTCATATATACATCCAAGGTGCAAACACAGAATTCCATGCATTAACGTTCTAAAACATCTAGTTCTATATTTCTAACAAATGATACGTAAACCTTTCATAAAACACAAACGTTGCATACAGTTTCGGAGAATGGTTGTAAACATATTTCGTTTAATTTATAACTTAGCAAGATTATCCTGTTTTATATCCAATAGGTATGTTTCAATTTTTTTATGTGATTCTTTAATCAACTGTGTGTATAGGCTGTTTCAAAAATAATGATCATTTCCGCGCTGGCAAGCACATTATAATGTCTTGCGTAAAAGTGATATAGGAAGTGTTGCTGACGTTTCTGTTCGAACGTAATTATAAAATTAGTGGCCAACAACTAAACATGGTGCTGTTATAAGGAACGTATTAGTTTTTATTGTGTAAATAGATATTAATGTTGAAACAAACTGCACATATAAGATATTTCAGTATTGCGAGTAAAACTTGTGATAGTTTTACAGTTAAATAAATCTGTAAGGAAATTAAATACAGATTTATTAACTGCAAAGTGAAATACAAAAGAAATCCAGTAAAACACTTAAACAATTATGCGAAGTTAGAAACCGTTTATCTATTTATAGTAGAGCCCCTGTATAGTCAAATGGTGTATGTTCTGTGGTTCTAGAAATCTCAGATATTTAACTTGATAGACTCATGATATAATAAGCGTGTTTCAACCTCTGTTTGTTGTGTAAATATATCCTTTTTCAATTAGCGGAATATATGTTTGGTTCACTGGTCACACATTGGTAAATCTTTAGATCATCAGCATACGCCAATGCATTACAGTTCAGTGAGATCAGTAGATCACTCATGTAAATTATAAATAATACTGGACCCAAATTGAATCCTTGCGGGACTCCAGACGTTGACGCTCGGTTTGCGAGATAGGAATTCATCAACTTTAAAAATGATGTTGAAAGGTCGAAGTAATTAAGTTTCCTAATGAGTATAGAATGACTAATAGTGTCAAAACCACGACTTATATCCGTATATCGATTTGAAAATGGCTTAGGTGGTGAGCCGCAGGCGCCTAGGCGTTAGCCCATATCCTGCAATTTTCGGACCACACAGCACATAACAAGTTATGTGCCTTGAAACTGTCATCCACTATCTCACTGCCCGCACGAGACCGACACCTTGCGGAGAGGACCGGCGAGCCGGAGGGCTCCTCTCCCCCGTGCTACCCATGTTAGACAAGATTCCTTGTCAACGTTGGACGGGTCACCGCTGGAGACGCTTTAGCGAACTCCTACCTCACATCTAACCCCACGGGGCCTAGGCCTCCTTGCGGATGGCAACTATCGGCCAAACGTGGGAAACGGAATCTGGCCGTGAGGTACAACCAGCCCGCCCGTGAATTAAGCCTGAGCTACGGGGACGGCCGGGCCGAAGCCCTACCCCAAAATGCCAACTGCGCCAACTCTTTCGCCCCTCCGGCGATCAAGTATCCGCGGCAGCTACAGTGAAACCGTAGGGTCCCAGAGTCACCGAGTTGTTTTAGGATGAAACCAAAAGGTTTCCTCAACCAGACAACCAGCGGCCGGACTACTCCTCGGCGAACCGACTTTTGTCCTCCCCTACTGTATTCGCCAAATTCTCTCGCCACGCCCGTTTCCCTGAGTGTGGCCACCAAGGATGGGGTAGTGCAGCTGCAGAGTTCTCTAGGTAAGCGCCGTAGGGTGCCTCATTTACCCACCGTATATTCCGACGGTTAGCGGCCGGACACCGGAGCGTATGCCCATGCCTACGCCCAAGCATCCTCCCCTATATACGAAGTCTACTCCCGCCACGCCCGTTGCCCTGAAACTATGAAATCAGGGATTGGGTAGTGCAGCCGCAGAGTTTTAAGGGTCGACGCTATAGGGTAAACGCCGACCCGGACTTATATCCGTATAGATGACATCAACCTGACCTCGGTTATCTAGACACTCGCTTATATATTGAGTAATTATAGTTAAGTTAATAACTGTTGAGCGGCCAGCCCTAAAGCCATGTTGTGAAGGCGAGAGGAACGATCTTGGCAAAACTATATAGTATGGACACAGACCGGTAATTTCTTAATAGGTTACTGTCCCCTTTTTTTAATTCAGGGACTATTCTAGATCTCTTTCGGGAAAGACATTGGATTTTAAACTAAGATTTATTAACTGCGTCAATGGCTGAACAAGTGCAAAGCGACAGTTTGATACAGAAGATTTTTCTTGTTAAACTTTATTGTAATCATAGCCGTGTAGATAACTGGAAGGTCAAAGAAATTCATAAAATGTTGCTTTTTAATTGCAAAAATGTATCTTCTACCTAGCAAATTCTTCTTTATTTATCACTTTTTAAATTCTTTTCATGCTATGGCGTTTTATGAGAACTTCACCTATCTAACAATTCATATACCTTCGAATTTCAATAAATAATTTTATAGACATAAAACAACATATTCAACAATTTCAGTTTGAAAAACTTTTATTATTTAGTAGAGATCATCAACTAAACATAAGACAATATTTCCATTAAGAATATTGTTTATTACTTCGTTGTGAGGATGTGAGTGGGCCGTAAAGTGGCGGCTGTCAATAAATGCGTTGCTGTATGTACACCACTCTAGAAAGCGAAATTTTAGAGGGACAAAGGCTGCCTCTGGAGCCCACAGATGCAGCATCTAGTGTTAGTTTCTCCAATATTTTACGCTGATAGCGTCCAGGAGCGCATTGAGCTCTGGCTCTCCTGGTAATTAAGATATCAATCTACACGGTGTTTCCCCAACTTAGTCAAGAGCCAATAAAACGCAGATAAAGAGGCTGAATTTCCTCTAAAACAGGACAACGCTCAACTATACAAAGACCTCAGTTTTTCAACACTAAGCGAACATGCAATGGCGCTGGCCAGGAGCATTCTGGAAATGGTTGCTCGACTGGAAAACACGTTGGTCCAGCATCTACGAGAGTTGGATTCAGATAGACCTTCACCTCGTGGCGATACGAAACGCATTCAGGAAGCGGACGCTTGACAATCGCCATGATTGGGTGCTATACAAGATACATGTATTACCTCAGCTTGGATCCCCTATACACAGACAGAAGTCACATGTTAGAGTTGGGAAGACTAAAGGGCCCTTAGGTCAGTCTTAGGCAACATTGGAGACCTTGGAAAACAGATTTAGTATTCAGAGTGACACTAATGACAACTATAGTTTTATCGTTTTTGCTAGTAGGGCGATACCTGAAATTATACAATGAGCGCTTATTGCAGACATTTTGGTTCACTGGATTTGGCAGCGCTCGAAGCAAACACTAGCATTTATAAAATTTAATTACCTTATTTGAAAGAATTTGAGTTTTAATTTGTCTGTTAAAGTACAATATCGGTGACTTTTAAAGAACAGTTTCTTTACTATTAGCGCAAAGTTTTTACGTTTCTTATGATAATATTTCGTTCAAGAGCAAGCATCTTGAAAGTATCCAGGAACCTACTGGATATTATTCGCATAATACCAATAAATACAACCTGAAGCGTGCATTGGAAGGGTATAATTAGTTTCATGTATAAAATATATACGTTAGCCACATTACTATTACATGGTTACATCAATCGGTAAACGAGGCTGGCATTCTAAACTTCTAATAATCGTTTTAAGTTAAAATTACTGCAATCGTCATTATCGCACTATTTACATCGAATAACGAGAAAATTAGTGATATATGCGAAATATAGTTACGATTAGCTAAGAGCAATCACCTTGGCCTGTTTATATATAGAACAAATGCTGCACGTAGTAATGCAAAATTAAATTGCATTGATTAATTAATTGATTCTGTATGCCATGACGTTGAAGTGATGTAATGAAATATAGTGGTTGGAAAATTACCTAATTCGACATGAACATGCGTGTACCTACATACACGTATGATTGTGTTATGCAATAATAATTAGAGTAAAGTGTGATATAACGTTCCAAACCGATCTCAACTTGTTGTCTTTAGCCTCATATGGAAGGCAGCTTTTCTGTAAGTTATAATTGTATGTACATAGAAGTTCTCCGCAATCAGAATTCCTTTCTCACTATTGAATATTGGATGTACGAAAACGTTTGCGCAGATAAAAATTGCATCACTTACGTGAGATTGTTGTAACAGTATAAATAATAAATTGTATAAAAATTTGTAGATCAAACAATACGAATTTTAGTTAAGTTTAGTTGCAATTAATTTTATAATTGTGAAACTCAAAAGGAAATAAGTTTACCAGTTTAGAACTACCAACAAGGAGGACAGCGAACAATTTCTTGTCTCATAAGCAGCGAAAAATAATCAAATGGGATCCAAACATGAATGCACCTAAACTCATTCAAATTTGATCTTTCGAAATCTGCAAACACAGAACGATAAGATGTATACTAAGGTCTCATCATCTTCGCGCTGCATTTGGAGAATCGCTGACGAGACCGAAAAGGTCGAAACCACGTTGTCCGTTTCTAATGCTTGATCTTCTTTCATTGCATTCGTTTGCAGGGTGATTCCATCAATATACCATGAGCGCCATTACAGGCGTTTATTGGTTTTTCCAACACTCTTTTTCGCCATATACTCAAGTGTTAAGTGTTACGAGACTCTTCATCAAATTAAAACTGCTTCTTGCATTAGTTTTGAATGAATGCACAAAGGCATTGTTCTCTACATTTTTTAAGTTAAAAGTGAGCCGTAGAAGATGGAATGTCAATCACGCCCATTATAAATTTTTACTTCCGTCTCTTTAATTATTATTATTATAATTTATAATAATATTAAATTTACAACATATAGCGGTCTATAAAGTTACTATCTGATAAATAAAACACGTCAGATATTTCAGAATTTGAAATCTATATATCACACGGCACTATAGGAAATTTTAGTTAGAAGCCTTAAATGGAATAACAAGATAGCTAAATCATATTGTTCGTTAACAATGCCCATTGAGAGAACCTATACGATAACAGGGCAGAAATGTTCCAAATTTATTATATTGCATGCTGTAATTGTGGAAAACCTAGTACTGGACAAGCGAAATCATAAATAACAAGAGTCTACGCGAGGTGTAGGTACAACATTATTCGTAGAATTCGTGGAGAAAATGAGCTTGAATTAAATTCAGAAAGTACATAGTTTGACATGTTAACGAAGTTTTAGTTGTTTAGATCGGTTAACCGTCGATGAAAATGAAAAATCATGAAAAATATATGTTGAACCTATCTTGCTAGAGCATTGATATTTCCACGATATATCAGTAAATGATAAAAGTAAATATAAAATTTATTGCTTCGATCGATAAAGTCGGATATCGCCTGAAGTAATAGCGCATCCCTCAGTTTATAAAAGAGAGCTTCGCGCAAATACAGGAAATATAATACGAATATTTAAAGTGAACTTCATGTTTTCAATAAACAAAGGAGTTATTGAAGTAAGTAATGAAGGAAGAGAGAATGTTATGATGCGCAGAAAAATATTGGTTTTGCGGGTTATATTGCGGATAGAATGTTAAGTATTTAAACTAGTGCAGAACTGAAAAGTTGTTAAATATGTAGGATGTATTACAATAATTCAATTTTTCAATTATAAGTTGAAGGTTAGAAACATGTGTAAAGTTTGGGTAAGTTTAAATTCACCGTTTAATAGCACCTAACTTTCTTTAATTTTTGTCTTCAAAAGCTTACACACGTTTCCTGAAAATACAAACTAAGAGATGCGTGTGTGTTGCTGACTACTTTGTCTAAGTCCTGGATTCTATTAAAGCCAAGAGCAGCTATTTTCAATAAGATGTCTTTATAAGAAAAAAATACCGAGGTCTCTTACGATCCTCTATCGAAAAAGCCTTTATTTTTGAGCAAAATGTATTACTCCTGAACGAGTAATTTACGGAGTTGACTTTGTCTGACAGTTAAAGGAAGCACGCTTATCAAAGCAACACATTCTAGTAGTTTCTTTAATTATAAATAAAGCATAGTTTTCAATATCAATGCTGAGCACCCTTATCAGATCTGCATTATTGCAATTGTTAGTACTATTTATCATTCTTGATTTTAAATCAATGTTTAATATTCTATTATGCCTGATAGAAACTCCTTATATAAACGGTGATAATGAGAACGAAGAATTTATTAGACATCTTAATTTGATTCTGCTGTCGTGATAAAAATATAATTTTCAGTACTCATTCGAATTGCCATATTGGATTAAATTCTGCAGTTACCGACTTTGTCATCTTTCTGGTTGGCACTAGTTCTGACTTTGCCCGATAGAGGTAGTGGGTAGAGATTTAGTCTGCCATTCGAATTGTCAGCGAGGCGAAAACGATGAAGATAAAGTCTAGTATTCGGAGAAACTTTAATGCTCCTGCATTCTCTTGTTTACTTTATTTTGATATAATGCTCGACGTTCACATCATGCTACATCGTTCAGTGGAATCACTGTTAAATGACTTGCAGATTGAGATATCTAGTGGAACTAAAAATCCATAAAATGTTCAAGCTAGATCAATATTTGCAAATACACTGGAACCTCGTCTATATCCGCGGTCGGGAAACGTAAACATTCACTTACATTCTATCAAGAGGGGTGCTCACTCTTATCCCGCTGGCGGAGAGGAAAGGCCGTGCTACGCGCTGATTGGCTCATGTGAATACGTGCACTATCAGGTGGTGGATGCCGAGCGGATATAAATGAGCGGTATATGGAAGACATAAGTGAGGGTGGACGTAAATGGGCGCGGATATAAACGAGGTTCCAGTATACCGACGTATCTTTATCGCCTTTGCGGTTGATAATAGTTCTGGTCTTGCTCAATAAAAGGAATGGGTCCAGAATTAGTCTGCCATCCAGTGAAATGAAAGCGATGAAGATAGTAGTATTTAGAGGAACGCTAATAGACGGACACTAAAGTTCGTTTCAATATTTCGCTCATTGCTTTTGCTAGGTGGATGATTCCTGCAATTATACCATGCGTGCCTATTACATGTATATTATTTTCAAATGGAGCTTCGTTCAGAGAAATCCCAACTATTTTCTGCTAAGTTTCCATATAGACTGATATCAAACCTTTCCTCTATGAGGTGTGGTACTAACTTTCTTAGTTAATTCCTATAAGCTTGTGATTTAGCATTGACATAGGATACTGCTTGAAGACTTAACTTGATTGCAAATGACCACGCGCTATTAAGCCTGTTTATTAAGTTATTATGTGTACGGGTTTACATAAAGTCAATTACTCAATCAACCATGAAACAAATATGTCTTCTTGAGGGCATTTCATAGAATTTGTGTTTGTTACTGCCATATCACTACCACAGAATAAATTCCTAAATTACAAGGGCCAGTATTATTAGTCTTTCTAGAATTCATTTGTTCATTTATGTCAGATGTGTGTCAGATCATGTCATATGTCAAATTTGTTTTATGTGTGAGTTTTAAAGTTAATTATTTGTATTTTAATGTTTCACTGTTTGCCAACTATCTGCTATTATTTTCTTTATGAATTAATTAATTACGTGGAGATCATATTTATAATATAATGTAACACAAAATTTAAAATTGACGGCATTACACACTAGGAATATGGGGAAGAAATCGCCTTACCTTTCCGTTCTGATTTCGGGGCATTTCTGTGGTGTTTCTGTGCTATTCCCCATTAGCAATAAATATTTTGTTTATTGTAACGATGTTAGTAATCAAAGGTTGTTATCATCATCGTATGTCGTAAACGTCAATCAAGGTGTCAGCAAATTTAACGTTTCGCGAAAAGTGAGAATCTCTTTATCTGTGCAGTTAAAATGAATAAGAACGTTCGGTCCGCAGATCCGGGCATGAAAAAGATGAGTAATAGAACATCTACGGGTTTGCACAGTTCATATATGCAACGATTTTTAAATACTGCTGCGCATAAAAACCTGGAATCCGCACTGCAACAAAAATTAAACTTCGCTTTCCATAAACAGAGACCTCTAACGCCTACCTCGAAAAAGGAACTAGAGATTGATTACTTAGATGGTTATGATCATTCACCTCGGTATATAAGTGCAAAGGAAAAGACTACCGAAAAGAAATTTAAGAAAAAATCTCCAGAGTCGTCTCCGACAAGTGCTACTAAAAGTAAAATTAAAGATGGAACTTATATGTTGCCAAAAGCTCCTACTAAACAAACTCATCCACACAAAGATCCTGCAAAATTGATACGAGATGTTACACAAACTCCACAAACAGGAAGTCGAGTTAAAGAGCCAGTTATAGAAGTACCTAAAAAGCCTAAGGTGAAAGGTCCCAATACGTTATTACATAGAGACCCCATCGTTGAGATGCCCATGGTTAATGTTACTGTAAAAAAGGCGAAGGAACCAGTAACTGCAATTAATAAGGAAAAACCGAAAGAAGTTTCAAACAAGGTACCTGCTAGGAAAGAAATTCTGGTTAAGGGTGATAAGAAAGTAAGTGACACACAAAAGAAAGGGACGGGTAAAACTAGTGGAGTAAAATCGAGAAAGGTGCAATAAAATAAATTTTTGTAAAACCATATATTATTTTTTTCAATATTCTGTGTATACATTTTTTTCATGAAATCGTTACCTATATATTTTTGGACATTACTTATAAGACGTTGTAAGTTGACATTGCAGGCAGCAGATTTATTTTGCTCCAATTAATAAATGTTTCATCAAGAGCAAAAAAGGTAAGTACTACAATTTCATCTTCTTACATTAAACTACTTGACTGGTATCAATATTTAAATGGTAGACGCGACATTACGAAGACTAGACATCCAATGGAGTACATTTAGAATAGTATACAAAGAACTACAAAACAAACACTTTGAAGCTTAGTAAATAAATTCGTACAATATAGCTAAATTCAAATTCTGTTTTTTTTTTAATATTGAATGTTTTTTTACACATTAATGTAAAATAAGACCTTAGCCACTAAATTCAAACAATGTTTTTATGCAAGTTTATATGATCATCAAATTAATTCAAAACAAATTTCGTAATTTTCAATCATTCTATATTTGAAATTAGCAAAAATTTTCGTCCAACTGACGATGCACAATCTTCGTTAAGACAAAATTTTTTATTAACTAATAAATATAGGAAAGCAAATGCAAAATTATTATTAGTTGAAAGGTTGAAATATAAACAACTAAAATTTACACTTTCTTATTTTTAATTAGAAATCCAAAATCTGCCAACATAACAACACCAGAAGTAAATGTAAATGCTGCAACTATGAAATAATTCATTCTCTCTTTCTTATCATCATCGAACTGGACAAGGCACAAAGATCCTGCGAGAATATTTACTGCTACGCCACAGACCAAGATTATCATTTCGAGGAGTGTATTTGTACCTTCAAATACATACAATACAAATAAACTAGCAATGATGATAATATATCCTGCAGCGACATCTAACAATAGATCTCGCAAATTTTTTCGTAGAAGACGCTGGTGGAGTTGAATACCGCTATACAAGTTGCCACACAACATATACATTCCACAAGTTTGAAAACAAAGTTGATGTCCTCGATAAGTTCTTTTAAACGTTTCACCATTCTTCAAATTTGTTTTCATTAAAAACGTGTTTATTCTTTCGTATGGAGGTTATAGACTGAAACTGACAGATTATCGATCGCTTTCAAAGTAAGTAGTGTCTTGTCAAAAGATCATAATTTGAGACGAATTACTTATGCTTCCAGATTTTTATTACAAGATGAAAATAAAGATTAGATGCAGAAATCGTTTTATTTGATCATTAAGTAAAACTCAATTGCAAATCTAACAGTTTGTCAATATACGTTACAATCTAAAGGATATATGATGTGTCATATAAGGGCATAGAGCGCAATTTATCTATTATTTGTGTTGAAATAAGCCGCATTGTTACTATTATAGGAAACTAGGAAATTATGATGGGACAAGATTATGACGAGGAAGATTTTGAAACCCGTACAACTTTGTGTTGTCCACGCACTCCTTCCCAAATTGATGAACCTATTCTACGAATATAGGAAAGAACATGTTTGGTTTCAATAACACGGTAGAACGCGGTTGATTTCGCAACAGTCAGAGAAAAATGTTTTCTGGACACTTGGTGAAATGTGAGGATCATCAACTTTGGAACCCTTAAGAAAATGAAGTAGGTTTTTAAATGGAGGTGATCTTTCAGTCGCATCCCATACAATAAAGTCTTTTTGCACTTTTTGGCACAATCACTGAAATTTTATGATGAAATGACATCCTTGCCGCTTTAGCTCCGCTTTATATAAATCTGCAGTCTCTTGTAAAGGTAGTCAACATGCTTACTATATAATTAAACACGAAGTACTATAAAATACTGCCCAAAATTGTATGTATTGCTTTCGCGCCAATGCATGACCATTCAATCATTACTCTGATCGCTGAATCCGTACTAGACTTATTAACTACACACTGATTAGTAGAGGCGGTAGAGGGTAGTGTTTATCTCCCAGAATAAAATCGATAAATTAATTGCTTCGGATTAAACTACATTTCAAATCATAAAAAACATGTACCAACATTTTAAAGTTGATTCATTTTATTTATGTCTGTTTACAGGTTATTTCTAGAAAGTCACTTCTTTTGCAGTTCGCCAATAAAAAGAAATTGAACGACTTAAAAATTGTTTTTATTGCATTGATATAACTGCAAAAAAAATATATTTGTGATTCAATCATAACTCTTCTGTGCTTCTCTGTAGTTAATTCTTAACATATCTGTATTATAAATATTAAATCGGTGCTATGCTTATTCAATTGTTTGCGTCGCTTGTCGCATAATATACAAATAGCAACTAGAGAGTTTAGAGCGTCAGTCAAGTTAAACACCAAACATTAAATAATTCATGCTCGGGTCGAGCCAACACATTTATTACCCTTCGAAAGGACGCCAGACGAAATTAGCATACGTTTAAGAGCTTTCACTGATTTCGTGTTTTATTCATAGATATTTTCTCACCGAGCAATATCTTGGAATATTATCTTAATTAACCGAAATATACTGTAGTCTAAATTATATGTATGTACCTGGATTATTCGTTATAAAATTAGTACGGAAGGTCAAGTATGTACATAAAACAAGGTCTGTCACGTTAACTATTATAAATATAAAATAAAGTGACATTAATTAATGAGTAATCTAGACTTAAATGATGTGCAACCGGACATAAGCACCGTCGCTTTTCGTGAACTTGAAACCCGTTAAAAATATAAACTCGGATGAAATCGTACTTGTAGACGTAGCGGACGTATGATGTTTATGTCAATCTGATTTGTTTTTTCTCCCTTCTTTTTTGGCAATGGCATGAATAAAATGTTGTGCGCCCTATAAATTTATGAGTACATAAATTGCAATTGCTTGACGTGTAATTATACAGTATGCGGTATATATTAAGATATTATACTCGAGCGATAGCTGTTTTATTTTTAGACAAATAGAATTATAACTTTAAATGAAGTCGTACAAAAGTGCCATCACAGATTTTCTTAGGCCAGTAATATTGTTTGGCTTACTCATAACTATATTATAACCCAAGCAGCTTTTTCTAATCCTTTTAATTTTCGATTTATTCTACAGGTACCCGTGGCAAGATATCCATAATTCATCTTTGTCTGAGAAACCGTCAAGAGAGATTCCCTGGCCTGGAATATTCAAATCTCCATGGATCTGAGCGTTGCTCACGCACTAGGGCGCTGCGACAATTATTATCAGCGCCCTGTTTTGAAGAATGTCAGGATACCATACGTAGGAATCGGTCGGAAACACACCACATAGATCATGAGCTTGATATGTAAGCTCAAGCACAGCTTGATCTGTAAGCTCATCTAGCACATGAGATGAGGAGTTAGAGCCACGCGTGTACGAAGAAACTTGGCAGCGATTGTTGAGAAATTGTGTTTGAAAGTCAACCTTGTATCTAAAGTTGATCCCAAATATTGTATACGCAATTGTCATGGTAGTCTTTGACCCCCAATGGTAAACTGCCATATACTGTCCACTACTACATTTATGTATATTGAAAATGGTAAGGTTTAGTCCTCCCACTACGACCCGCATTGAATTCTCCCACTACATCCCTTTGCGGTTATAGCCTTGAGTGAGGAGACCAAGATTCAACCTTGCAAAAACCTGTCGTATCCTTGGGTGAAGTGATCTTAAGCTTGAATGAGGAGTGACCTTCACCTCGAGTGAAGAGGCAGGAGGTTCATGAGTGGGTGTAACCCTGACCTTGAATGAAGGAGGTTCGTGAGTGGAGGTGATCTTGACCTTGAGTGAAGGGGGGGGGGGAGAGGTGACCTAGACCTTGAAAATGACCTCATGATCTTAACGTATCAAGAAAACTGTTTTCATGTAATAGTAACTTGAAACGTTGACAAAATCTAAAAATCAATCAACATATCAAGTAAATATTTCCAGAGTTAGTATAGGCTCAGTATGCCAGAAGATATTGCAATAGTTGCATATAAGAACCAAACAGGAGCAATTAAAAAAAGTGCAAATTGATGAAAAACAATTCTATTAAACTTGGCTGCTAAAATCAATGTTTAAGAATGAAATAACGTTCATTTAATAAACAATTTAATTTTTTTAACTTTAGACTTGTAATGGGGGGGGAGTTTATACATGCTACATATATTTTTTTCTTTTAATGTGTGGTGGGTGCTTAGTTGCAGTGACTCCGTAAGCTGTATTACTTGTGTGGCTATCACTGCAACTCTTGCGGTGTAGTTTGGTGTGTGTAAGTTGTGTTGAAATGGCTTTGTGACAGCATCATATCACCTTTTATGATGCCGCGCTGTTAATCACTTTGCTCCTAACAGCGAATGGCAAGTCGATCCGGGATTAAACTCTTTGAAAAAATGTCACCGTCCCTCCAGAGAATCGAACCCCGGCACCTATCGTCCTCTCACAACGATAGTCAGCCGCGTAACCACTGCGGCCATCGACCCGTTAAATATAAAAGAGTTAACTCAAAAACTAATAAAGATAGGTATATGAGACTTTAAAACGAATCGATGTGGAATTTCTTGCTGAATTAGGCGCTACAATAAAAAGTACTATGTGTCATTAAAAAAAAAAGAATGTTTAATGTTTGAAGATATCTGAATTGGTTGCTAATTTCTGCACACACTATAAATTTTGTTGAAAGTTATGACAGTTCTCAGTATCTATAACCCTTTACTTTCGTTTGCAGAAATTTGATATTTTACGCTTCAAAGGGCTTTACAATATTAATTTTTCTTTAAGATGGTGCAATAGGAAAATATTACACAAAATTGTAAATATCTTTGAAACAGTTGAGTTTATATATAGGGAAGCCTAATACAAAATATTTGCAAATAATGCGTAGAATCGATTGCATTGAAAAAAATTATACCATTGTATTTAAAATAACAAAGTTGCATTTTGTTCAGTGAAAATGGAACACACTTTTTTATTACTAATAATACAAGTACACTGTACCAACTAGACATTATTTACATGTTGTTTTATCGATACTATAATGCAATACTTTAGATATTTATGGGCTACTGTAATTCTTAACTAACTATGATTACATCTTATGCGCTTTCGCATATTGTGATGACGAACTAAAAAAGCCGACGGGGGCAAAATCATTTTCTTTTGAGCGGCTCTTAATAAAGTGGTTTTCCATAAAAACTAAGACTAGATGGGAGGGAGGGGAGGAACGGAATTGGGGAAGGTATAGGGTATCATAGCACGGCACTAGCACTACACATCACTGTCACCGCCATTTGAACGGGCTTTTGCGGCACTATTGCCGACATTTTTCGATTAGCGCCCGGTTGTTTGTACCCAGGCTGCTTAGGAGTGGTTCTAATTCTGTAATTGTGGCTGCTACATGTGGATCTTCGCGGTTTAGTTTGGGTGCACGATTTGTTGAAAATGGCTTGGGTGGTCAGCCGCAGGCACCTAGGCGTCAGCCCATATCCTGCAATTTTCAGGTGCCACACGCACATAACAAGTTATGTGCCTTGAAACTGTCATCCGACTATCTCACCGCCCGCACGAGACCGACACCTCTCGGAGAGGACCGGCGAGCCGGAGGGCTCCTCTCCCCCGTGCTACCCATGTTAGACAAGTTTCCTTGTCAGCGTTAGACGGGTCACCGCTGGAGACGCTTTAGCGAACTCCTACCTCACATCTTACCCCACGGGGCCTAGGCCTCCTTGCGGATGGCTACTATCGGCTAAGCGTGGGAAACGGAATCTGGCCGTGAGGTACAACCAGCCCGCCCGTGAATTAAGCCTGAACTACGGGGACGGCCGGGCCGAAGCCCTACCCCAATATGCCAACCACGCCAACTCTTTCGCCCCTCCGGCGATCAAGTATCCGCGGCAGCTACAGTGAAACCGTAGGGTCCCAGAATCACCGAGTTGTTTTAGGATGAAACCGAAGGTTTCCCCAACCAGACAACCAGCGGGCGGACTACTCCTCGGCGAACCTGAGTGTGGCCACCAAGGATGGGGTAGTGCAGCTGCAGAGTTCTCTAGGTAAGCGCCGTAGGGTGCCTCATTTACCCACCGTATATTCCGACGGTTAGCGGCCGGACACCAGAGCGTATGCCCATGCCTACGCCCAAGCATCCTCCCCTATATACGAAGTCTACTCCCGCCACGCCCGTTGCCCTGAAACTATGAAATCAGGGATTGGGTAGTGCAGCCGCAGAGTTTTTAAAGGGGTCGACGCTATATTCCGGGTAAACGCCGACCCGGACTTATATCCGTATAGATGACATCAACCTGACCTCGGTTATCTAGACACTCGCTTATATATTGAGTAATTGTAGTTAATTAGTTGGGATTAGTTTGGGTTGCAGTGTGATTTCCGCTATCTTCCCTTTGTCTGAGCACAGCGTAAAGGGATCTCACAGTTGGATCTAGCTCCTTGATATCTTCTCGACGCTGCCACATCCGCTAGTGTCTATTGTGGCATATCTTAGGTTTCAGTTGGTGTAGTCGTCGCTGAGGGTAGAAGCGGTTTTTCGCATGGTGTCGGGTCGCAGCTGCTGTGGGTCGGCTGGTTAGATTTTGGTTTTCTCCTTATCATTGCGCTCTCGTAGTTTGCTATGGTCTTCAGATGGTCAATAGGGTAAATTGACCGTTGAAGTTCAGCGTGGGAAGCGTTAAGATTTTCGCAAATCTCTGGTAAGTCGACTGCCTCGAAATGAAACAAGTGTGCTAGCCACTAGGCCACTAAGGCAGCTGGGGCAGAGCTGATTTCAACGAGACTAAGTTTGCGAAATGCGGTTCAGTAGAACCTCAGTTATAAGGGTTACTTCAAAACAAAGTTTAGTTAGTATTTGTTACATTGTTTGATCCATAAGGAGCTTTTACATAATCTATCAGCGTTTTTATGAATTTTAACTATTATTTATGTAGGTAAATAGTTAATAAATATACACAAAACACAATAGACATGATATCATTAAAATTATTTCTTCATATTTGCAAAATGGGAAACTATATACTTTGTACTGGCAGATTATATTATTTATATAATAATGACAAATAAAATGGAAATATAAAAGTACTCTCATGTATTATATTCTAAAATCTGCATATAAGTATACACCATAAATAAATAAAATATGGCTAAAGCAAATGTATTCATATTAAAAAAGGGATATCACACATATTTATATTAAGCCATCTTGCAGGTTATTTACAGCATAACTAGTTTGAAATATTAAAATTTAGTTCGAATAGACATGCAAAAAACTCTTAAGTACTGGTGAACGAATTGAAACCAAAATGGAAATTTAATCGTAAAACGCTTGTAACCTGGTAACACTCTCAATGTAAAATTTGTGAAGGAGTCGGAATAAAATAAAAAGCAGTAAAAGTCGCATACTTATTTCGTAGAATACGGTACGAGCTCTTACAGCTTGTTACATCCTTTTTCAATTCCAAGGTTAACGTACTCGTGTAACATACTCAGCAAATTAGATACTGGAATCTACCTTATCCTCTCATTTATATTGCTTTTACCCTTCCATTTTAATCTTAGGATATTTTCATTATTTTTTTGTTTTCTCTATTGTTAATTCAAACGGCAAGTACTTTGCAGTAGAGTGAATAGAAATGTACCTAAATACCATTAGTAAATCAACTTACGTTATTTAATTTCAGTTTCGTCTTGATCTTATCTTGTTTGTAGTGGCCAGATAGTTGGTAAAGCACAGCTCTGGATCTTCTCCTTCCGTAGTTGGCCGGCGGGGCTTCAGGATCCAAATTTCCGTTCGCGTCTGCAAGGAGGCAAGAGTCAGCACCACGGAACCTCGCACCGAGAACGGCAGCTGTACACAAACACGACTTGACTCACAAATGTGTTAAGTGGCTAAATTAAAAATAAAAAGTAAATGAAAAGACAGAAAGCAACTGAATTAGTACAATGAAAAATAGATGATGAAATAAACATGTGTCACAATAAGTTGTATGAAAAGAGTGAAAAACTAGTATGAAATGATCAAAATGTGTTGAGATTATCGACATAAACGTGTAATTGTGAGTTCAAAACATGCCCGCTTACTAGAATCTATTTTCATATAAATGTCTACATATTTAGTTATTTCGTTTAGATTTTTAAATGTATTTTGCATTCGTGGAATAACACATTAATTATTTTAATCATATTTTAATATTACATAACTTACAGTGAGAAAAAACTTTAGCTATAAAATAAATTATAAATAAATATCCATGTTGTTAGTCCCACATTTAACTATTATTATTTTCCTAGTAGATCCTCTTTATTTTCCTAGTAGATCCTGTTTAATGTTGTTTCATTGATTTCATTTTAAAATATTTGATGCACACATTTTAAATTTTCATGTATCTATTTTAATGTATCAATTAAATTATGGTTCTTCAAAATTTCGAAAAGTTAACGTGCTATAGTAAAGTAACCACACAATATAGACAACCGCTCTCGGCGCCAAAATATACTCCAACATGTATCCCAAAAACCGAGTGTTCTCTGATTTTTTCGGATAAATGTCTGCTATAGGAAATGTCTTTAGAACAAATCGAATAACTACAAAACGCTCGGATCAAATGGCAAAATGTAAAGGTATTTATAAAGCTTAAAAATAGATACATCAAAATATGTAAAAATATACAGGGCGTTCAATTAAAACCAAGAAAGTAGATTCCTAGAAATCTAGCAATATTTTAATTGGAGAGAACACAATGGATTATTATATAATTCTGAATTTGCAAATTTACATTTTGGCCAGAACCCCATAAACTTCAAATGAATTGTCTCGCTCAGACATCCTGTATAATAATATGCAACAAAAACACATCCTTCATTGTCGTTTTGTTCTTAATATTCTTGGCAAAATATTTTATTTTCTCCAAAAAGCAGCTCTTATTTTTTTTATTTTGTTACTTATAATAGTAGTAGCGCCTGGTTAATTGGCAATATATAACTGTTAGAAGACATTTTATGAAGTTAGTTGTAATCAAAAACATGGGCAGAGAAAAAAAATCCCGAAAGTTATGTTTAGAAATTACAAATTGATCACAATTATTCCAAAATAGTCTAAGGAGAATGGTTAAAATATACAAAACTGCTAAATCTTAGTTTTTAAATAATACAGGAAATCTTGTTTTACGGCAAATAAAAGCCGTTTTTATTGCCAGAGTAAAAAAAAACACTAAGTTGAACACTAAACACTTCAGCCCACTAAACACCAAAAACTTTTAACCAAACATCGACGCGTTTCGACAGCAACACGTCATCTTGATAATGACAGTGTTTAGTGCTTAACTCCTGCATCAAGAAATCCAGTGAAGGACTTGACATTAAGTTAGTCTAGAGGTAGAAGAATTGGACACATCAGCGATTGCGTCCATTACAGTGCAGCGATGAGATCGGATTTGAATTGAATGTTGAAGTTAGTAAAAGTCAACATAAACTTGAGGCGTTCCTTTTCAACTACATCTAGAAGAAGGTAAAATTTTCCATATCGATTATGGTCTGCGACAGCATGCTATCCAGAAAGATAAAAAACCTTAATTTCATTGAAGTAGCTGTTGGTCCAAATAAATACTTGAATATTCTATTACAATTTTTTGTATTTATGTTCCCTGAATGCCAATATTGGAAATACACTACAGCGGTTCAACTGCTATAGAATGAGGTTTGTAGTGTAGAAGACAGTTGCTAAAACAATAAACGAATATTTGCGCCAAAATCTTCACTGTGACGATACGTGCCAAGAAAAAATTCCTTTATTTGTCCATGTCAGTGTTGCATTTATGATACAACAGACAAAAAGAAATATATGCTAACATGCTTCACATCATTAGTCCAGCTGATTATCTCAGAATTCATAACCAATTAGAATAATTCTCTCCGGAGAAATGGCTCCAATTTTATCATTACATTAGGTAATAATACAGATTTTAAATTTTAAAGAACAATTAAAGTTCCTTCAGGAACACTTTGGAACCTTATCACAAGATATCACTCCTTTTGAAACTTTTAAATCTAATGATCAATTAACCAGATCGTCGACATCAACAAGAGGTAGATGCAATTTCTAACAGCAATACAGATTTAAGAACATTGGAGTAATTAATCTGTGTGTAGGGACAAAATTTTAATCAATACGCTCTTGAGCGAGGACTCTGGGGACAGCTAGCTCAATTGCCTCTAATTAGTTAAATCCCAAATTCATAGTTGTTGCTATTGTTGTTTTCAAGGAGTCGAATGCGTTTTTTTACCTGTAAACGATTCGGTGCCTTGTTTTTGCTCGCTGATAATGACGACGATTTTGTTTTTCTATAAATCGTAGGTTTTTTTTTGGTAAAGTCTTTCGCAAATTAATTTAATTATGTACTAATTAAATAAAATTGCACATACGTATACTACTTTGTATTTAGCTTTTTCTTTAAATTTTTTACACTTTAAGAAATTGTTACGTAGGTATAGGTTGATACACACTTCTAAAATAAGAAAAATCATGCAGTTTTCACATAGTTGAATAAAATAGTAATAAGTTAGTGTGCCTATATTTTCGTTATAAGTTCTACAGAATTGTTTAATCCTAAGGAGTTTTAGTGAGAAGAAAATTATAATAAAGAGAAACCAGTTACGAAATATACTTTGGTTTATAGGTTTGGTGGAATTTGCCCGATCATTAGCCATACATTATTTTATTTGAAACAATATTGATTACAATGTTGATTAAATCAATTTGGAGTCAAAGTTATATTTACCTGGAAATGTGTAAATGTTTTCAATTTGAATGTTATTATAAATTCATCATAAATATTAATAAACCCGTTACAAATTCATCACTGACTTTCAACCGCGGTTTTATAATTGAAATTTGTACTTTCGATTTGTTTGTTACAAAATTAATTGTATTTAGTATCCATAATGTTTGAATGTTTTTTACATTATCTAGTTTGTTGCTAACGAATTGGGAAATTGGGTTGGAGTCTTATTAATTTACTGAGTAGCGAAATCAGCGCCTATATTTATAGAGTTCCTACATTGATCGCGACTGTAGTGGTGACCAACGCCTTTAATAGATTATGAAAATATGGTTGTCACTACTTAAATAGTATTGATGTGGCACTAAATTACAAAAAATATATTACAGAGCAGATGTTTGTACTCTATTCTGGTGTATAAGGCACGTAAATATTTGGTCATGGGAAATGTGAAATGTGGGAAAAAATACAAGAGAAGTTAATCCTGCAATTTAAGGTAGAGAGAATACAAACGGTTATAAAAGCAATAGTGATATTTGAAGTGGTGAAGTATTAAGACGTTGAGGAAAAGTAAGAGTTAGTGGAGAGGTCAAAATACATATTAAGAATGATATTTATTAATAAAACAGTCCAATATTAAGAATGATATTTATTAATAAAACAGTCCAAGACAGATTAAAGAGAAGAACAAACCGAAAACTAGACAAAGAGTGCCAATGTATGTCAAGGAAGTTATTTGTCCCTACTTTCATTTTGTCAGATTAATTTTCGTACGTTTTGGTGACAATTGTGACATTCAGTTTTCTGTTTATACATAGCGACGCTCTGGGTAGAAGATTCGAGCTAATTCACAGCAAGCAGGCAGATTTGGCAGGTTTAACAGCGTTGTCTCTTTATTGTATTTTTATTTTAATTTTTCTTTTTGATTTTGTTTTGTCTACAGACTGAATTTTTGTCATAGTGTTTATATATAACTATGGCCTACCAGATTATTTGAATTAACAGTGAAAAGTGTAACCCTAAATAAAATGTTTAAATCATTAGCTATACAAAGTAAAACCCACCATACCTCCAATAGTTCATTAACCTTCTAGTAATTAAATTACACAGGTAATGTAAACGACAAAATAGACTCTTATAAATACACAATTGCGAAGGTTATTTGATAGCCTCATTATGTAGTTAGTATTGGGTTTATTTAGTAGCCACTAATTAGGCCAGTAGCATTATTTTTATCTATTAATTTCTTGACTGCTGGAATATGAAAACTTTCTTGTTAATACTGCTGCGTACATATTTAACCCTCAAGAAGCTGCAACCTTTCCGATCGGTTTCTTATCTTATAGCGTGTTACTTCTCTTGCTAGAGGAAGGTTGGCTGCAGTTCTGTATGCATTGTCATTTTCAAATTAAATCCAATTTTTTCGACGAATGCGTATTCCATAAATAAGGGCTTTGATTTAAAAGGAACTGAATTACTCCTATACAAAATTTACTCTAAAACGAAGCTTGTATTTCCTGCTTAATTTGAAAAAAACAATGGTAGATACATACGTAGTTGGATGTGAATGTTTAATTCTTTAACCGGTTAAATCGACCGTGCGCGTGTACTCTAATGAGTAATTTTATTTACCTTGCGAGCTGTGTTGGGGTTTTGTTATTTTGATTACTGAAAGATGTATCTCGGCCTTTTCATACGAACGGCCGGGACAGCTACAATTGTTTTTGTATTTTCGTTGTTTTAGAAACCTTTATAAGAGTTCTTAGCTTGCTCTTATAAAAGCATGTAAACTTTAGTAATTTATTGAATGTTTTTGAATTGCAAAGTCCCATATTTACATTTGTGATGAGGTTTAGTCTATACTATAGTGTTCATATTTGTAACTTCTATGGCTATGAAAGAGATACAAAATTGGTGGTATTCCTGAAGGAAAGAAAGATATTATCGAAGGAAGTGATCATGGCTCGCGTTTGGAGGAATTCGAGGATGATCTATTAGTAGCACCTGATGATTCTAAGCGGATGATCTAATTGGCAAACCTTGTTTTCTTAGGAACGATAAAACTACGCGGTGGAGCAAAATTCCTATCGATTCGAAAGTGCGGAGTTTTAGGACCTGCCAAAAATGTGAAGAGAATGTTAGAAATCTGGAAATTGTTTATTTCTGATAACGTACTCGAAAAGGCTAGCCAATGCACATTAGACAAGAACTGTCAAAATTTATTTTTCACAAGTATACAACACGTCAACTATTGACTAAGAATAGAAGATAAGAACCTAAGGGATAGTTGTACCAACTGTGCTACATGAGAGTTGTTGCAAATAGTATATAAAATCGAAAAATGTAGTAATATGACGTAGTGCCATTTAACATTTATATGTACAGTGTGTTGCCGGATAGGTGTCCCAATAGGAAAAACTTTTTTATTATTATAGTTATATTAGCTATATATTATAGTTTTTGCTTGATCTGAAATACACAATTAATAGTTAACTTATGAATTAATATCATAATAATGCGTAAAATAGTTGGTTTTTGTACATTTAGAAGTCTGGTATTATTTGCGTATTTCAGATCAAGCAAAAACTTTTACAAAGAATATTTTTTTCCATACACCCATAATAAAGAAGTTTTTCCTATTGGGACACCTATCCGACAACACACTGTACAATGATAGGAGGGAGAAGGAGGGGGAGAGCTAGGGAAAGCAAGACATGGTTTTATCTTATTTGCCACAAATGTTCCCTCTTCCAATAAAAATTAACTTGTCTAAGCATTTTTTCGTATCTATTGATGTTTTCGTCTTATTTAAGGCGTATCGTTTTCGTTGGAATGCTCTGTATATCTCCATATGTAGTGCATAGTTTATTAAAAATATTCAGCTGAAACAGTAATATTGCTACAATATTTTTTGTAGATAATAAAACTTAGAATTTTAAATTCGTACGTATAATAGATTTTAGTAATATGGTTGTTTATAATAGCCTGTAGCATGTTTCTTATAAGTATCAAAATAATTCAAAAGTGTCTAGTTTTAGAAGTAAGGTTTATTATACAAAGTAGTCCTAAATTTGTTTCGCCAATTCAAATCAATAAAAAACTTTGAGTAATTCCATTCGAAATAAGGAAATTAATACACATTTCCGGTGCAACCGAAAGAAGTAGAAATCTAAAATTATTTTTTTAAATGAAAGCTTGTAGAACGAAATCATTAATTGCACAATTTTAGCTCACAATGTTTATTAGTTGCCTATATTGTTTTAACCGAAACTCGTCGTCTTTATTGAGCTACAGGCAAACTTCATTAACTGCTTTTATGGTTACATACTTGCATGTATACTGAAATTTGTTTAATAAGGCAAATCTAATATTAAGAAGCTAAATATCTATATTAATTTGCGTGTAATATTAACGTGGAAATTTACTCTGCAGAGGAACGCACTGGGTGTATTTATGTGTAGTAATAGAAAGTAGAAAAGTTGGCTCCTATATTTAGGGTATCTTCATTTTTTCTTTTACAGTGCAATGACACACATGTTGAGTATTGTCCTGTAGCGACAGGGCTACATCGCTTTCAATTTTGACAACATAAATAATAAGAAAATCAGAAAACAGCATAAGTAGATATTAAGACTTTTTATACCTACTAAGAAGTGGTAGGAATGAAGAACACCTACCTTTTAACGTGGCAAAAGTGAGAATTGCCCTCGCGAAATCGCTTTAGTATTCTTCTGAAATGGTAACCAAAAAATGCGGTAATTAAACTGGCCGGCCTAGCCTGAGAATGCCCAGAACAACGGAGCGCCGATAACATTACTTGATAGTCCAAAAGAGGACATATATTCGTCAACGTAAGGAGGCAGAAAATGTAGTACCTGTATCCTATAGTTTCACTCTAGAATAGCTAACATCTGGCAGAGTGGTGCAGAGAATACTTGAGTCTGGAAAGAGTTAGAGCATGAAATATGCCATGATTGAGAACATAATGAAACGAAAGGAAATCGACGAATGGACAAGATAGAGGATTGAGTCTAACACTCTTTGTGAACACATGAACATCGGAGAAACCAGCCTTGCAGCCTGAAGTACGTATGTATATCGTATGAACATGGTTTCTAATTGTCACGTAAAAAAATTAAGGTTATGTACGAGAAGTCAAACAGACAGGCCCACAATGCGCACAGACAATGCGCATAACGGTTCCCATGCTGTGGTAAAAAGATTAACTGATTTAAATATATACTCCATGCATTAGATTTATTCATAACTAAGATGAAGAAACGCAAAGTAAACTTTAGAATATTTGGGTTTACCATTGTTAATTTCATCTTTACCGCCGTTTTTATGAAATAATCCTATCTAGAACAACACTCGGTCATCTTACGCGTGTGCGTGTTACGAACTAATATTTTTGGCGCATATGCTCCCGAGTTAAGGTAGATAATTTAAACGAGGGTCAACACCTACAGAAGTTAAATTTATACGCATCAATAATAAATAATGTTGTTTTTTATTTACGACCTAAAGTGTATAACAATATATGGCAACCGCTATAAATTTCTACATTCAGAAAACAAATTTATTTTTCAAGACATGTCGGAATGAAATATTAATCTCTATTATCCGTCTAATACCATATTTATGACATATTCAACGAAATGAAAAACATCTTTTTTTGCAACAAGACGCTTTTTAGGGATCTAGACAGCAAACCGTAAAAGAAGTACATATTTAATATCCTGACAAACATTTTCAGGAGTGAGACATCATTTTTATGCTGAAAGTTAAAACCCTCATTTGAACCGTTGCTATATGGATTTGCAAGTTTCATATGCAGCTATACGCAATTTATAGATGTTTCTATTGTAATAAAGCAGCTGCGTTCACAACACTTTAGTATTATTTCTTTACTCGGCACTTTTTTCTGTTGTCAATCTCTTAATATTATACCACAAGAAATGCGAATGTGATTTATTAAATATCTCATACATTTATGTAGTTCGTTATTTTGTTTTATGAATAGCGCCAATATATTAAATATTTAAATGATCCAAGATGACTACGCTACTACCTCAGCAAAAAGAAAACGTTGTCATCATTTGTTATATACATGGTTATTATTACAACTACAGTATTGTCAAATAAAAGCAACACGAGAAATATCAGAACTAAAGACAAGTTAAGGTAGTTTTTGTGTAAGTCGTGCACCTCGTCGAACACTTCCTTTGTTGACTACAGTAAAAAATAATACAGAAATAACCAAACCTTAAAATTAGGAAAATTCATTGGTAAAAGGGACATTATTTTACAAACAAGCTGTATACACTGAATGCATACTATCAGATAAAAGTATTCTGCACGCCACATTACCACAGTCTATCTTGTTCTCACAGCATTAGGTTGTACGCGGTACAGGACGCGCTTATATGCAAAACTCATTCTTTGCTTCTAATCTAATTTTAAATTAATTAAAAAATAAGTTTCATAGAATTTTTAATTCATACAAGATTCCAATTACGCTAGAAATTTGCTGCAGGGTTTGCAGTTAGTTACTTTATCTCTCTTTTAAATGAAACAAAATGTGACGAAAAACAAAGAACTTGTTGGAATCTGTAAGAATATCAAATCGAAAATACTTAAGAAACATCCAGTATTATTTCTCGAGCGTTAACAATTGCTACTTCGCCAAGGTCAAATGAAAATTTTTCAATATTTACAGAGGATGAACAAACTAATATGAACACCTGACATATACACATGTTTATTTATTAATAAGATGTTGGGCCACTATTTGCTTGCAGAAGACCGTTAATTCTTTGCGGAATAGATTCGTAGAGTTTCTGAATAGTTCCCAACGGAACGTTGTCCCATTTTTGTACCAGAAACATCCGCCAATTGCTTCAATGATGTTGGCACTGGATATCTGCTTCTTATTCGCTGCTCTAAAACTCCCCATAATGGTTTAAGTAAGTTAAGGTCAGGCGATTGTGTGGCCAAAGATGCTTGATGATATCCTGATGCTTTTCAAACCGAGACTGAACCTTTTTGGCTACATGTATTGGGGTATTATCATCTTGGAATATGGCAGTGTTTGTCAACAATCTGCTAATCATAGTAAGAACTCCTCCATGCTTCACTATAGGAAGTAGGCAGTCCGGATCGTAGGCTTCTTTGGGGATTCCCTATACATTAACCCGGCTGTTTGTACGAAGAAATGTGAACTATGATTCATCAGATCATACCACATTCTTCCAATAATAAAGTATCCACGTTTTATGATTATGGCACCACGTTTTTCGCAGTTTAGAGTTTGTTTCTGTTATAAATGGTTTCGCAATTGCAGCTCTTCCATAAATGTTAGCTTTGTGGTGTTCCCATCGTACTGTTTTTGTCGAAACATTATTAGGTACTCAAGTCAGTGTTGAGTTTTGCTATCAATTTTACCGCAGTATTTTTATGTTATCTAGCCACAATCCTTTCAAATCTTCGTTTGTCTCTATCAGTTAACTTTGGGGTTTCTTTACTATTCTTCTTCGCCGATGATGTTTTACCATGTTTTATAAATGTTATCATTACCGTGTATACTAGCGCTTCTAAAACGTTAAAAAATTCATCTGTTTCCGTCACTGACGCTCCCACTAAACGAGCACCAATAATTTGACCTCTTACGGAGTCGGAGAGATCACACATTTCACGGATTACTTCATTTAATCGTCGGGAACACAACATACAATATACTGAACTATAACCATAGAATTGATATTTTGAGAAGACACGTTTTTAAACAACACATTGCAAAGCTTGAACTAAAACTTATCCAATTTAATCGAATTTGTATTTCTTGTATAGTATGCAAACTTTTTGTGCTAGGTACGTAAACGAGAACAGCTGGTATATCTAAACAATGAACAGTTCATAAGTATTGTATTAAGTTTTTTTGAAAGTTAATTATGCATACCAGCTCGCGATATAGGCTTAATTTACGACTGCTTTCTCATGAAACAGTAGAATGTTATGACTCGTCACAGTAGGGGGTAAATTCAGTAATGAGATTAGTGTCGATATACTTAGCTCGCTAAGTAAATATTAGCATATTCTAGTAGAATCTTAATTTCTTTCGTTAATCGATAGTTATTAATCATCATATTCTTAATTAATTAATATACTTACGTTTCATCTAATTAAAACATCGCTACATAAGTTTACCAACATATATACAGGGTGAGTCACAACTATTCCTTCGGTCTCTTGTGTCTAAACGCTAAAAGATATGAGTTTCAAATTTTAGTCAAATATGTAGGACGATAAGGAGCACATTTTAAAATTATTTGTAAGTTTACAGGGTGATTCAAAAAGTACAGGATATCAAAGTTAGGTTATTTTTAATGGAACACCCTATATTGTATACCATTTTTGGATTTAGCGTCATAAACTAGGATAACTTTGTTAATAGTTCCCTATACCTATCTGCAGCCAATTTCGAGAAAATTTGATTTTTATGAAAAAGTCGGCTTTCGCGAAAAAAATTGAAAACAGGAAAACTGTATGACTTGGACGATTTACATTTGTAAGAAGTTATTATGACAAAGCGTGCTTTCAATAAACCGGTAGAGCATTTTGATATTGACTACATGATATTAAGCAAAACAATTTATATTTTATATTTTTTCAACCATCAATAACTCTTTTAAGTTAAATGGAACACCCTGCATTTATCCGCCCTATATGAAAACAAATTAACTCCCCTACCAAAAACTATAAAGATGTCTATATCTAAATTTACCGATTAAAATGTTATTAACGACATAATCTAAAAACCTCACAAAACCGATGTTTTTTTCATTTAAATACCAGGGCCATGCTGCTTTAAAATTAGCATATGTTCATCTAGTTGTTAAATCATATACATTAAATAATTATTACGTCTAGTAGATGAAGAATGAAACAAACAAACTCATCCTCGAAGATATGAAACTAAATTAAAAATAATGTTATTTCAAAGCCTCGCATTATACAAATAAAAATGTATTAGCATATGTTCATCTAGTTGTTAAATCATATACATTAAATAATTATTACGTCTAGTAGATGAAGAATGAAACAAACAAACTCATCCTCGAAGATATGAAACTAAATTAAAAATAATGTTATTTCAAAGCCTCGCATTATACAAATAAAAATGTATTAGCCCCTGAAATATGTGTCCTGAATGAATGAATTAAGCGTTGAAGTGTTGGCGTTACCGCTTTTTATCTGTATTATAAATAATGTTGACAAAAAATAATTTCATTCAATCACTCCAGGCATTTTACGAAAGAAGATAAGATTTGCCTCATTATGCATAGAATAAGATGGTCAATCCATGTGAACATCTACTGTAATCTTTTTCATTGGATAATTTATTTATATTTATTCAGTTCAAACGAACATTCAGTAGAGTAGACAGTTTTTGGAGAAGAACTTATTAAATTCATTTCAATCGAATATGTTAAATTTGAATGTGGTTGACAATTTTAGATCTTATTTACCTACTTACTTTTTGTCTAACATATTTGTAATTATATTAATTTGTTTATGATATCAGTTACTTAATTATTTTATTTTCAATTCGAATAAGATAACTTACCAACATGCAATATCAATATATTATCAAGTAAGAGAGGAGTTTTCGACATTTTGATATTCGAATATTCAAATACTCGACGAATAGTCAATTACTAGAATGATTCATTTGAACTTTATCTTACTCTTTAATAATGTATTAAACGAATATTCACATTACTTCAACATAAGTATAAGGAGTATAAGGAATATAATTATCCACACACAAATAATTAGAAAGCATGGCCTATTATTTAGATGAGAAAAAGTATCAACTTTGGAGCGTTTTTGAAGAATTTCGTTAATAACATCTTAATCGGTTTAATTTATATATATTCACATAAGATGGATAAATACAGGGTGTTCCATTTAACTTAAAAGAGATATTGATGGTTGAAAAAATATAAAATATAAATTGTTTTGCTTAATATCATGTAACCAATATCAAAATGCTCTACGGTTTATTGCGCTTTTTCAAAATAACTTCTTACAAATGTAAATCGTCCAACTCATGCAGTTTTCCTGTTTTTAATTTTTTCGCGAAAGCCGACTTTTTCATAAAAATCAAATTTTCTCGAAATTGGCAGCAGATGGGTATAGGGAACTAGTAAAAAAGTTATCCTAGTTTATGACGCTGAATCCAAAAATGGTATACAATATAGGGTGTTCCATTAAAAATAACCTAACTTTGATATGCTGTACTTTTTCGAATCACCCTGTATACTTGCAAATAATTTTAAAATGTCCTACATATCTGACTAAAATTTTAAACTCATATCTTTTAGCGTTTAGACACAAGAGACCGAGGGAATAGTCGTGACATTTATTTGTTTGACGCAAATTATCGTTTGTTACAATTTTACTGTACAGCGAACAAGGGATCATCCTCTGGAGTTACTTCCCGATTTTGGTAAAACTTTACGGACCGGAAGAGTATCTTGGTATAAGAACTATGGGTTACAACCCCTCCAAAGATTGCCTGATTTTTCAATTTTTATTAAAAACTTCAAAACCGCAACAGACAGTAACATTCTTCTGAGCTCATTAAACAGAGAATGTTAGAGAGATTTGAAGTATATGTGGGGTTACTGAAAGGAATCCGAGGGGCCGCTCAGAATACTGCCACAAAAGCCGATCCATTTCCGAAGAGCAAGTTTGAAAGGCAAACTGCGCCAGAAAGCCTTGACTTAGAGGACTATACCGAAGTGTCAGTGCAGGACTCACCCTCCTACTACCGGCTCTTATAGCAAGCTACCCAAAAAGCTGCGATCAGAATGGGTAAGCTGAATGAATTCAAGTGTCCATTGCAGAAACTGGAGGTTCTCGTGGAACTGGCACAATCCATATGTGGACCATGAACTGATAACTGTGGACCATGAACTGAACGATTCCTAGAAGTTTCAAGATCGCCATCTGGAACGCGCAACGAATCCAGAACAGCAAAATCGACCTCACTCGGTTTCTCGTCCTGATTTGCGAGACCTGGCTAAAACCCGAGAAGTAATTCAAGGTAGCGAACTACGACGTGTATAGAACTGGCATAGTACCGCCGTCCTAATAAAGAGATGGATCAGTTATGCCGTAGCTATCAAGAGAGATAGTAATGATATACCCAAAATCTGTTTTCAGTACATTAGAAACATAACTAACTACAGTATTCCTTAATCAACAGACTTCGGATCAAGAAAAGCCACATGGCACACAAAATCAGCTTCTCTAGTCATACGCACTAAAATATAAGACGTAGTATTCAGAAATGCTCCTAAGCATACCACTAAAACATATTCTATTTAATTGATAATTAATAATTAAAATTACAAAGAAACAAAGCATTAATTCACTAAGTTATACGATACTGTTCATGAGGTAATTCCTATAATTCTCCCGTTAAATGGACAAATGAAACAGCAATTTTGAGAAAATTTCCTACGTAATGTTCGCAATATGATATTTCAATGTAAAATTATACATTAATTAAGCATTTCGCAACTGGCTTGCCGCATCTGTTGTGGGATGAAATTACCGTTTTCTGCGAATTAGGAAAGCAAATTCATTTATGATCAGCTATAAACCGACGCGTAATAAGATTTGGTTAGCTCATGTATGTAGGTGAACTTATTCATTCAATATTTCGTTTTGGTTAATTTTTAATTATTACATTATGAAATGAAATATTAAGTAGTAAAACTCGTTTCTACTGCCATCTAAAATTGTTTAGCTGAAACTACTAGGTACTTCTTTAATTTTCATCTCACTGAAGACTATCTTCGCATGACGCAAAATGACCCGATGTTTTAAGAAATGGAGCGTTAAGATGTTCCGTTGTCTATTATTAACTTTTGCAAAGATAGTGTTATGTCCATAACAAATTAATGTTTGTTATAATTTCGCAGAGCGACAGCTGTCACTTGTCGCGAAGGAAAGATAGAAAAAGTACAAGTAGAACATAAAGGAGCATGATAGAACTAGAATCGAATTTGCACAAGAATACCTGTTCTTCAGTTTGGTTCGCAAGTCGAAGTATCTGCCTCTATTCTATATTTGGAATGCGACTTTTTACTCAGTAAGCAAAAATTCAGATTCCCTTGCCGAAATTGCCCAAGTGTGCGGATGCCTCTACCTACGCGGATCTCCGTCCTATAAGTATTTTGCCAACTATGAGTAAAGTGTTAGAGAGAATGATGCGTGAACAGATCGTACTACATTTGGATCACTTTGGTGTACTCTCTGATAACCAGTCAGGGTTTCGTAGTGGGCTTAGTTGCTCTACTGCTATATTGGATGTTGCTAATAATATACTTCGAGCTCATGATGAGAATCAACTTACTATACTTATTCTTTTGGATTTCAGCAAACTTTTTGACACTCTTAACCATAATTTACTTTTATCAATTTTACGCTAAGTTGCGTTTGATGATCTGTCGATTGCTTTGTTGAATTCCTATTTACGTGGTAGGCGTCAGTGTGTGCGTTTGGGTCAGGCATGTTTGGAGTTTCTGGAGACTAATAGAGGTGTTCCACATGGGTCAATTCTAGGTCCTCTCGTTTTACTATTTACACCAGCCTCTTACTTACTTCGGTTAGGAGCTCTAATGTGGTCATGTATGCTGATGACACTCAAATCTATAAATCGTTTTATGCGCATGAATTAGATGTTGCGTTGTCGCTATTCAAAGTGATCTGAATAGCGTACATACGTTCTCGAAACAACATGCATTAGTTCTGAACTCTGTTAAAACTATAAGTATCCTGTTTGGCAGTAGGCAAGCACGCGAACATGTGCAGCATAATATTGTGCTGACCTTGGATGGTGTTTCGATCCCTTCTGTGAATGAAGTAAAAAATTTTGGTTTCATACTTGACAATGAGTTTCGTTTTAGACAACATATTACAAAACAAATTAGTACTGCTTATCGCAACCTTAGACTTATCTTTCCATTTAGATCGGTTTTCAATAGAAAATTAAAAGCTATGCTGTGCGATACATTTGTTTTAATTACGGGGCGCCTGTTTATGGTCCATGTTTAGACAACGCCACTGCTTTGAAAATTCAACGCGTGCATTAGGTATATTTTTGGGTTAAGAAGGTATGACCATGTCTCTCATAAGTTAAGTGACCTCTCTTGGTTGAACATGGGACATGGGAAATCAAATATTGTTGCAGTGTTTGTGCTTATACCATAATGTTATTCTCATATAATACCATAGAATTTAGAACGGATGTCCATAATATAAATATTAGGCACAGGAACGTCATTAGGCTTCCAGCACATAGCTCTGGCTTATTTGAGAGAAGTTTCAGCTTTCCAATTTATAAGCTCTTTAATCCGTTACAGTCATCCTTGAAAGTTACCTTACATTCTGTGTTCAGACGTGCTGCCAGGGAGTTGTCGTTTGCGAAGCAATAGCGCCACAGTTTGCTATTTATTTATTATTACTATTATTTTTTTGTCTCTTTTTCTGTGTTTTTTCATGCAGAGTTTAGATATAGGTTTCTAATATTAGGCATTTTTTGTATCCTATTTTAGTTCACACTTTTTTAGAGGTTTAGGTGGTAGAGCAGGGAAGAATTCTTTGAATTGTTTGTCTGAACCCTCGCCTATTGATTTTTTCCGCTTTCTTTTCTACCTGTGTACTCTGTATTATATTTATTTTTTTTAATTTTCTGTTTTGTAACGGTTGAGAAGAAGGATTAAATAAACATCATTTATTATTATTATTAAGTAGAGCTGTATAACGTTTTATTAGGTTTTCACAAAATTGTAATGACTGTTGTTGTTTCTGCAGAAGATGTTGTTTTTCAGTACTACAAAGTAATTCAAAATTGATGTGTAATCTGATGTCTCACATTTCTTCCATTGGCTTGCTATTATGTAAGAATCATGAATCCATTAGCATTACTCAGAGACTAAAGAATAATCTAAAGTTAAAAGTTTGTCTACAGAAATTTTCGCTTCAGTTTTCTGAGAAAAAGAAGTAATAACTTTAGTAGATTGCTTTAATTAGAACCATCCTCATTTCCTAATAGAATGTGCGAAGAATGCCGCGGAAAGCTTCCAAAAATGGACTCTTAGTTTCATTGCAGATAGCTATCAATTCCAGAAACGCTTAGAAAACAAAAACATTTTGGCAATTTTTTTTATTTGTGGTGCTTGCTTACTTGTAGTGATTTCGTAAACTGTATTACTTGTGTGGCTATCAGTGCAACTCTCGCGGTGTAGTTGTGTGTGTGCAAATTGTGTAATTTGTGTAAGTGTGTCACTGTCCCTCCAAAGAATTGAAACCCAGCTCCTATCGTTCTGCCACAACGATAGTCACCCGCCTAATCACTGCGGCTATCGACTCGTCTATTGACGCTATAATTGACAAAGATATATGTCCAGTTGGGGGCTGGTTTGCACATTAAAACTAAAAATTTAGATTTATTAAAATTCTATTAAATATGTAGATAATAAAAAAAATTATGTCCAATAAATAAAATTTTATCTTGATGTATTACGATATTTTAAATTGCAGATACAAATATTTATCAATACCCCTTGTAGAAATATACGTCAATGAACAGGACCCAGCTGATGTTGCTTGAAGTAGGTATTAGCATCTTAAAATACCTTCAATCAAACAAACTGTGCATGGAGCGAAAATTTCACTAAACACAAATTGCATCATACAAAATTACTACTTAATTATGAACTGAACGTACATTATATAAAAACTCGAAATACTTATTATTACCCAATATGGAACATGATGTAATTACTAAATAAATGCAATTTGCTAAATAAACATCCATATTAATTTAAGAATAACAAAAACCGCGCTTCGCTGTCTTATATAACAGCGCCCTTGTTTGAAATTCAAGATTGATTAAATTTATTTTAACCCTTTGAGTGAATTGAATCCTCTCAAGCAGGTAAGGGTATTCGCATACTTGTTATGTTCCGCAAATTAAACGAAAATCCAATTTGCCTTTCCTAAACAGATAAATACGCTGAAGTTAGTTTATGTAATGTTAGTTCCAGCTGTAACGCTTCTAAAATATAATAATTTAGAAACTCTTTAGGGGTCGGAAATATATACATTATTTATAGAAATCAGCGTTTCCTTTTTAGTAGAATGTTACTTCAAGTCTCATTGTTACGAAGAATAGAAAAGTGTATCGGTTATAAACATATAAATGGGCAAGTCTATCACTAGATAACATCAAGTAATACATATATTGATTTTATTAATGAATTATAATTTAACTTCCATTTTGAACACTATTTTGAATAACAACCATTAAACTAACTACAACGATTTTTTTTGCTTAATTACTTTTTTAAGTTCAAATTAAAACTATAAATTTAAACTTTTCTTGAATAGCGGCGAGATAATAAAAACTAAACGAAGAAAGAATCTCTAAAAATGCAGACTAACAACATTCTGTAAAAATATCAAAGGTACTTCCACGAATACAATGGTAAGTTGAGAAAATTTTCTCAATTTAGTCGCGTAAATGCTTGAAATAGGAGAAGTTTTCCCCTTACGAAAATCTTTTTACCAAATGCTTAAATAAAGCGCGCATATTGTAGAGGAAACCGTTCCTTTAACCTACATTCTTACCGCTATCGTACAGTTCACACTCTGACATTTCCGCCATCTTAGTATGTGTGACGTCTTTATGAGAAGCCAGGAACAGGACCACTTCTCGCTTCTCATTTTTAATGGGAACGATGTCCAGTAAACACCAGAAAGGGGTACCTTTAAAGAAAAATGAAATTATTAAATTATTCATTTTTGCGTAATTGTAAAAGCAAATGCATGAAAGAGTTGAAGTATGTACTAATATTATCAATCAATTAAAGTTTTAAATGCAAATTTTTGTCACTAGGGAGACAATACAAGCTACAATAACGGGAAGTATCAATCATATATTTCTTGAGATAATTAACTTGTGTTTGATGTTCATGTAGAACTCACACGTAAGCTCATTGAAGTAAACTTATTTAATCGAGAGACCATAATGAAAAGTAATTTAGTTTCGATTAAGTTATATTGCTTTATTGTTAATTGCATGTTTACCTGTTATAGTCCCTTAATTAACCAACTCTATCTACATATACATAGATTATGTATAAGAGGAACTAATCATTTCTGATTGTAATTATCATTCATTTTAGTAATTCTCGACTTAGTATTAGACAGTGATGATAACAAATCCATGTTAATTATTGTAAACAACAAAATAATTGTACTATGTATCTTGTTATTTTACTACTTGATTTCGCCAACCAAATAATGAGAGATTGTCACAGAACTGAAATCAGAATTTACAAACAGTAATTCTATATTACGCTTGGATTGCATACCAACGTCTTTAGCAGGTTTATACACATATCTGAAGTTAATTCGGTGTATCCAGACAATGTCGAGGGATCAACTTTAAAGCGAATAGGTAACTACGCTGATGTAGATACAGTTAGCTAAAGTATTTATGCAGGTATGTATACACTCCACTTACAATTAAATGTGCTTACTGTTAAATATCCACTATAAATAAAAATAAATTTCTGATGATACATCAAGATACAATTATAAATAAGGAGATAATATTTATTAAACTGCAAACATTTAGATTTAAAATAAATATTAGTTCTAATAACCCTAAATATTATAAGTCTTCAATAAAATGAAAACAATATCCTTCTAAATAGAGATTATGTATTCAGTACGTTAGGTAATGTAAATCCAATTATATTATCCAGCTTCTCACGTACAAATACATAAATAAACAATTTCAACTTCCCCAATAAAACTTTCTCTCGCAGAAACCTATTTCCGCGACGAAATTCACCGCGAATTCGAGCTTTTAGATTCGATTTCGGAAACACCGCCAAACTTATTTAATACTTTGCGGAAACGATATGATCCACCTTATTGTATCATACACGTACATTGTTGCAAATGGAAATGGAACGTAACAAGTTTCCTTCAATATTTTTTCTATTTTGCTCCGCTTGTTATTCTTATTTTACATTTTGCCAAGTTAAATTGAAAAACTGTAGAAAGAAACAAAATGTTTTGCGACGAAAACCTGAGTGACGGGTTACTCATATAAATTTTCTAAACTAAATTGAATTGATGTCGGCAATGGTTCGCCAAATATATTGTGAAGTAGCTAAATAAACAATATGCTAAGTCTTAAATTAAATATATTCAACAAAACTCAGAACACTAAAAATTTCAACTTCATTAGATACCTTTTTATTGCCGCCCTATTCACTTCAATTCCAAATTGTAAGATTGTCTGGAAATTTTTCTAAACCTGGCTTTCCACCATTGCTGCATCAATTCCAGAAGAACATTAATGGCTATATAACTATCATGTTTCTCAATTACCTCTTCTGTATCAAATGTTCATTAATCTGTAAATCCATGTTTTTAAACATTGCTAGGTCAATAATTTTTCTAGACTAACTTTAGAGCTACGTTCCTCTCCTACGTTTTAGATCAATCTAAAATATTGACGAGTATTAAAAGGGATTCTTTAAATTCCCCAAGAATTACACGCGAGAGTTGCAGTGATAGCCAGACAAGCGATACAGCTTACGGAGTCACTGCAACTAAGCACCCACCACACATAAAAAAATCAAGTCAAGTTGACTATATCCTATATTGACTGCAATGGAGATGTGATGTTACGAGGTAAACACTTTAATTTAACGAAGCTAAATCTTTCAACCAAATCTTCCTCCAATGACGATAGATAAACTGGAGTATTAGAATTAGGAGGTGGTATCAGAATATTCCCGGCCTAGCTTTGGTATATGTATATTTTTGTTTATTTAGGATACTAATGGCTCCTATTTTATTTAAAGTAGCCGATCTGCAAATCGATACAACAAATCCATCCATCTTCTCTGTTTTTTTTTCTAAATATCCTTTACAGTATCAGATTTTATGAATTTTCATTTTTGATAATAAAGCAGTCACACAGGGCAAAATCAGGCAATGATAGAGTGCGTAAGACGGTGGCTATCTTGTTTTTGGTCAAATACTGTGTTATTTTCGTGGGTGCATGAACAGGTGTACTTATTATCGTAATACAAAAGCTTGTTTGTCTTTTCATAATGTGGACATCTATCGTCTCGCATTTTCTCTCAGTTGGCGTCACGATGATAATCTGTGTTTACTGTAACACCAGCTGGCACAAATTGATGATTGACTCGAAAAGCACGAACATAGTTTTTCAGTGCACTTCCGGCCTGCAATGGTTTTCTTTTGATCTCAGTAATCCAGAAATTTTCCACTGTAATAACTGCCTTTAGTGTCTGGATCATAACTATAAAACCAGCTTTCATCACCAGGTATGACCCTGGAGATAAAGGTAGGGTCATTTTCAGCGGTTTCTCTGAGTTTGCTGCCCATATTAATACATACAAAAGGCGAGGAACTAAACAACACATGTCAATTGAATTTCCTTGCCAACCTCCATAGCTTATGTCGGCATTTACTTATTCACAGACATTTTCACCCACTTCATCCGTCGACAATGGTCCTGAACGATTAACAGCTTCAGATAATTTTGTATTTGAAACTAATTGTACTATGGAGGTAGAAAAAGGAATCTACAACCATGAGAACAGATGTCAATTTGCATACTTTTTGTCACGTGAGCAATGGACTGATGTTTATAAAAGCAATGATGTTGAGAATTTTCTCTGCGGACGTATAAAAATCCATAATCAATACAGACAGCCATGGGTTACCGAACTTGTAAAGGGTCCAGTCGTAAGCTAAACGACTTTTTCATTTTACAGAAGTCATTTCCGCAACTCCGAGATGTTTATTTAGATAGAAAAACTAAACATAGAAATCTACTTTCCAAGAGTAAAATTAGTTGCTGCAGTAACTGTATTAACAATCCTCGCAATAAAAGCTCTGCAGTTTGGCAAATTATAAAAGGTGTTACCAAAACTATCTCCACTTTTCAAAATATATCGATAGATCACGAGGATAACGTATTAACGGATCCATCAGAAGTGACAAATGTATTTAACAACTTTTTCGTATCTACCCTGTCTACCATTGCATTCGCCTTACAGTCTTTCGGATTAGATGTGAAACTTGAACGTAATCCAAATTCTATGTTTATTTTGCCTTTTACCTGTTTTGAAATGAATAATATTATAGATAAGCTTAAAAATAAATATTCTTCCGGACTTGATGACTTACCAGCAATCATTATTAAAGAATTTAAATGGTTTCTGGTGGATCTTAAGACATTTGGTTAATATTTCGTTTACTTTTGGTATATTTCCAAGTATTCTAAAATCGGCTATTATTACTCCAGTACATAAAAAGGGCAACAAAAAAGATTTAAGCAACTACAGACCTGGTCGCGTTAACTTTTTGTGTATTCAAAATTATTGAGTATTGTATGTTGGAAAGATTAAATGGATTTTTGGATAAATTTGATATCATCACTAAATTTCAACACGGTTCAGGAAAGCAAAGTCGACAGAAACAGCCCTTATCGAATTTAAAATAAGATTTTGGATGGTATTGAGCAAAGAAGACCAGTAATAGGTATTTTCTGTGTTCTGAAAAAGGCATTTGATTGTGTTCAACATAATACACTCTTAGATAAACTCCAAACATACGGTATTCGTCGGTGCGCTGCTAGTTGGTTTGCCTCTTATTTATACGACAGAATTCAATCTGTGCATATAAAACATCTAAATTCAGATGGAATGGTGAAAAATGTTCGGTCTCACTTCTTGCCTGTGGTAATGGGAGTACTGCAAGGATTCGTTTAGGGACCAGTACTGTTCAGCATATACATTAACGATATCGTTCTACTTCCCTCTGATGTGTTTTTGACAATATACGCAGATGATATTTCTATTTTAACTAATTCAGATCACTGAGTTTAGAAAAAACGTAGTACCTATATGATTTTCCACACTAGACAGTAGTAGTAATGATTTGTCAATCGTTCCTGCTAAGGATATGATTTGTGTGCACATCAACCAAATTTTTGGGAATAACTTTAGAAGCAAACCTTCTTTGGAAGCAACACAGGAGCACATTATACTGATTCTTATCGACCCATCTTTCAGAAGCTGGCAGTTTTGCCACTCATATGTGTGTATATATTAGAAATCGTATGTTACGTATACAAATATAAAGGTAATTTCAAATGCAATTCACAGTTTCATGACCATTTTACTAGAGCTGGTAATCAATTACATTCAACTGGATATACACCAGCTATTACAACTTTAGGAGTTATGTGTATTGGAAAAAAGATTTATAACCACGTACCTACAAAAATTAAAGCATCTGTACAATATAAGATTTTTAGAACTTCTAATTGAAATTTCTGTTAGAAAATAATTTTTACAATCTGGAGAAATTTTATGCTTATAAAACAGTTCAATAGACTCATTTATGTCAAATAATAACATTGATTTAGTTAATCTGTCTTTTTGTACATCTACTGGACTAGATATAATATTTTATTTCATTAAAGAATTAGCTTTAAGTTATGAATATTATAAGTATTGTTAGTTGTAGACTATACTTATACTATACTACGTTAACTTTATGCATGAATTGTATTCTATTTTATTGTATTCTTTATTGGTTATTATACTATATTAGGTTTTTTGACTTACTAACTACACATTTGTATATGTCAATTAATAAATTATTATTATAACAATGCCGACCTTGAAACAAGCGCACCACTCAAAAACTTGTTCTGGTTAGAGCAGCTGCTTAAAAAATACAAATACATTGCTTGAACTTATAAGGAAATCTCAAAATTCACAAATAAATATTATTTGTGAATTGCAAAATACAATTTGTAGACCGAACACTACGTTACAATGCAACAAACTCATTAGATACAACAGCCTTATATCTATGGAAATAATAACTTTAGTTTACTAGTTTTATAGGAGGTAGGGAAGCATTTGTAATACATTGTATAAAAAATTGTTATTTAATCCTACTCTGGTGTTAGCTGTATACGATCTAAAATCTTTGACAGGCAGGAGTCAACAATATCAAATAAAATAGTATAACAAGGTATTATTTTATTTAATTGAAAAATGTACTACAAAATAACGGCTCAAACCAGCGATTAATTATAACTATAGCGATTAATTGTAACTATATGCTCATTTTAGAAGCGAGTTAAGATGATTATAAATTCATGATACGTTCACGAATTATGGACATATCGCTACAATTATTAATTACTGAACGTATCCAATAAGATATCTGTTTGTGTTCGCCCCGGAGAACCAAATTAAATTACAAAATACCGATATCGTGCATTGTGATTGGAACATGTTAGTATTGATGAAGCAGCATTTCAATTAGATTGATCTAAACTTCATCAGTAAAAAATATTCATTAGCTAATGAAATTGTTAAGTATTGCCTCGATTTGTATTCACTAGTCTGTATATACGGTTACAAAAACAAAACGAAAATCCAAATATAAACACAGTAACTATAAAAGAAAAATACGTTCAGAGATTTCAGAAGATAATTTAACGTGTAACTTTAAAAAAGATTAGAAATAGCAATTATGTAGCAATAAATAACAAAATTGAAAGTCCGTTTTACAACATGAACATGAATAATTTAATATAACTTTCCAAATAAATCTTAATGTATTTCTATTTTGGCTAGGCACGCTTGAACGTAAAAGTTCAAGAAAATTAAAAAGGAACCATTCCTAATAATCAAGATGGAAAAAGCTTTGAAAAAGAAACAAAAAGTAAAGAAGAAAGCCGTACAAACAAAAACAAGAAAGAAAATTCCTACAAAAATCGTCCTACTAACTAAACTAAGACCAAATAATTTCTGTTATTCTTTTAAATAAATCTCATTATAAATACATTTTTGTCGAAAAGGAAATTGAAAGAGGAATGTAATACATTTTAAAGGTAACGTAGTTTGCATTTTCTGGATAATATGGGCGTATCACAGGGTTCTATTCTGGGCCTATGTGGTTTTTACGGTTTATTAACAATATAATACTTCATTAATCTCTTTCTCTTTGTATACGCTGATGATACATCCCTGTCATCACAGCAGGAGACATAGATGTGTATTGCAACTACAGGAAAAGAAAATGTGCTTCTTCACGAACTATGTGCTTGGTACAGTAACAAAAACTTGTATTTGAATTCAAAAAAACAAATATATTACTGTTTCAAACAACTCAGTTCTAGAAATTATTTTGATTTGAATATTTTTACTGAACTATCGCAGCATTTAAATCAAAAGGATAATAATTTTAAGTTATTAAGTGAATTGTGGATGTCGTCATAAAATAAAATAAGGCGAGATATCAAATTAGACATTTAAAACAAATTATTCCTCTGATTTATGTGTTTTTGTTTTATTTTAGTGCAGGTAAAGTGACAAAAGTTGATACATCGGGCTTCATTTTGTGGATTTGTAATGCAATGCTAGTGACTATTAAGTTATGCCACAGCAATAGGGGCATAAACCTTCAACAAATTGCAGGCTCTAGCATGAAAATATTTAACTATTTCCCGGTTTTTTGAAAATTTTCTGTCGAAAAATTTCAATCAGATCATTATTCAACTAGAAAATTTGTTATATGCAGAGTTTTCTTTGATAAATGTTGGATTATATTTGACAGCAGTGACGTTCATCTGGGACCATCTGTAATCTTGCTGTTAAACTGTTATTTGAATGAAGGTAACTGAAGGTATTACACTGTGTAGTGACATAATTCGAGGAATTTTATGGTCATAGTAAATCTAAGATTTACATTATTAGGATAAATTTCAAGTAATATTTTCATTGCCATCCTAATTAATACGTTATTGCTCTTTCAATAATAAGTATATGTATTTTCATTGACATAATTACGAAATAAAAATGATAATCTTTACAAATATTTACAATGGCTAACCATACATAACAAAAGATCAACTTACAAAATCAACAAAATCATAATTGTCTCAAACCAAATCTAATCAGGAATTAGTTAGACAAACAGTAGTATGTTTCAGAAGCTAGATATAATATTTTATTTCAATATTGATCGTTTTATATCAATTAATACAATTAGAGTATAGCATTATGTTTTTGTACAATGGAATGCACTTTACTAGATTTTATTCGATTATTAACTGCCCGTCTAATTTCCGGTACATTGCTTGAACTTATAAGGCATACTTAAAATAACATGCAATAAATATTATTTGTTAATTCAAATTGTATTTTTAGTGGTTACACGCGTTACAATATATATGTTTTAGACTTACAAAAATTTGTATATTTCAATTAATAACTTTATTATTATAACTTATATTATATGAAGCAAGGTAACTCATAAATTGTTCTGGTAAACAATTGTTAAAAATACAAGGGTTTAACTTATAAGGATTTTAAAATTCTTTGAATAAATATTATTTGTTAATTTCAAAATAAATTAGTAAACGAAGGTACTAGGTTATTTGCATTGAAAAATTAGATACAACATAACGGCTCAATGGAAATGCGATTAGTTAAAACTTTAGCGATTATATTGTAAGGTAGATTTGAAATCATTTTAAAAAGTTATTTAATCCTGTCTCAATTCAATTAAGATGATTTTAAATTCATGATTGTTTCACGAATTATCAAATATATAACGCTACAATTATTAAATTACTGAACGTATTGAAACAATAACGGCTCAAACCTGATTTGTATAACTATAGGAGAACCAATATGAACTAGTATTACAAAAACCGTTAAGTGCATTATGATTGGAACATGTTAGTATTGATGAAGCAGAATTTCAATTAGAATTGACTAAACTTCATCAGTAAAAAATATCTCATTTGCTAATGAAATTGTTAACCCTAATTGCCTACATTTGTATTCAAATTGTAAATGTTAAATTGAAAACGAAAATTTCAAGAAGATAAACACAGTAAAAACTATACATGAAAAATACGTTCAGAGATTTCAGAAGATAATTTGTAACGATAAAACGATTAAGCAATTCAAACAATCCATTAGTAACTATGTAAATACGTTCAGAGAAAAATAATTTAACGTAAACTTTACAACATTAGATAGCAATTATGTAGCAATAATTTAATATCCGTTTTCCAAATATAATTTAATATAACTTTTAAATCTAATGTATTTTATTTTGGCTAGGCACGCTTGAACGTAAAAAAAACCGAAAATTAAAAAAGGAACCATTCCTAATAATCAAGATGGAAAAAGCTTTAAAAAAGAAACAAAAAGTAAAGAAGAAAGCCGTACAAACAAAAACAAGAAAGAAAATTCCTACAAAAATCGTCCTACTAACTAAACTAAGACCAAATAATTTCTGTTATTCTTTTAAATAAATCTCATTATAAATACTTTCTTCTCGAAATCGAAATTGAAGAGAGGAATGTAATACATTTTAAAGGTAACGTAGTTTGCATTTTCTGGATAATATGGGCGTATCACAGGGTTCTATTCTGGGCCTATGTGGTTTTTACGGTTTATTAACAATATAATACTTCATTAATCTCTTTCTCTTTGTATACGCTGATGATACATCCCTGTCATCACAGCAGGAGACATAGATGTGTATTGCAACTACAGGAAAAGAAAATGTGCTTCTTCACGAACTATGTGCTTGGTACAGTAACAAAAACTTGTATTTGAATTCTATAAAAACAAATATATTACTGTTTCAAACAACTCAGGAAATTATTTTGATTTGAATATTTTTACTGTCGCACTATCGCAGCATTTAAATCTTATAATTTTTTAGGTATTAAGTTTGTGGATGTCGTCATAAAATAAAATAAGGCGAGATATCAAATTAGACATTTAAAACAAATTATTCCTCTGATTTATGTGTTTTTGTTTTATTTTGTGCAGGTAAAGTCGTGGTTGGCACATCGGGCTTCATTTTGTGGATTGTCGGCACATGCTAGTGACTATAAAGTTATGCCACAGCAATAGGGGCATAAACCTTCAACAAATTGTAGGCTAAAATGCATGAAAAATTGAAAACTAAACTAAATCTCCCGGTTTTTTTAAAAAACTAAACCACCTTCTGTCGAAATGCTGCAATCGATCATTATTCAATTTAGAAAATTTGTTATATGCAGAGTTTTCTCTGATAAATGTTGGATTATATTTGACAGCACACTGTTCATCGGGGACCATCCACTGGCCGTTGCTGTTAAACTGTTATTTGAATGAAGGTAACTACTTTGTCAGGTATTGCACACTGTGTAGTGACACAATTAAGTATGGTCGTAGTAAGTATCTATAGATTTACTTTATTAGGATAAATTTCAAGTAATATTTTCTGCGCCATCCTAATTAACACGTTATTGCTCTTTCAATAATGAGTATATGTATTTTCATTGACATAATTACAAAATAAAAATGATAATCTTTACAAATATTTACAATGGCTAACCATACATAACAAATTTCAACTTACAAAATCAACAAAATCATAACCGTTTCAAATGGCTTTCTAATGGGGAATAGCGTAGACAAACAGTAGTATGTTTCAGAAGCCAATATTGATCGTTTTATAAAAAGCACAAAATAGAGTAAGCATTATGTAGACGTACAATGGAATGCACTTTACTAGATTTTATTCGATTATTAACTGCCCGTCTAATTTCCGGTTACAACTGGCATACAGAACCTGTTTATGGCTTTACTTTTGGGGAGATAACAAAACACGAAAATGTGGATAAAATATCAAGAAGACCTTTGTGCAGTCATCCGCTTTAAAAAACTATAAAATGTAAGAAAAATGTGCTTAATTAGAACTACCAATAAACAATTCAAATTGTGTTTACCGACTTAAATTAAATTTTAACAATACTAAATCTTGTTTTTTTAAAATCGTGTTTAAAAACTTTTTTGGGTGACTGTAGAGATGCAATACTCTACAATGTAATATCTTCTTTATTACCACATATTCTTTTCTAAATCATAAAATTCCTATATAAAATGAAATCATAAATCGAATTGTTAAGTACACTCAGTCGTGCAAAACGAATTCGAATCGATGCGAAAGTTAAGTGAAACTAAAGGGAATGATAACTACATACTTCTATCTGGAGTTCATATTGTACTGTGGAGACGAGAAGGATTTCTACTGCTGAAAAAAAGCAATAACTATTAATTGAACAGCTCAATTCAATTAAAAGTTGTTGATTCGCACTTTTGTATCTTTTATTTTCTTTCGCGATTCTTTATAGCAGAACGTCTATTAAATACTATTTCTGTTTATTCTTGTACTTACGATAAATAATTTTTAACTTTTCTAGCTAGAGAAATGCTAATTACAAACTTGATGTGATTAATTTTCAAGTTCTAAGTACAAATGATAGTAGTAAAATTAGAAATTAATTTTTATTTTTCAGTGTGAATCTTATCTAATTTCTTTAATTTCATAGGATTATCATTATCATTCGTACATTAATCTCATTACAAGTATTTCCAATGGTATTTCGTTCAGTATCTTGAAACAGAAAACATGTCTTATGGAATTTTTATGGCAAAATGGCACTATTGCCAAATTGGAAATTCTTCATTTTATGAATAAAAAAAATGTACCATTATGTAGAAAAATATAATAAACTGCGACGACTATAACGTAAAATATATTACCCAATAAACAGTCACTGCCAAATAGTAATTATTCACATTTTATACGTCTTATAATTAGTTCTGGTAATACTTATTGGTATTATATTTTTGAGGTGACCTTTCGAGTTTATTTTTCGACACTGATTTACTTGTAATTTTACATTTATGACAAAATCAATAACGTTACAACTAATACTTCAATTTGTTTTAATAAGCGTCGTTTATATATTAATAAAATAATTATATTGTTTAATACCAGTAAATTCACTGTATATGGGATACATACATACATATAAAACGTTAGGTGTGCAGATTTCATTAATCCACTATATTATTCATGAAGTTTATGTACATAAAATTTATTTTCGAAAATCTAAATATGAGAATACAAGAGGTATTCATTATTGAATAGAACGGAATGTGTCACAAACGCGGGTTAACTTATAGAAACACTAAATATTTCATTAGATGTTTCCTGCAATTTACGCAACGTTTACTTTACCTGTCACTGCTCTAAGCGATCCGGGTTCAAAATAAACCCATCGAATTAAACAGCATTATAATCTATTCCCTTTAAGAACAAACACCGCGAGCGTATTTGGCTAAAGGAGAAGCCGTACAGCTTTGAAAGCGTCACAGCATTAGTATTCCAGTGCTGAAAGGATTTGTACTTTCGACACACAGGTAATTTACTCCGGTGTATTTACGCGCAGTGTATCAAACATTTATAAGATTTATAAGATATTTATATAAGGAAACAGTAAGTAGATAGCTATATATTTTTAGATAGCAGCTTTCTTCATTTATTTAATTGCGGCTGTAACTCATTTATAAAAACATAAACGAATTGCATTTCTTTCTATAGCAATTACGGTTCTTATATTACCCCAAAAATATATAAATAATTACCTAATTTTCCTTCATTATTGCTGCTTGCATAGCAGTACTTTATTACCTCTTTTAATCGGCTATATTTCAAAATATGTCGGGCATGCTAAAATAATTATTATTTGGTGGGTGCCAATGTATGAAAGAAACACGAACTTTCATTTTTTGAATTCTGTGGGAGCATTTTAAAAACGATTTTGCGACTATTTGAAGAAAAAAATGCGTTGATTTCGCTTACTAAAACTTTATATACGGGTCCTTTTCTTTTTGCGTTTACAGACTTACTTATCACACTATTACTATTACACCGTTTTGAAATATATTACAATCTACTTTTATCGTGTTTTCTTACTTTCTTTGTAGATTGTTGAAATGATTATTGTTGAGTTAATTCAAGCGTTGTACATAATTATAAAAACATGTATGTACCGGTATGCAAACGGTATATTTGTATTTACCCAGACACTCTGGAGTTTCAGATTTAGGAAGGCTACTATTTCTCTTATGTTATACTAGCTTTTCTGCACGTGGCTTTACTTGCTACTCGATTTGTACAGTTTTTTTTTTATTTTAGTCAAATTTATGTGACAACACACGTCCATTGTTACATAAAAGCACTGAAACACGTGTTTCATCAAAACTTGTGGCAAGAAAGATTGGCATCAAATTTCAAATAAAATTAAAATCTGAATTTCTACATTTTCTCATCCAACAACGTTGCCACTTTTTTTTACCCTATTAGGGTATGAATTAAAAAAGCGCCTAAACACGTATCTTATTAGTTGCGCCATTAACAGAGAGCATCAATGCGAAGTTTCAAGTAAGTTTGACCATAAAACGTTGTTTTTCATATAAACTTTGCTACATTTAATTTTCACCGCATTAAGAGTGAAATTTTGAAAAATCTCCTCTTATATAACGCCTACAATATACCATCAACACTGACACGAAATTTAAAATTTCTGCCCTTAGCAATTTCGAGTGCGCGTTGAGGCATTAGTCGTCCTCTTTAGATTTGTAGTAAATAAGATGTTATTAAAGGCAAAACAGCTTTCTTTGTACATTTATGATGCGATAAAAATACTTCTTGAATAGAAACAAGTATGGCAAAATAAAATGGTATTTAATTCGTTTATTTATTTTATTTTAAAATTTAAGACGCACAAATCCTCAACGGTTCCCTAAAGTAGAATTTAATTCTGACGTAAGTGGCTTCTACTTAACTGCTTTGTTTAAAATTTTACAAACGTACAGGCTGGCTAAATTTCATCGAGAAGCTGAACAACTATAGAAGATATAGAACAATTAATTCCATCTCCTTTTCTGAGCAAAACTTAATGAAGAAAAACCAAAATTTAGCTAAACAAACTAATAAGACTTCTAACTAATGTAATTTTCTTTCCAGAAATAGATTTATTAGATTGTCTTATTTCTGTTTTAACATTTAAAATATATGTTCCTTCTAGTTTCTGAAAGATTGTTTATGAAATAAAGTATTTCAATAAATTTTTAACAAACTAACATTTAATTAGAAAATGCCAGAATTAATTATAAAAAATAGCAACTTTGAATAATGCTTGTCTATCTAGTACGCAAAAGTTCATTATTTCTATTTTTAAGACAATATTTTAAAATAAGCCTTTTAAAGATCTACAAATCTAAAAATAATGCTGAATATATAGGGAGCCCTATTTCCTGCAGATGGAAGGTAACTTTTTTTCAATCCAAAGTAATTTTTGATCTACCTGAATAACAATTAATACTGACGGTTTTTGAGATATTTTGCTTGCTATATTTTTTACTCAATGTTTACTAGTATAATATCGGATTGTTTCTAGTTAGCTCAATAAACAGAAAAGATATTGTTTAATTAAATCTTAAGCTATTTAAAATACCATCTCTGAAACAGACCTACAATGTAAAGAATATGTAAAAGAGTCATATTAGACAAAGAGATACTTGAAAAATCCTTTGAAATGGCCTGTACATTATAAGTAGGTAAAATATTGTATTAAATGACACTACATATATGATAAAACAATTCTCAGGTAAAAAAAGACTAAAAATTCAAAACATAAATGAAATTGTTCTAAATGTTCACAGTTGTATAAATCTGTCATAATGACAGAGATTAAAAAAAAATTAAATACCTCACTGCATTCCTATCAAAAGAATATGTCAAACGTATGGACAGTATTTTTCTCCATTTTCAGAAATGTCAAGCAATAAAAGGAAACATTCAGTTTTTGCGAATATCTCGAAAACAAAAGACAATAATTGATTTACGTCGTTAAGTTTAACTCTAGAAAAGAGTAGTTTTTTTTCTATATTCCTTAAAGCTATAAAGATTTCACATGAAAACATTGAAATTTACCCAATAATGTCTTTTCTACATCCGCTATTATATTTTCAAAATGTTTGCAATGGGAGTACTGTTGGTTGTATAACTGCCCATGAGTTGACATGGGGCAAATAAAATCGAACATAAGGGCTATGTACGGTGTTATAAAAACCTCACTGTATATTAACCATATCTCGACTTGACCATCTCTCGACAATCGTTGATCATACAACTTTGCAGCAAAATCTTGATTATAAAAGAGAATATCAGTAAAATTATTATTATATACAAAACGGTTAAGAAAACATGACACATTATACATATATCCAATTATTTTTATCCAAAATAAGCGCAATTTAAAAAGCAAATTAACGTTATTACTAATAAAATATTTAAACCACTATTTAGAAGAACCACTCATAACTTCGGTTTATCTTAACGAGTTCAATGTTCCTGAGTTTAGTTTCCAGAGAATTGTAGCCCAGCAGGGACCGTTTTCTGTCATTTATATGTAATATTTGTCCTTTATTTCCTCTATATCACTTTTATTACTCAGAATTTGCGCATACGATAAGCAATTAGTAACTGCGAGATATGGTTTCAGGAGACAGCCTGTATGTAAACACATCAACAGTTTATGCCAACAACGATTTTTAAGGTGTTGATTATTTATTAATTTATACTAAATTCTCCCTGTTTTACACGATAACATGCGATCCTAATTACTTATGAATTATAAATACAGTTTTAAGAATCTCTTTTGAATCATTTACTGATGTAATCAGCCGATTCAAGTTGGTATGCCGAAACTAACTTATCATTTATCATTTCGCAATTCTACAACGTGACTATAAAAGTGCTTACCATTCTTCTTATAGAATATAACTTCCAACTTCAACTCATTCTTCGATTCCAATGCTTTGTCAATTTGCGTTTTGTGTTCATCCTTCGTCTCCGGACCGTGTAGAAACTTACAAGCGCATCCTTTCTGCATGATTTGCGCCCTCGTATAACCTGTGAGTTCGCAGAAGCCATCGGAACAATAGACGATGGGATATAGTGTAGGAACCTGTGCGTTGCCCAGAACGAAATTGCTATCTGAAAACAAACGAAAATAATATTAATTGAAAGAGCTGTAGAAATAACAGACAGACATTTGTATCTTTTACTGATACAGTCACTACGGCCCAAAAAATGCGTGGGAAGCAATATTGAAAACATATATCTTTTAACAGTCTATAAATTTCGCAAGTGTCAAATAAAATTGCTATCCTTTTAAATATTTAACTATGTGAGCTAAAGATATACGTCGACATATGTTTTTGCAAAAAAAATTACCTCCTGTTCCCAATAAATATTATTCGTCTTATAACTCCTTAAAAATATGTACATTACAATTCACAGTAGTATATTTATACATCCTATTATTACGTTTAAGTTCTCTCCTCTTATTCTTGTACATCCCATTATTCACGAAAGTTTTACAGTTGAAGAGGATGCAAAACTGATCAATACATAGGAAATAAAATTGAAATAAGATGTGTAATTTTGATAAGATATAAAAAAATGGTCCAATACAAATCAAAATATTCTGTTTAATATTAGTTTCAATTTAAAAGCAATAGCAGAACTATGAACGTTGTATTTCTTTAAAGCGAAATATGGGCTATTTTGTTCGATTTATGGTATTAGTAATTTGATAGGAGATAAGTATAGAAACGTGTGCCTTGAAGAGTCTGCGTCGTCAACCGCGAAAGAAGGCGATCTGCATTTTCTCTCACAGTTAAGCAGCCGTTAAAGCTTTAGCATCTTACTATATAGCCTCCAAACTAGTATATAGGGATGTCTGCAAAACCTAAATGTGCTGACTAGACACAAGGTGCCACGACACAGCGAGGAGTCTAGCGGGCAATGAAACGTCAGATCAGCTAGCGGTTAGTCTAGATGTTACAGTTTACTAGGTGGTGCAATTAATAAGTGGATAATAAATCAACACCAATTAAATTGAAACTATGTAGCTGGATAAAGGCACAGCAAATGGATGATGGTACGACCGTCACAAAGACAAACTGCTGGCTTATGCATTAAACAGTAGGGTGGATCGAAAAACGTTTTTTCTACAAAACTTTTAGTTCAAAATTTGAAATTATAAATGAAGGCCTAAAAAAAATTCTTTTCAAAATGTGAAATCGCGAAGTCAAAATACCGATAAATTTCAAAAAAATGCAAAAATTACAAAAAAAACATTTTTTGTTGTAATAGTGAAAAAAGTGTTTTCAAGAGTGTCCTTAATGCATACAAAAAATAATTAAATCCATTCTTGTATTACTGAATTCACACAAAAGACCTAGATTTGCGGGTTGTATCCAAAAAAGATTTTCATGATTTTCGACGATTTGTAAAAGTTTTATTTTTAATTTGTAATAGTGTAAAAACCATTCAAAATGGTTTTTCCGATCCAGAAAACTTTTAGACCTGTTATTCCTTAACTGTATTCGCGCAAAAGGTCTAAATTATAGTATAAGTTAAGTTATAGAGTCGCGTAAAAACGCCGTTTTCCATATCTGATGATTGTTTATTTAACACATTAAGGCTTGTAATGAGACTCTAACAAGTGCAAAAAATTATTTAAGCCAAACATATCATATTGCAGTTTGCTCATTTCAACATTTAATCTGCGCTGAAATGACCCAGGACTTACGGCGAGCACGTGGCTGCAAGGCAAGTCCCACCTCCACCCTACCCAACCAAACAACCAGGGTAAATTTTATTTACAATATTTACTATTTACTTTGTACAATGCATATGTTCGTTGTAGGCAAAAGGTTATTTACATAGGAGCCCCTTTGAATTCTGACTTTGAATTAAGTGTGGGCATCAGCTGTCTTGATTTTAAAGTAGCTCTAACATAATCATCTCGGTTCCAGTTAGAAAACAACTCCCTGGATGTGAGAAACTCACTGTTGTAGATTTTGAACCGATACAATCAGAAGAAGTCATTGATATCACTATAAACGATCTAAGTAAAGATCAGAAGTATCTCCTAGACATTGTAAAAGCGGTCAACACAGGAATCTGTAATCCAGAATTGGCTGCTAGAAATCCTGGTCGCATCAGCCACTCTCGTTGGCTAACCTGTGCTAACCGGGTTTTAAGATTGTATGTATCCCAAACTAGTCCAACAATTGAGTTACAGACTCTTGCAAATTACATAGTGAAGTCATATGCACCTGTTTGGTTTGATATAAAGGAAAACTACACTGTGAAAGATGGACCGAAGCATATTTTGAAGGTAGTTAAATCAACCAGACATCTACCGGACAATATCAAGCCAATCATTGATCCAGTAATTCAAAGGAACGCATTCTTCTGCCACTCTGAAAATATTATGTTGGCTATGATAATGGATGAGAGACCACACATTAGAGAACTTGGCTACAGGAGGATCCTTAAATGCAGAAATGAGCCATCGGCCATGTAAGAGACTTCAAAATACCTTCAATAAATTTTAGTACAAACGACTACTTATATCGAACTAATTGATTGGTCAATCTGAAAGTTAACACCGCCGCCACTACTGTCCATTGCTTCTTTATTGAAAGACAAAGCGCTACCAGAGTTTAACTACATCAAATTACCATGCCACACCCAATCAGTTGAGAGGTGTGTAAAACTGGTTACAGAAGCAGCAGAGAAAGTGTGCGGGCATGAAAATCGAGATGGTTATATTAGAGCTACTTTAAAATCAAGACAGCTGATGTCCACATTTAATTCAAAGTCAGAATTCAAAAAGGCTTCTATGTAAATAACCTTTTGTCTACAACGAACATATGCATTGTACAAAGTAAATAGTTACTGTAAATATTGTAAATAAAATCACCCTGGTTGGTTGGTTGGGTAGGGTGGAGGTGGGACTCGCCTTGCAGCCACGTCCTCGCCGTGAGTCCTGAGTCATTTCAGCACAGATTATATGTTGAAATGAGCTGAGAGCTGCAATACGATATGTTTGGCTAATACATCTTTTGGAAATCACTTGTTAGAGTCTTATTACAAACCTTAATGTGTTAAATAAACACTCATCAGATATGAAAAACGGCGTTTTTACGGGACTCGTGCGAATACAGTTAAGGAATAACAGGTCTGAAAGTATTTTTTCTGGATCGGAAAAACTATTTTGAATGGTTTTTACACTATTACAAATTAAAAATAAAACTTTTATGGGTTTTGGCACATGTTTAAAAATCGTCGAAAATCATGAAATATCGTTTTTTTTTACGATACAACCCGCAACTCTAGGTCTTTTGCGCGTTTTCAGTAATACAAGAATGGGTCTAATTATTTTTTGTATGCATTAAGGACACTCTTAAAAACACTTTTTTCACTATTACAACAAAAAATGTATTTTTTTGTAATTTTTGCATTTTTTTTAATTTACCGGTATTTTGACTTTTTTTTGGTAACTATAGGCCTTCTGTGCGATTTCAAATTTTGAAAAAAAATTTTTTTAATATTTTTTCATTTATAATTACGCCTATGCGCAAGTTTTGCGCGCTATTAGAATTGTATTGCAGAAAAATCGCGTTTTTCGATCCACCCTATTAAACAGGACTCAGCGTAGGGCAGTAACATAGGTATCTATTAACAGAACATGGCTGTCTAAGAGATCACCTGCACAAGACGAGCATCTATAAAAATGAACCCTTATGCAGACTCTGTAATGAGGAGGAGGAAGCACCCTCTCATATTATCTTCGAATGTGGGGTTGCTATGCAAAGCGTATTTAATTTACCGTTGGAGAAAGATTTACCGAAAGATTTATAGGCTCTTAAAACTGATCAAGAGAACTAACCTGTTTGAGCGAAACAAAATCATTAGGGATAACCAAAGACAGTCCAGCCGTAATATTAATCAATCAATCACAAGGGCTCGAATTTCAGGCAAAATAGCTTCACTTGTCTATATAGCCAGTTTTCTGCCGTATTTTGCCTTTTTGGGATTGGGTGCCTATTGTTGTTGTTTTATTAAATTCCGCGCCATGTTTTATACATTTTATAGCAAGAATTGTATATTTTCCATTTCTGTAACAAGGTTTCGTTTAGAAACCACCGCCGATATTACTGCAGTGCGAGGTATAATAAGCATAATAAGCATTCTTGAATGACAGACTATTAGAAATGGAAGGAGCCCTTTATTATTACCTTGTAAGGAGGGAGCTTAATATTGAGATGCTGATCGTTAAGAAGGTTGAAACATTTATCTAAAACATCACTACCGCAAACGCGAAGATTGATTGCATGAATTTCGAGTAGGTATTATGTTTCTCGGCTTAATTTTGTTTTATAAATAAATCATTGTTTCCAAAATATTGGCTCGCAAATTTAAACCAGAAGGTGAAACTGACAAGGGTTTATACAACACTAAGTCACAAATAGCTACAAAAAATGTTACCTCTTTGTTAAGTGGATATTACTACAACTGCAACGTCCCTAACATAAATGTCAATTGTCTGCTATAATTTATTAAGCAGCGCTAAACGTAAACTTTTGTTATCTCTTTTTTCACCCTGGTGTTCATTTGTCATCCCATATTCTGTACACGGCTGCGAACTTCAATGTATTATATTACTGAGGAAATTATTCAGGATTAATGCTTAATATTCCGACCGTAGAATTTCGATTAGCCACCAAATGCAATAGCGCAATATCACTTTAAACGATCCTGCGTTGGTAAGTGAATATATTAGGCTCTTCGGGCCAACAAATCGAGTTTAAAGTTTGATCTTTTTGATACCCCCATTTACATTTTATCAGTAGATTGAATTGCCGTGTAGAGAGAAAGCAAAAAGGGACTAAGAGATGCGATATGCTACTGAGATGCGTTCGTATATTAAATTTTACTCAACTATATTAGGGTAACGATATAAAGAGGATTTGTGAGTTAGCAGGCTAGCGCAATTTAACAGAAAGAAAATGGTAGGTCTTAGGGTTAATAATGAAAACGTAATGGTGTATTAACAGTATTTTCGATTGAATATAAAAAAAATGCGAAATAAGTAAAAAATATGTACGGACAAAATATGTGTTTCTATCTATTAAATGTTGGATAAAAAAATATAAATAATTCAAGAACAAATTTCAGGAAAAAATGGCTGTAATTACGTTTGTTAAATATTCCAAAGATACAAAAATAAAATGTTTCGCTTAAAACAGAAAAGCTCAAGACTACTTCGGCGTACAATTGTAAGTGAAAGTTGAAGTTGCATATTTAAGTGGAAGAAAGCGTTAAGTTTCGCAAGCGAAGAGAATTTTCGATTAAAATGCAAAACATTTTCCTCTGAATGGTGAAATGAGCCTCAATTTCGATGGTCCGCTACATTATGTTCCTCGATACGATTATACAATTATTGAGGCGATTAAAGAACTACTAGATACAGCAATCAAACATATTAGGTATGTATACATTGGTGTCAATCTCTATTGGAGCCAATCCGATCAGTTAGTTCTGTACCTTGTCAGAAATCCGAGAAAGTTATTTTTCAAAAATTTAAAGAGGGTCTTTAAGCCTATCGCACATAAACAGAATATTTAAAACCAAACAGTATCGCTCTCTGGAATGTCGTTAGGAATCGCACGTGTCTTTGATAAAGTCTGTCAGCAAGGCTTATTTTCTAACTTTATCCAGTAAAATTGACAGTACATTATGGTAAGGTGTTTGCACCAGCTTCATGTCAAATTTATACTGTTGATAGATTATTATCGGCAGTAAATAATAAATAAATAATCTCTAACAGAAATGCTTGAACAAATGGGATGACTCTTAAATTAAACTGCAAACTTTCAAATTATCAAGTTGTATCAACGGTTCTCAACTAACGTGTTAAGAACAATCACAAGTGAATCCTGGTTTCTATAATACCATACAAGTTGGCGTGAATTGAAAGTGTCGCGAAGAGGCAAAGCATATGAGTTCAAAGTACTTATCGTGTCTTGAAGCCCACGCAAACTCCCTTCCTTGTTAAATTATAGTTTACCAATTCACCGCTTAATATACGCCTCTAAATATCTATATTAATCGGAATAAATTAATTCGTAACTCCAATTATATAATAATAGTTTAATTTCTCAGCCTACCTTTGTTGTTCATGACTAAAATCTAAATATAAATGATTGCGACACCAAAATCCACAGATATAAAAAACTAATTCTCGAAACCTAAATTCCTTTTTTAATTTTTACCATTGTTGTCGAATTAAAAAACCACTAATACATCTGGCATACACACATCCACTTCAAGAGTACAATTACGTATGCCATCAAGGATATAATTTCCTCGTTTGTTTTTGCAGTTTACGCCATTGTATGTCCTATTTAAATAAAGCTGAATTTCATTAGAATAATTACCAAACGCCGCATGAGATGAGAAAAACCCTATTCTAAAGGTCTCTCCTCACAATAAGACAATGGCCTATTATATCTATTCACGTACTGTTTGCTTACACAATAGCCGCAGCTGAATTCTAAAGATAAGAGGAGAAAAACAGCAGTGTAAAAAGATTTTTTAGAACGCGATTTATTAAAGAATTGGATCGGATCAGACTATTTCACACTTAACTTATAGGTACCAATTACATAGTTTTAATAAACAAAAAAACAACTCAACATACATACTTTGGCAGATGGTCGTAGAATTAAAAAAAAATGAAAAATACTGTAATACTGGTTACTTAGAAGTTTACATTTGATTATAGGAAAATCACTTTCCTGTGGCATTTATCATTGATAATGACACTGAAATTATTAATTAATAAGTAAGTCTAGCTTTGTAATGGTCACTAGTTTACTGTTCATTTAAGATTTAAATAGAAGCATGCGTCAGTGTTTATATGTATGTATATATTTACTGATTTCTAAATTGAAGTCTGCTTGTGTCTTTACAACTTAGTAACAAAGTATTACCAAGATATGTCCAAATCTATATATAACTAAACCACGACTTACTAGCTTTATACCCTTGTATTTATAATCGTATTAAATATTTGTCCCGAATAAAGTAGCTTGTGCACGTTTAAATTTGCCCATACACTGATTTGATTGCAGAATTTGCTCAATCACACAGTATATATAAATGGTACATCCTTCCAAAGAATTCTACTGAAATTCCGGGATCTAGATTTCTGGAGAAGAACTTACTTCCTCCAAGGATCATCATTTTCCTGGCAGAGAAATCTTGAAAGTGAATTTATGCAGTATTTTCTACAAACTGTGTCTTAGGAGCTCCGCTGAATGTTCCTATTGGATGGAGATTGGTTGTAGACATGTCCAAGTCTATTTCAAAAGCTTGTCTTATATAATAGTGATAACTATCCATTCACCAGTTGTTCATTTTGTTCACTTAAACGAAACTTTTGGTAGTGTAAAGTTGCTTTTGGAGGAAATTAAACATTAAGATCGCGAATGGCAACTACTTATATGAAGAAGTATTTTATCTGTTACGCCAACACGGCAAGTATACCAAAATGCTGTCTTTCATTTGTGAATTTGAAAACAGAGCTACAATGCGCTGCATTGGACAGAAGAAGCGACGGTCTTTGCAGCACAACTTTACATCGAAGTCAAAAATATTGTGCACAAAGCCAAATAACATCCCTTTGGCCTTATTACATTAATGTTACATGTAATGTGTAGTGAAGTAATTTATAAAAACATTGAATGGAGGAAAGGATGGAAACTGCTTTAAGTTTAATATCAAGTTTCAAATAAATATGAGCGTAAAAATATATATTGTCAGTTTTTTCATGTACAAACTTTGCCACAACCTTTCACTCCGTTAAGAGTGGAATCAAAAAAAGACACCAACCCAGGTATTTCGCTAATTATGTTAGAAAACATTAGTATAAAGTTTAAAGAAAATTTGATTATAAAAATATTTTTACCATACAAACTTAAAAGTCATCCTCTAAGCGGGTTGAATTAAAAAAAAACACTAAAACACTTCCTTGATTAATTGATTAAAGAGCGTTCGTCGTTAGTACCAAGTTTAAAGTAGATTTAACCATATTATGCTTTATTAGAGAAACTTTACCACCCCCTTTTACTTCAGAGGAAATTGAGAAAACTCCGAAATTGTGTCAAAGAGCATTAACACCTAGTTTCAAATAAATTTGAAAATAACCTATTTACTATACAATACTTGTCACCCTCTTTGCCTACAATGTAAAATTTATACCCCGTTGACCCCCGCTTTGTCTGACACAAGACTTAATGAGGGTATTTTCATTGGTTTTGAAATTAAAAAATTGGCATTGGACAGTTACGTTGAAACTACAGTAGCTACCGTTAAAAGACAAGCTCGAATTATTTTCGTGTAATGGAAAATTTTGTAGATCATAAATTACAGGATTTTGAAAAAATGGCTCAAAACGTATTACAAAAATTTCTAAATCAAAACAATATAATAATAGTGTTTTATTAGCCCAAAAAAATATTACAGATAAAGGTACAAAAATATATAAAATCAAAAACTAAAGAAATACATGTACAGATTTTGACTAATAGGCTCAAGATCAGCCTATGTATATATGTATGTATATACCAGGCGCGCGCGCACGAGCTGCTGATACGTTTAGTGTAAGATGAAAAAGAACAGCGAAGAGACGTCCCTTAGTTAACACAGGAAATGTATATCGGTACTGGTTGCTTGGACGAATACATTCATTGTATCTCTTTATCTAACATATTAAAATCCGATGCCTGCTCTAACACATTGAAGATCCTATCAACAGATCGAAGTGCTCAAACACGACAGAATGCATTTGAGATAGCAACAGACTTGCGCCTGCGTACATGCACATTAGACTCAGCTATCAAGGAGATGCGAAGAAATTGATAATACACTGAGAGTGTCAGACAGAGCATAACATAGCGCTTCCCAGTTACAGTCGCCCACACATTGCTAATGCATCTATCAGCGGGTTGAACGCGCGTATACTGTATATGTATCTTTACTCAAACCCCAGCGAACAAACTTAAATTTGGAAACTAGTTTAATCACATAGTGGCAGGTGTCCTATATGACATCATTGTCAAAACAACGTACAAAATTGTCTTTCTTTGGCAAAAGCTAAGAGAAAATTTCATCTCTAAAAGGCTCGTTATTGCCGTTCTCGTATCCAATTTCTTTGTGGCTGTAACATAAACCTATGTTCAGATTGTGTTAGGAAAATTATATTTTCAACGTTATGGCAGAGTGTTACAGACCCACAATGACGTAAGAAATCGAGTTAACCATTATCTTCTTTGGTTGCAACTTTTTCTGCAGAAGCAAGCCTGATAATTTGAAAAACTTTTATAATACCCTGCAATGCAAATTACTGTCCATTTATAACAGTGATATGTTACTATTTGAATAAAAACAGTAAGTAAGTAGATATTTGTGCATCCTTTACCAATTTATTTTTAATAAACTTGTTTTAAAATGCTTGACTAGTTTTTTCACTCACGATATTGTGGAAAAGTTTACGAAACTTTTCTAGAACTTTTCTAGAAACTTATAAAAGCAAAGTGAATAAAAATGTTACAGATATACAATATTTACGAGACTTGTTTCATATTTCATGTGTTATTTCACTGAACTGTGAAACTAATAAGAAAATATCTGCGCGCATCAAACTCCTAGAAAAGTGTATAAAACGTCTTTGTTTATATTGTATATTTGTATTGTTATTATTACAGAGAAATATACGATACAATCTTATGAATTAGACGCAATTGGGGAAAGAAAATGGTTAATTAGTAATTAATTCGGATAAATAAATAAAAATGACTTAGTCACTGATACTGCTTCAAACATTAACTATGCACTAAGTATATTATACTACTACACTATATATAAAAAAAACAGAATAAAATTTTTATTTCGAACAAATCTTTAGTAAACATAAATAAACTACGTGTGGAACCCTTTCTTTTTTATCTTAACGAGTTTTTAAAACAAGAAAGGGTGGTGGTTTGCCTAATCTCAACCGGTAACCTGTTATAATATTTTACTACCCTATACTGCGGACTGCGCTCGTATAGAGTTGTTCTATGAGAAGGCACTGTCAGTCTATCACCTTACCTCGTGGCCATGTGTTTATTGATGTCGCAATTACGCGGAAAGGCAAATTTATTTCTTTGAAAGAGTACCAAAATCTAAGGAGAAAAGCTAAATGGACTACAGCGGTAGCACTTTTAATTCTTTAAATAGAGATCTACATGATTCACGTGGCGAGACACCAGCCATACACCTAATTTTTTTTTGTGTTACAAACACCTTAGCCACCACAGGCGATGAGCCCCAAAAAGCAATACCATAACGCTAGCGAGACTCAAAATAACTAAAATAAAACATCCGAAGCTGCTGGATGTTAACGCACTTTCGTAGGTTGCGCATACCATAGAACGCTGAGCTCAACTTCTTATCCAATACCAGGCAATGTTCCTCATACCGCAGACAACAATCAAATGTTAAGCCGAGAAACTTAACAGATTCGACCTCCGCAACCGCACAACCACGGTGGCCAGCTAATAAGGAATCACCACTGGATCAAGAGTACGTTCCGAGCCGCAGCAGACCAGTCTTTCTACTATTCAGAACGAGATCATTATCCTCACTGGATCAAGCATCGTTAAACGGAACCTTGTTTCACCACCGCAGCAGACCAGTCTTTCTACTATTTAGAACGTCTGAAGATCATTATCGCAGTAATTGAAAAGTCATAGCTCTTTTGTCCAGGGACATGGGGATTAAAATTATAAATAGCACATTAACATGTGCATAATATATTTACATACAAAAATATGCGGCAGATACAACATAATCAGTCGGTAACAGTTGCGTAAAAAAAAGTAGTGTGTGATCTCTCAGATGGATTCACCAGCACGTTACTATATGTTCATAAAAGCTAGTATCGGGATCTGCATATTGCGACAACACACCCTCAAAACTATTGAATGATCGGCAACCATGAAAAATAGAATTCATAGATCCCAGGGTATTTACGGGAGCACTCGACATGGCGTTTAAGTCGCGGAAAGGGGTCGTGGGTAACAGAATTGACTGCCGCAGTATAATTGACGGGAAAATATGAAATAAAATAAAATAATATAGAATTCAAATCAAAAATGTTCAAATTAAGTCACTTGCTTTATATTATTCGGACGAGATCAATCCGTGTTCACAAAATAGTCATCCACTCTCGGAATCCAAGCGAGGGGAAGATAGCCGCGCGCACATTTGACACATAAAGAATTTGTACAATAGAAATTAAAATAAATGATTGCTGATTCAAAAAAAAAACCTAAGTACAAAATTAAAGAAAATCAAACTACATAATAAGTCGGATTAAATAAACAAGACAAATAAAATGAAAACCAGAAATATAAACTCATTTTACCTGGAAAGACGGATTCGTAGTATCATCTGCATATTGCGACAACACACCCTCACTTAATGTCATTGATAGATCGTTCACATAGATCAAAAAAAGCGTGGGACCCAGAATCGACTCCTGGCGCACACCGCCTTCTATGTTAATTACTGACGAATAATACGTGTTCAAAACACTAGTTTTATATCCAGGAACGGCAACAAAAGAAGTACGATTGCTGAGATATGACCGGAATAAGTCATGATCCACTCCACGTAGTCCAACTGCCCAAATCTTTGAAAGCAGCAACGAATAATCCAGAACATCAAACGCCTTTGTTAAATCGAAGAAGACTCCCAGGACATGGTTCCTTATATCTAATTCAGCGTACACATGCTTTAAGGAATGATATATAGCATCACCAGTTGACTTGCCAGATACAAATCAAAACTGGCCCGCAGATAGAAAATTATTTTTGGATAGAAAGGTTGTCAATTGTATATTAATGATTTTTTAAAGATTTTTGTGAAGACCGAAGGGATAGCGATGGGCCGATAATTTTCAACCGACTTCTTATTATCCTTTTTATGTACTGGTATGATCCTACTTGCTTTCAAATCGGAAGGAAATGTGCCCAAAGAAAGGCAGTCATTAATAATATGTGCCAATGGCACTGAAACCTGGTGCGAAACAAATCGCAGAAGAAAGCACGGTACCTCATCCAATCCCGCGGAATGCTTGGAGACCAGATCACCGATAACCCTCCGCACGTCAGAACAATGCACCGGTATAAAAAACATGGAAACACTGCTGGGTGGAATACTTTCAGATGATCTAACCCTAGGCGTAGGTTTATCGATACAACTGAAATGGTGTCCAAACAATTCCGCCACCTGCTGTGGATCACTGACAATGGAATCGCCGCTGCAAAGCAACAAATTCTGCTTGGTACTTTGAGTGTTTCCTGCCATATCATGAATAATCCTCCAGGATGTCCTACTTATGTTCTTACTATTAGTCATCAAGTTACAATAATAAGACCTCTTTCCAGATTAAACCTGCTTCCCATACAACTGTTTTCTAATATTGTAGGTGTCAAGTAGTATTTTCTCTTTCGTGGCTTTACATAGGTTATATAGACCACGTATTTCCAGAGCTTTAGCTTGTAAGTCAACCGTGTACCAAGGCAACCTACGACGGAAAAGCCAAATTAAAGTAATATAAAAATATACTGTAAAACATCTTAAATTTCTCGTCGGCATCAGAAGATAGATAAATATTATCCCAGTTTTCCTCAGATAATGACGACTGAAAACCAACGATAAAAAAAAATGATTAGTGGGATATATGCGTGTTTTAGACGTGTAATATCCAATGCAAACAGCGATACCGAAATAAAATGTACTAAATTTGTACTGGAATTAATATTGTACACTCAATATAAACTAGATTAATATACACATATATTTATTTTTTGGATTTGTATCATTTGGAATGATTGTGTTTAAACTGTTACGTAGTAATGAAACACCTGTAGGTTTCGGATTTCTATTTACCTGCGGAACATATTTAATGTCATGCACCACCATATGCGGTTTTTCTCATTATATTTTATTGTTTTCTACCGTGCAGACAAATTATTACAATTATATTTCCGATTTTATAATAAATTTTAATATTTTTATTTTGTTATTCACATGAGGTTTATATTGGGCGAGATTTATACATTATAATATGTACCTACCAATATTAAAATATAGGCAATATAATAAATTAAAAATATGATGTAACTCAGATGTTGTAACATGCATGCTCAAATGCTGGCAGGATATTGAAGGATGCCTATTTGTGCATGCAGGTCGAAATGAGCTTGCGTAACATTTGTTGCATGTGACACGTGTTGCATACGCTCAATTTACCTTTAGAACTGCTTTAAGCAACAATTCCGAAACGTAAGAGAAACAAAAAGGGGATGAAAGAGTATTTTGGAATTCTATCCAACTAAGAGTCGATATTTGACCTTTATTTAATATAAATATTTTTATATTATAACATCTACAATATGAAAATGTAGATTTAAAGTCGTAAACTGGAATAACTTTGCATGCAATATTCATCATTTTCTAATTTACCTTCAGAAAATCAGCTCTGTATTGTTATTCCATAAGCTTAATTAGATTTAGAGCTGGACTTAAAGAGCTTTTGAAAGCATTCTTAAGTTTTCGAATATAAAATACGAATTCTCCGACAGCCTTCTAGACATTAGGAAATGCTTTCTTGTAGCAAGATCGTTTCTTAATGTTAATGTAAGGATTTTTACACATTGATGTTTGTTTCAAAAGATCAAGTATATCTTGGAAACTTTTTTCCACCAATAAACTGGATGGTGTGTAGGATATACGACAAAATGTTATTACGAAAAATGTACAGATTGATAATTCTTTCAAGTTTGTGAAATTTTAAAGAAAATCGGATAACGGATTGGATAGAACAAAATATACCAACCTTAAGAAAAGTTGTTTGGAATCTGTCTCTTTGTAAATCTGTTAAATTTGAACAAGATTGGTATTATTCTTGAAATTTATAAGTGTGATATGGGAAACTAAGAACGATTTGATAGTGTTGTCAACAATAGTTATTCCAAATAGTTGTCGTATTTTCTATCCTGCAAAGTTAATTTCAATTTATGACATACAACCGCCACATATCACAAAAATTGCTGGGTCATCGTAATTAATCATAGTTAATGCGTTGAATATGCTACTGTGGCGTTTCAAGTAGCCAACATTGTAGTAATTCCTTTATCACCATAAGAAAATGAGTTACATGATATTTGAAGATATCATACAATTAGGGTGAAATATCAGTAGAATCACATGAAACGCTATTTGTTGAAGAAAGAGCGGAAAGGACCAAATATGAATATGCGAGCTATACAGTACTCGAGAATCGGGATGTTCTCTCAAAGCTGTGCATCAAGAATTCCAGAAAGCGAAGTCGCCACTACGGTTACACAGATTGGCAGAAAGTGTTAATAGAGGTAGCACCCATACATTACAGTTTGTTGGTGAGCATAACATGATTCCTTAACAAACTCAATTGCGCAAGCCTACATAGCATATCAGTGCTGATATCAAACTACCGGGTCTACAATTTGGATTCGCAAAGCATTCCCACTTTCTTTGTTAGTGCATCAATCGGATAAAACAGTTTAACTATACTCGTAAGCAATACACAGTCTGTCCCAGATGCGATGAGACTGGTTCAATCAAAGTTCGACATCTACGAGTGAATGATGGTAGATGAATGTTCTACCCTTCATCCACTTAACCTCAAAATTTGAGCGAATATTAAATTCTGTTTTAAATTAGGTAAAAGAGCTGCAGAAATGTACGAAACTCTAAAAAATATATACGGGGATGAATGCATGTTCCGTTCACAGGTTTCGGAGCCATCTCGGCCATTATAACTGGTGATAGAGGGTGGTGTTTTCAATACGAGCTGAAAACAAAACGCCAATGCGGCATGGAAGTCACCAGAAGAACCAAAAGAAAAACATTAGCTTTCAGAAGAGCAAAATCAAGAGAATGTTGACCGTTTTCTTCGATTCAAAGGGAATTGTTGCAGAATATTATCTGGGAGTCCTACAACGATTGTGGATGAGAATTCGACATGTTCGGTCTGAATATAGACAGCCAGGCAGATAGTTTTTATTGCAGGACAATGTACCATCGCACAGAGTCATCATGATATGTGAATTCTTGACCAAAAAAGGTATCATTGTTCTCGACCATCCACCGTATTCACCTGATTTGGCTTTGTTCTCTTTCTGGCTGTTTCCCAAACTGAAATTGACTGTATAGTCAACTTGTTTTATCATTATTATACATAAAATTAGGTCTGATAGAGAATTACCTCAATGCAATGGGCAAACAGGGAGGAGGATTTCAATACATCAAACAAAATTTTTATAATGTAACTGATATCTAAACCGACAGAAAGGTAATTTTTATAGGATTCAGATTCATGTGTAACAACAAAATCCAAAATCTTGAGCGAGTTAGAATAGATCGTTTGAAAAAGCTTTGAGAGTGTTGATTTCGGATCTCCATCCCAATATAAAAGCAAAGCTAAAAGAAAGATTTTCTAAAAATCTTCTACAATAACACATTGTTAATTATGTATTACTACAGCATCAATATGGATTTAATTTGCTAACATTTTGCAAAAACCGGACGTTATAGAAGAAATTTATCTTTGTTGTTAGTGTTAGCAGTTTAAAACAAAATAAGCTTGTACCTATATAAAAATGAAAAATTAAAAAAAATCACTGTAAAGTTTAACATTCAAATATAAAGTTATTAACCTATCACAGATTATGTTGTTCACCTTTTCAAAGTACGTTAAGTTGAATCTGCATAGCTAAAGAGAATATTACTTACACAATGCTATAAACTGAGATTAACTCGCGTTATACTACACCCTCCTGTAATATTTACCAGTTACTTCCTCTTCGTTGAATAAAGCAAGAAAACGAATAGTCTTCTAATCAGCATCCTGATTAAAATACCTCCCTTCCTTTACAATTAAGACACAGCTAAATACAAGGTCTTAGCTGCCGTCGTCTTCGAGTTAATAATTTCGTAAACTGAGGTGAGGGATCTATTTATTGTTCAGAATTCTATAATATTATGCAAAATAATGCGGTAGATATCACCATTTAATCTTTATTTCAGTCGTACTTATTGATTTTGGAAATTTATTCAAAGATAAGAGCGAAAGTGTGCTGACAATTTAAAATTGACGGTTAATCATTTCAATATATTTATAAAATGACATAAGCTAAGAAACTTTTATAGGTAGATGCTAAAAAATAAGAAGAAGAATTTTATAAAGATATTCGGCTTTTATTTCTGTTTGACGTTTTATTTCAACTGCCTCAAGACATTTCAATACAACTTCATCTACGTCTATTATCGTTTAGGGACAGCAATATTTTATAATCTGATACAATTTTCGCAGTTGCCATGTTTCGGCAGAAATATCGGTTGCTTCGAGCTGTATTCTAAATATGTGAAAAAAAAATGATAATGTTCAAAAATGTTTGAACATTAAAAACAAAGCTGGTAGTTGTTGACGTTTCATATTACGAATATGCACACAAATATATAGAAAGATACAAGGGCAGTAGGAAAGTTTTGCAATATGTCACTACAATAAGTCACAAAAGGCTGCTGTGTGCTCAGACATGTTCATACTAGCACAGTAACCGCTGTGTCAAGTGTGTGGGCTCAGTTATTCATTATCAATGATAGTGTGAAGTGCTTGCTAATAATAGCTTAGAAAAAATGACTGTTGCAATAGGTGATGTTTGTCCACATCGTACAACTATATTCAAGCCTGTTCAGAGAATTCTAAAGAGGAAATTTCACTTGGGAAGACGCTGAAAGAGCGGGAAGGCCACAAACGCCGTCTTGGACACACAAAACACAGTCACAGCTAAGTGGTGCACATAACAGTGCCTGCCTGACGTCATAAAATCGATGAAGAACTTGCGGCCAAAATCAAGAATGGACATTGGGTTTTTTCATGACAACGCTCGAGCTCACCGCGCCAAAGCTTGCAACGGGTGTTTGACCAGTACAATACCGAACCTTCTTTAGCGCTTTCCTTACAGTTTAGGCCTTGCTCTCTGTGATTTCGCGCTCTGCGAAAATGTGAAAATGAAGCTGAAAGGGAAGCGGTTTTCCAGTGATGAGGAACTTTTGAGGGCTTAGAACAACGAGTGTGCTATACTCCATAGTGCAACTTACCAGAACTGGTTTAAGGATTGGTTTCGGAGGATGGAGAAGTCTAATGAATGTGGCGGAAATTACTTCGAAAAAATTAAATAAATAAACCTGTATTGCAAAACTTTCTTAGCCGACCCTTTATATATAATAACAAAGACGTATACTTACACAATTGCAACAATATTTTATGTACACTTTAGTTCCAACATATAACATTTTCAACTAAAATTCTTGCAGTTTACAGCAGTATATATTACGGTAAATAAGTCAGCTTTCAAAGGTAGAGAACGTAGCACGGAATCATTTCGGATAATGGACCTTGTCTTGATCAAAGAAACAGGAGTGAAAGAAAATGTAACAACGACGGGACAATGTTTAGCAACTATAGGAGGATATCTTTATGTGTTGGGTATACAAGAGGTTAAGGATGTTAATCAAACGAAGAATAAATGTAATAGCCACAGATAAGATAGTATCAAGCAGGTTTCCTAGAAGGAAGAGACACAACGGATCAAATATTTACTGTGAAAGAAAAATTAACTACTTATTACAGTGTATCCAATTCTGTTTTATACAGTTTTAATTTAACTTGCTTTGCACGATTACAATTGCACTTAAAAAAATGGTTACATAATCAGGGCAGCCCCAATCTTTCGTCTAATTAATTGTACTTATCTAAAAATATGTGCTCTGCAAATGTATTTTGAGGAATTCTCTTTTCTTGTGAAACAAGAACATGAACACACATACATGAACTTTATAACATGACGTTTAAGGTCGACGGCTTCTGCAGTTGAGAGGGCTAACAAAGAATTTTCTCAGAATTTTGCAAAAATAATTGCATTCCAACGAAACTGGTCATTTAAGGAATGGAACATTTATGGCTAAAATGCAAAGGAGTCTAATTATATTTTTATTTAGCTGTAACGTTTTAGGATATCGAAGTTTGAACTCCTGCTTGTCAATCGCGTACTAAAATACTGAGCGATTACAGGTATCGATTTTCATACATTACCGGTTTATTGGCTTGCAAATAAAAAAGCATGGCTAACGAATAACATTTTTACAGAACGGTTATAGATAAATATACGAATGAAAACTGCCTGGATTTCAAAGAGTCCCAAAATTACAGTGTTCTCTAATCCAAACGCTGAAACAGGAATTATGACAACAGTCGAAACAAAGTACATTACGCGTACATTCCAATATACTTTGGAAGCAATAAACAATGATAAAACCCCTAGACTAAGGCCGCACTGCAGGAGGGTAGGTTAGAGGGTTGTGGGTAGTGGTTAGAGGGTACTGGGTAATGTGTGGGTATAGAACGGCCGCACTACACAATGCAATATCACCAACCTCTCATTCACTTTTGAGTGTAAATTTAAACTTAAAATTTATGAGAGTGCCGGCCGTGAATAAATATGCCTATTTCAAAATTTCATAAAAAATTTTTACTGTGTGACAGTCCATTTGTTACACAATTATGTATACAAGACAATGAAAGAAAAATGTGATCACACGAATAGGTACAACTTTGAAAGAGGAATAGACGGAGAATTTGTGCGGGTATATAAGAAAATGAGAGCCTACCCAGAGAATTTTTTTAATTATACACGAATGAGTGTAGTCTTTTGATAGTCTCTTGAACAAAGTACGAAATGTGCTAGAAAGGATGTCTACAAATTTTAGAGAAGCAATCTGTGCAGAACAACGCTTAATACTTATATTAAAGTGAATTAAATTGCCTGAGTGTTGGCAACTAAGTACATATACCCTATAAAATATATACAATGCCCTTCACATTTAGTAGAACAAAATGAGAGATTTCCGTCTTTATCACAAAGTAAATACGGCCAAAGTTATGGAAATATAGGCCCATAAGATGTGTTTATAAGTTGCTGACTTATAGTTATCCTTAATCTGTAAACAAAAGCTATTAAATAAAATAGCAGTAAATATTTTATATTGATTTATTTATCTTTCTCATAATAATTCTGTATAAGTAGTTTCCTCGAATGGAGATGGCATGGACGACGATTGAACAGTTCCAGCAGACGATAGTACAGATGGTGAACTACAAGACTGTGATTGATCAAATGGTACCACAATTTCCGCATTATTGATGGACTGTGTGTACGAACTGCGTTGCATTAGTTCATGTTCCCTAAAAGTATGTTTTTCCCATATTTCTCTTCTCTTGAAAATTGCTGAAATTAGTAGTTCTGCCATAGTTAAAAGTACCTACCTCGCGCCTAGATGAAATTACAGACACGACTGTTTCCCTGGTGACTCGCATAGTGGCTACCCGGCCGAAACTATTTGGTTTACTGTGTTAAATAAGTACCTTGCTAGACGCCTAGCGAACCACTACCCACAACCCGCTAGCCTACCCTCCTGCAGTGCTTAGTCTTACAGTTGCTGCTGCATAGCAAGTTTTCTATTAAAGCGATTAACATTACACGCATGTTTGAGAGCTATGAGGTTCCAAATACGAACGTGTCATCACCTTGGCATACTCAGTTGATTGAGACAGTTTTGACGACTTGATTTTTGACGACATTAATGAACTGCTGGTTGAAAAGCTTCTGAGCGAAGATGAAATCGTACAAATTGCCCTAGAATGTTGAATTTAAGGAAATCAGTAATAGTGATAAACCAGATCGACAATGAATAGACTATCCAATAATTATGCGAAATTGATAAAGCTAACAAAAAATAACAAGTCATACAAAAATACAAGAAAAAAAAAACATCGGTAAACTGTATCATCCAATCAGATTTCCGACAGGAAAAAGATTTATCCACATTGTTATTAAATGATGAAATTTAATTGAATTGAGGTGGACAGCATTTATATGACAATTATAAAATTTTAGCAAATACAATTATTTGGTAACAAAAAAGATGTGGATAACAAGAGATAAGAAAGGGACTAGAAACTACACTGGAGATAGGGTTGACATTAAATCAAATACATAGCGAAACTAAGTGAAACGCATCATTATCCCTACTAGAGATCATCATCAATCTCTGGAATCCTCCTGATAACCATCTTAGAAGGAATTTATTGGGGAGAGATTTATATCTCTCTCAAAAGCCCTAATTATAAATTGTTTTCATATATTCAGAACTTGATTGTCGTGATCATGAAATCCGTAACTATATCACGAGTACCATCTTTGACTTAAATTTAGTAATTCCTCGGTTAAGATATAATTAAGTTGTATTTTTATATTTACTTGTTTACAATTACGTATTACATTTTAAATTTACAGTTGAAACGTAGTAACGAAATGGCCATTCAATTAAATACACATTCAAGTGAAGTTGGGTTTTATTATTTTTTATATTCAACTGTATGTTAGATACTTCACTAGCTCATCAATCTATATATACATTTTAAATTATTATTCAAACGTGATACTTAGAATTGTGGTGGGCCATAATCCATCACAGTGCATTACACATCATAAACTCTAGACCTATAACGCACTATTTTAATCCACATATTAATACTTGAAGAATAAATAATACCATTCACGCGGCACTCCTTATAATAATTAGCTATATAAAATATCAATTCGCACTGGTGCGTTTGAAATTGTCTAAATATTTTGATTTTTTCGCTACAGTTGATGCTACAGTTTAGTAGATATTAATTACTTCCTTCACTAGTCTATAAAATAGTAACTACCTTTGACAAACAATTTTAAATTCTTCAATTCATAAATATTTATAATAGCAGTGAGTCAAAAATTTTATCTTCGAAAATATTTAAATATGCTCTTTGAAATTTGATTTGTGTAGATATATCTTCGGTTTGTTTTTTAAGTTGAATCACTATCGTTCACTGTTGTGAAAAAACTATGACACACAATATATGTATGTACAGGATTGTGTGTATATTATTCTAAGCAAGTCTCTTCAAAGTCATAGTTTGCTGTATTACACTACGTAGTTCTACATCAGATACCGACAGAAATTTTTGAAATTGATTGTCTTTCTGTTACTTTTTTGATTAGAGACCAAATCAAATATTACTAGCTTTGGTTCGAACAAAATCTTGAACCAACCGTTCAAGCTACTTTCGAGGGAGGTGATTGTAGTTTTGTTGAATATCGTTAATGCATCTGTAGACCTAGACCACCTCCCTGCTGAAAGGTATATACATATGTATTATGATTACAGTATTATAGTAGAGTATTGGTTTATTACATTATTCTTCGGCCACACGGAGGTTTTAGAAGTAATTAGAAGAGGAATTACAGGAAAAATAATGGTAGTATAAAAAATCAATTCTGAATCTATTTCAAAGATAAGAGTCCAAATATAAGGTTCGTAACATTTATCAGACATCACAAACTGACAGCACTATTTACTACTTTAATTTCATTAATGATGCAAATCTTACCATCGCCCAGCACCTAATGTAATAAAGTCAAAACCGAAATCAATCGTAATACCACTAAACTGTCCACCCTAACCTATAAGTCGATTTATATTCGAAAAAAATGTTTCTATATAAAACGATTTTAGAGCAGGAATCACCTGTAGCGTTAAAAGCGGTAGTATCACAGTAACATCTGATTACCGTAGAGTAAATTTCTGAAATCAGAGTCAGTGATTCTGTCTGCCTTCTGGACCAGAAGAGAATTTTGACCTGATATAGCCAATATATCTGCAATCTATTCTACCAGCGCAGCGTGTGACTAGTGGAGCACCTAAATATTTACGTTTCATAAATTATGAACTGACTAGGTTATTCCGGTAGACAGAGGAAGTACGTGACGCTTTGGAGCTGAAGCACTCTACTGATGAAGTTTTCCTGGACTTCGCCCAGGCATTCGATTTGGTGTGCCATGATGGTTTGGTTTTCAAAATGGGCTGATTAGATATCAACCTGAACACTTGTATGCAGAGGTCCGTTGACGAGCTTTACAAGTGGGCTCGGAAGTGGCGGTTGATCATCAAACAAGATAAATGCGTAGCGATCCGTTTCTCACGGAAGCAAAATCCACTCGTTTCCAAGATCGTCATCGGGAGACAAGAGTTGCCCTGAAATCCCCAACCGCAGTATCTTGGAATGGTTCTCAACACGAGACTAACCTTTAAACATCATTTTTTTCCATGGTGGCTCCCTGATTTGCTGGAAGAGTTCCCTCAGTCTGAGGCTTAAGTCAATGAGCTACACGGTGGTTCTCCGACCGATACTCACCTATGGCGCCATCATCCAACGTTTGTAAGTCGCAAGTCAAAGATTCAATGTTCTGCAGTTATTGCGTTATTAATGTTCAGATCCATAGAGTTCTAGAAGTACATCCTTTGTATGATCATGCGCTGCCCAAACAGCATCAAAGTATCGGTAACCGAGATCGGCACTTCAGACAAGTCGTTGTTACGTTAATAATAATAAAAAAGCGACTTTCTAGTTTTAGTTCTAGTTATTATTTTCTAGTTTTGGAACTTAATAGTTTCATTACAATTTGGTAAAGTTTTTGAAGTTTCTGGAATGGGACTGTTACTATATAAAATAACTTTAAGGTGGCACAAACTTTAAAGTGATATTCGATAGTCCTTGTAACGTTGTTTTGTTACTAATATTTCACTTCAAAGTTTTTATTACTTTATGGTAGCGTTGAAATTAAGTTTACGACGTCGATTTGAATTTCTTACGATTATTATGGTAGCGTTGAAATTAACTACGACGTCGTTTCTATTTTTGAAATTTCTTCAAAGTTATAGAACTGTGTACTAATATTTAAGGTAAAATTAATTATCTCGCTACTCACGAAAACTACTTCACAGTAATTTTTATTTCCGACTCTGCCAATACTATTTTGCCGTAATTTCTGTAAAATGCGCCATATTTACTGACAAAATGTAGGACGTCATTACATTAATTTCAATTTCCTTATTGTACAACAATTTCAGTATCCTCAAAATATTATAAGAAAAAAGTAAATTAAAGCGAAACTGAATTCCTATAATTAGGAGAAAGATTAGAAAATCATTTCAACATCTTTCACCAATTTCATGTATTTTTTTATTGTCTTCCCGAAAAAAAATAATTGTAAAACATATATTTTGAGATGGCGCGTTTAATTTTTCAATCTATCAACATCACATTAGTCAGAATTTTTTTAAGAGTTTTGAATTTCTTTGTACTCGAAACTCGTAAATCAGCAAAGTGGTGCGTACCCCTACAGTAGATATATTTCTTTAAACCTACAAATATTATTTCCATTATGGTTGTCGCGGCTGAATAATGACGGGAGATGCTTAAAAGTTCTTTTTAAATATCCAAGAGAAAGACAAGGCGAAAACGATAAGCAAAGAATATCGAAATCTTATATAGTAGCGATGACCACGCCGCTACGTCCCCGCCACTTAGTTGGAACGTAAGTGCGACGTAGCGGTATAAGTAGCGGGATAGTAATCTTTACGCAGCTATCACCTTCAAAATATTCCCCATTTTGGTCGTTGGCACGTAATGGAAACGTGGCAATAACGTTCTCGTCATTAGTAACCACAACTTTACACTTCCCAACAACAGTCGCTGGGAAATAGTAACGAATAAAAATGCTGCTTCGGTGGCGCCTGGCCAGGAAGACAGTCGGAAGAGTTGCTCGGTCGGAGAACCCGTTGGTCCAGCATCTCGGGAAGCTGGATCACAACAGGCCACCACCTCGTGTCGAGACGAAACGAATCCTACAGTCGATTTTCTTCATATTCATGTCTATAAAAAGCTGTCTCGTTATCCATCGACAAATACCTATTTTTGGATGATGGTTAATGAAATACACCTGTGCATTCTTATGTTGTCGCAGGAAACTGGCAACCAAGAATGTTGGAGATGTGTTTCATTATGTTAACTAAGTGTCGATTTTATTAATGGTTTTACCATGCGCTAGTACTGTAATATGGTTTTACTTTGTAAGTCACTCCAGATTCAATGCCACAGATATAAAATTAAAAGATAAATTTTGCTGATAAAATAAATTTTTATGACAGCTCAGGACTAACCTAATGAAAAATAACTAACTGTTTAGCTAGGTTGGATTCAAAAGAGGTTACATTTCTGTAATGTAGTTAGTAAATTAAAGAGAACTACTTACTGACGCAGAAGATTACGGTCTCAACACATAGAATACATTCTCTTTCAACTTTTCCTTGTAATTGATAATTTCTGTAAAATATAAAATGTGTACCGTACGTGACTCTCTTAAAGGTGCTATTTGGCTCTGCATTAACAATTAAGGTTTATCGGTTTCTTTATAATCCACCTATTTATCTATTTATGATTATCTGTAACGAACAGCTTAAACTCATTCTAAAACCCCCCAGTAAATTATTAACATAAATACACAAGGTTGCTATAACATAGATAATGTATATGCTGTAAAACTTTCAAATATAATAGGTATTAATTATCCCTTTTATTTAGTTTTATTATAAACAAATAATTAAGATTTTTTTTTCTGTGCAACACGCGCTGGAAGAAATATAAACAAATTAATATAAATTGTTATTATAACAACTTCGCTTGGTATCTAAACCCGCATCGATATATTTCGGGAAATGTAAAATTAAATCTAACAAATTGATAAATTGAAAGAGGCTACTGTACTGGTGTTTCTGTTTTGAACAAATCAATTGGGTAATTCTAATCGGTAGAAAGAGAAAAACTGGTTAAAATTCTCTCGTACGAATTGTACGAGGTTCTTGGCGAAATACTCCAGGTTATCGGCCTGTTACTTCGCTTTGTATTCTAGTATTTTGTTAAATTGTTTCCGCAAGCTATTGTGAAAAGTTTTCCTGAAATTCGTCCAATAAATTGTTTACGTCAACACAAAACACGGATTGAGAACTGCGAACGAAATAGTGGGTTAATATAATTAGACTTCTATATAATATATTCTTTATAAGTTTTTATTATAATTTTGGATAAATGTAACAGTTTATAATTTTTGGTATTTTATCTCAATGTTTTTTAGGTCGGTTCAGTATCTTGTTTTTATTGTAACTAACACAAAAGTTTACGGTATCTCGATGAAATTCGTCTGAAATCAGAGGCAAGCGAATTAAACGACTTAGTGAGCGATATAAATCGCTCAAAATCCCCAACAAAATTGTTTGAATCCCAGCAGCCGTTATACAAGGTGGTTCAAAGGAAACGCATGTTTTTCACGTAAGCATAACATTTTTTGTTTTCAAGATAATTTTGGTTTAATTACAGGTAAATGAAGTAATAATAGTGCACTTTTAAATTAATGATGGAAAATAATATCAGTCAAGTATCGCCCTGCTTCGTGGTCGCTCTTGAAAGTTGTGCATGACACTTAAAACCATTTCTTCTGGTACTCTTGCGATTTCTTGTCTAATAACAATTTTCAGTTCCTGCAACGTACGGGGTTTGTTAGCGTACACTCTAGACTTAAGATAACTTCACAAAAAGAACTCGCATGTCCACAAGTCTGGGGAGCGTAGGTGCCAAGGAACAACAACAAGGAAGGTCTTGTTGAAACCGCAATTCTCCCATGTTCACTTGTCGCCGTTGAAGTTCAGGTAACAGAAAATTAACATGTGAACATAACGTGCCGAAGTCACTGTTATTGCTCTTTCCTCCTCTTCAAAAAAGTAACGGCCAACGATACCTAATTTACTAATTCCGCACCACACTCAATCAATTTCAATTTTTCACTATGCAGGTGTCTTTGTTGCAGTTCTCGTGGATTCTCGGCCACCCAGTACCTATAGTTCTGCTTGTTTACATATCTGGTTAGATGAAAGTGTGCTTCGTCACTGATCATTATCACGAGATCAGGATTATCTGCAAAAATGGCTTGCATTACCGCAAAAGACTCTCTGCGTTGTGCAAAATCCCTTTCCGTTAGCTCATGCACAGTTTTATCTTGTAGGGATGAAATTGCAAATCGCCATGTAGAATGCGTTGTGACGATTGACGGTACATACGCAGAGTCGGAGCTCGGCGACTAATGAACCGTTGAGGACTATCAAGTACCGCTCTTCTCACTGTTTCAATATTCGCTGGTGTCCGAACGGTACAAGGGAAGCCAGGTGGTTTCCTATTTATGACGGATCTGGTAGTTCGAAATACTTCAACCCATCGGAGTATCGTGTTTCAATCTAGAATTGACCTTCGGCGTTCAACATCGAATTGTCGATGAAATAAACGTTGCACGGTAACTACAGAATCATCGTTTGTAAAAAATTACTCGACGGTAAACACATCCATCGCACACGGTGCAATGGCTCAAAATGCATTACCGGGGCTCTCTGTTGATGGTGCGGTGAGGTCATCACCCTTCTCTTTGAGAAATACTATCCATTCAGTAAACATGCGTTTCCTGTGTGCCACCACCACCGGAAACTTGAATTATTACCACTTTGACAAATTAAAACAAAGTTTTAACCATATTCAAGTATGAAAAGAGACATTACAACAGGTAATATTATATTTGTTATGATTAATCAGCAAACAATAGATTCAACAGATAGTAACAAATTGGAAAATATTGACGACAAAATCGACAAGATTTCCATCATGCAAGTGATCGTTTTATGGACCAACAAATATTTCTTCTTTAATTTTTCCATCACGAATTTTGGCCAACAATTTTAAGTATGTGTGTACATAAAAGCAAAAGTGTTGTGGATACACACTTTTAGGACTACACTCATGTATCCATCTTTATTACTTTTTTATATCCTACATAGACACCATTACTCAATCATATGTGATTCATATTTGCTTTCATTTTCACTATAAAATTTTTGAAGTTATGTTCATCTTAAAATCATCTTCTTGTTGTCTTTAATGACGTGATCAAAAGCCTTAATTTCTATTCAACGCAAACTTAGATATTTATTATTATAACAATTGTTTTGTTACTTAATAGGTTGTCATAATTACAGGTCTACTCAAACAATCCACCTTGTTGTTATGTGTTTTCTGACATGGCTCACCTTTAAACCTTTCTTTTATAATGGAGTGTTTTTTCTGTCTTTACTATCCGATTCACATACAAAATAACAGACAACACCAGGAATAACCAAAAATACTCAATTCAGTCAGAAGTGACCAGTGAAGATGACCAACTGGGTCCAAAAGTTATAGTATCTGCTTCTTTCTGATTTTCATCAGAATCTAATCTCTCTTTACATAATGTCACATATTCTGGAGACTTTGATATGGGCGATTCTTCGAAGTGTGGAATTAGTCTAATTGCAGATTAAAAGTTAGAGTACATACATATATTGATTGGTAGATCGTTCATTGTTTTTAGTTACATTTCATATGCTCTCAATATATTTTAATCTTTTTAATGTGGTAATCTATTTTCTTTTCCATTGTTTCCCAATTTTTGCAGAATATGGATACGCATATGCTGAATATTTTATTAGAGTACGTGACAATATCAATATTTTAAAAACATTTCTTCGTCATTATCGTCATTATAAATAATAAAATATTATGCTTTCAGAATTTATATAACCAAATTCACGCATCTTAATTCAGTTAAAAGTCTGGTAAAATTATGATTTTCTAGCACCAGTAAAATGTCAATAACTCTTTTTAGCGCCAATTTATATGTTGATAGCTCTGCTTGTGAAAATGTTACATTTTCGGAGATAACTCTTTTGAAATGGAATCGATAAATACTTTTTATTATCCGAATAAACATCGCTAATGGATTTTCGATTACCGTCAGATTTCATTTTCAAAATAAAATTATTCGGCGCCCACAGATTTTGAATATGTTTATTTAAGCCGCCGCAATGCAAAGAATTTAAGAGGAGATTCCATATGAACGTTTCATCCTAAAAATTGTTCTCGCTTTAAAAACGTTATTTCTGCCTATATTTATTTTGCAGTAATAATATTTTCTTTCGTTTTTTCATTTCCCATCGGTATAAGAAGCCAAATTATTCTTTAATTTAGGGATTCAAATAAAGCTAATATCAAGATTGTGAACATCAAAATGCTTTATTAAATTACTAACTGACGTCTACTGTATTACCGGATGTTTGTCGCTATATTTCGAAAATTTTAATTAGTAATTCGTTTCAAAATTTGTAATTAACTCCAGGTTTTTATTGTGTACTATTTCATTGATTGATTCATGCATGTTAGTTCGTGAGCATATATTACTTATTTATTAAAATCTTATGCATTTTCATTACTTCGCAAATTTTTCACTTTTAATTTTCAATAAATTCAATCAATTAATCAATTAATGTCTATGATATGCCTTTATAAGTTGATTATTTCATATAAATTTAATTTAATTTTGCAGTCAACAACCCCCTTAATAATACAAGCTAGAACCTTGTAACTCATACAATATACGTTGTAACTGCATTATACCGGAAGTCATTAATTGTGGTAATGAAACCGGTTGTTGTATTGAAAACATCACTTGTTTATTAGTTTTCAATGGAATTTGTCTTTGCACGTGTACCAAAATAAAACATTGATTCAGCTTAGCTTATACATTTATTGTACCTTCACAAATTAATCTAACTGTCTAACTAATACTCTTTCATAAGGATTCATACCGGTTGGAGACATTAAAACGTGCACTAATTGCTAGTTTTGCCCGATGTGAACGTGATTGCGGATATTGCTCAGTCTTTCGACGACCGGATCTTATTTATCAGTCAAAAACGGGACCAATACGAGGCCAAGGTGAACAATTCTTGGCCTGATAGTGAAAGACTGAGTGGTTAATTCAAAAATGCATTTATTTTTCTATGTAGTCTCCTCTTACTTCAATACACTTTGTCCAACGTTTCTCTAATATATGGATTCCATCCCTGAGTGGGATTCCGGAAGGTCTGTAAAATATCCATTCACCGCTGCAATCACCTCTTCGTTTGACCCAAAACGTTTTCCACCCATATTTTTTTTTAGATTTCGGAATAAGTGAGAGTCAGAGGGAGCCAAATCTAGCTAATAAGACGAATACTCCAACTATTTTATATTTTAAATCCCTAAATTCTTTTCTTAACAAAGCACTGATGGAAAAAGATTTTTTTCTTTTGCTATCTATGCCTGATGTCATATCATTCCGTCACAACAATAGGCAGCCGCCTAAGCACTGCGTCTATCGATTGATTAGTAATGTAATGTAATGAGATAGACCTGATATCTATCCAACTATTTTATTATTATTTGTTATTATACTAGTCTTTGTTAAATGTATTATTAAAACAAGAAAACATACACCAGCATACATAATATTTTATATATTATGCTATATTCCACGCGCTAGTTTATTTATGTTAGTTTCATATTTTATAAAACACAGGATTTTATTATAGTTAACTAGTAATTATAGTTCATATAAATTGCATTTAGTCCAATAAACAAAATGAGATGAATGCATGGACGTCATCTAATATTATAAAATAAATACATCAAAATCCGAATGAAACTTTGTATGAAAGAACAAGCAACGTCAATATTATGAAATTCTGTATTCCTTAGCAGCTGGTTGTTGAATATTGGCGAAAGGATAAAAGGATCAAGAATACTGAAAAAGAATTCAGAAAACGTACGGATTTATAAATACCCCAAACATTTCTGTTTGTGCAGGATTCCATTATATTTTTGTATCCAAAATGAAGCCGTTAAAATTGTTGAAGATACAAGTGGTATTAACTCAAGTTTAAGCTTATTATTTGCTAAGTAACATTGTATGTAGGAATATTATAACTAAGTCTTTTCCAATCTACTTCTATACTGTAGTAGGTACTGTAAATATTACAAATAAAACTTTAACTGCTAAAGGTCACATTCCCGCTTCCGGTAATTTGGGGGGGCTGAGTTCGTTTTTGATCGTAATTGCTAATCGCTTACTATACACCAAAGGTACGCAACCTTTTACATATGAAGGGCGTATAATAAAATTTGAAGTCAAGCGAAGCCATACAATTTACGAATTATATTCCATAAAATCAACCCTTTAAAAACCTTTGTTCGAGGGCACATTGCGGACCCTCCTAAACACCACCGTCCGGTGTCGGTTCGAATTGATTCTCTCTCGATACCAAGCTCAGGACGCGTATTATCTTGGTAGAATTGTAAGGATTTCCAATATACTGTTACTATTACAGTTACATATTCGGTGCCGTTAAGGATTAATTATAATATATTTCATATTTATGTAATTTTCATCTCAAACAAACTCAGTGGTGGAACATAAGGAAGCCTAAAAGTCTATTGTAAGCAAAACAAAGAATTATTAATTAGTATTGCTGATTTAAACAATGGAATCTAATGAGTATAACTCGCATCTTTACTCATCTCTCTCTTTATTCATTTCATAATGTGGTACTAACTGGTGTTACTTTTAACAAAAAAGAAAAGCAATGTGACAAAACATAAAATTTGTGTAAAAATCGTGTTCAAAATGTCTACCATGAACGTTAATGCAAACGTCAACTCTTCTTTTCATGTTCTCAAAAATATTGATTAGTTATTGGGTAGTTATACTTTATACTACATTGATAATGGCATCTTTTAGTTCTTCTGGGGTGTGAATACGGTTTCTATAGATTCTAGCTTTTAAATTGCCAATCCTAAAATATACCTATGGGGATAGATCAGTGATCATTTTTATGGTCCAAGAATCATGTTAGCAAAAGACGTTGGATATATTTAATAGGTGTACCAAGCGGTATATGCTGGAGCATTATCGTGCTGAAAATAATCCTTTTGAAGCTCATGTTTCTTTTGTAGTTTCCCAAACAACCCTAACATCGGTTGGTAACGCTGTGGTGCAAAAGTCTATAAATGTATCCGCCTAAATTCAAATCAACAAATGCTCTCTCTGGAAACTGTGCACTGAATTCTTTACTACATGGATCTTCAAAGTATCCATGGCCTTCATAATTTTATCGCCGGTTTCCGAAATAAGCATTCAAGATTCATTTTTCATGCTTTAGAGTATAGAGCATTGTATATTTAAACAGACAAAGGTTAGATGTGAAATAATTTGCTGTTTCTACTATACATATATGTAGTTTTCAAAAATATTTTTGTTGGGGATATAAAATATAAATAGCTAATAGTAACTTATAACCTTTTCACCAATTTTAGAAATTGCACAACTTAACTTAAATGTTGCTTCAGGCTTGAATAGACGCATTGGTCACACTTTTGTGGTAAAAGCTTTAAATCTATCTATAATATGTATTTGTAACACTCTGTTTTGAGTTCACTAAATATTTCTTAACACCTGGCTGAACGTAAACTATCAGATTTAAAAAAAATCATTGGGTATAACGGAAGCGTGAAGGTTACGCCAACCGCCGCTATGAAAATACTAATGCACATGTCCACGTTGCTTTATTAAATTATGTCCACGTTGTATTTGTTGAGCAGAACCTAAAAGGAAGACAGAAAGCAGAACCTTTGATTAGTGGTAAAGCAAAAGTTAAGACCAACCTCTATTGACCCGACACTAAATATGGTGTCGGATGTGATAGACAAAACTTTTTGCTTCACCTAACCTTTCAAGTAGGAAGGAGTAGAGCAGTGGAGACTGAGAAGCAAACATGAGAGTATTGACAGACAGATTTAGGGTTGTAAAGAAATTTGTCATATTCCAGTTGCCGGTTAGATACAGTTTAAAGGAATGTTTTAAACTGAACAGTACTCCGGCAGACTACAACCAGAAATATATGGTAATACGGACCATTTTCGATTATAAAGAAATCCGATCGGCAAAGGAAATTTCACAGTAACAAACAGCAAGACTTCTTGCTGCGCTGAAATTCTACGAAATTTTACTACAAAACTCATTCTTAAGTGTCCCATGATGTTGCAAGCCCTGACTATAGAAACTACTAAGGCTTTTCTGGTGGGATCATCTGACAGTAGAACTGGGAGTTCACTTACTTATGGTAAGAAACATCTGAGGCAGGTTACCGGTATAATATCCGGGCACTACCACTTAAAAAATCAGTTGTGAATCAATTGAGCATAGGTTTTCACGACCGTTGTTCACTACATTATCACAATGTACTGGCATTGTGATAACGGTATTTCGAATATTATCGTGTACCTTTGCATAGCTAATCTTCCGGACTTCCGCTACATGGTCATAAAGATCAAAGAAAATATTGAAACTAACCAAATTAAAAACTTAAAAAAAATTAACTTTCTTGGGCCACTCTATTCAGATTATGTAAAATGGAGCTCTGTATAACACTGATATGCGTTACTTGCTACATTAATTTTAAACTTAAGAAAAAGCAATTACATTTTCCTTGTTCCTAGACTTCGATACACTGAGAATGACAAAAAGAAAACATAATGTAATACGTAATACATCTGAGGAGATTGCATAAAGGATGCACTAAGTAAAATACTATTATTATTTCAGAGGTTTCGTCGGATACGTAACGATAAAAATAAAAACTAACATAAAATTTGCACATAAAACAAATTTGTCATCAGGCAAAATTATATTCAAATCTGCATTAAATCCGTACCGGCATTGACAATAAGTTGAGAAAGAGCATTTGAATACAATTTCCATATCATAAATAATATGCCAGACAAAAGCAACATGTATTTCCTGTTAAGCTTTCGCCTGCTTTTACTCGTTGCATCGTGGAAATATAGCGTATAATTTATTTCCATTTAAGTTGCGGACTTTTTATGGGTATTTTGATGCATATACATACACCAGCTTTATTGTCGGCATTAATATACCACAACTCTAATACCCTATTGAAATTAATAAAAAAGAACAAAAAAGCGAAAAGTTTTCCGGGAAAAATTTACACATTTCCAGATTTTACAATCTCGTATAACAAATTGGTGTACCTGCCTTAGTTTTTAATTTTAATACTTATCTGTGAAGATGCATCTTGTGTAGTGTCAATTTTCAGTTCGAACGAACCTTGTTACTAACGTTATAAACGTTCACACACTCACCATTTACACTGTAGCGGTTTTTAAGATGTTAAGTATTCGATAGCTCAGCTATGCCAATTTAGTGGAAGTAAATGGACGCTGATCGAATTGGCTCATCTAATAAAAGATCTCCTTTGGTCTTTTATTGGTACTATAACGTTTTACACATCCTGATGTCTTACTGGTAGTCTTTTTACATCCTAATATTATAGCGTATTTACGACATTTTCGAATGAGGTTTTGATTATTATGTTCAAATGGATTAAATAAAATATTATGGTAAAATAATGTAACATATGTATTGCTTGTATATATAAAACACGCATCAAAACTATGTCCCTTGTAACGTGTTACTATTTTGTTAGATTATTTATTCTTTTGAGATTTTTTACCACCAAAGTCAACCAAACTTAGGATATCGATTTTACACGAGAGGTTACGAGGTGTATTCCATTCTAAGAGGATATATTACTTTTGTGTTTTGTATTTTAAATGTACCAAATGTTAGGTTACACGTACTCTAGCACTAAATGCCCTCACTCTTTCCAACACCATAAACAAAACGACCTACCGCATGATATCTCAAAGAAAAACTTATTCGCAAAATATAGCATCAGTGCATCTTTCTTTTTCAAATTTAGAAATTTTAAAATTGTTTCATCTACATTATGAAACACAAAATAGGCATTGACAATAACAGTATTTTAAAATATTTCGTTAGAATTAGATCGATCAAACAAAAACTTTTATACTCCATATTTCTACCTAGATTTCTCCAATTAAAAACTTGTCACACAAGCGCAATTGTCAGCACCGAAATTGAAAATAATTTACACCTTTTTAAAAATAATGCACTCCATTTTGAAGGAAAACAAAGCAGATGCAGCTGAGGAAATGGATAAAACAATGACTAACAATTTTCATAACAAAAGGTCAAAACTTTGCTTAATTTAACTTCATTGTTCAGTATTCACAAATTTGATGTTCATATCATAATGGAGATCTAACTTAGTCGTCTTAAAGATGCTAAATATATAAAGATGAGTGTTTGACACACCAACATAATCAGGGACAGATCTGCTTTGATTGAAAATACAGCGCAATTTGTAATTACATTTAACATTACAAAAAGGAAGCTAGTGTAGGCGCAGGTGTATACGTGTTAAGTTCATAGATCATAAGATGTTTCTTTTTTTTTTCTTCTAAGTTGCGAAATAATTAAGACGGGTTATTTTCAAAAATCATACCATATGGTAAACTACAGCATACGCAATTGTCTCTGGGGATTGAATCAAACTTTTAAATATGTATGTAATCTGTTTCCTTTCTGGTTAAAAAAATGAAAGTTGTATTGGTAGAACGTTGTAATAAATTCAGAAAAACAAAATTGCAAAGGATGTCTTATAAGCCTTATATGCCTTTATCATAAGACAATTATTACAAAACTATAATTCTACCTATCTGCTTGATTCAAGAAGAAGACAACTTTTCAATCTCAATTGTGAAGATGTTAAATTTCAACTCCTATTTAATTCCACTCTTGTTTGTTTCTCACTGCCTTTCCCAGGCTAAACTCTTTTAGTAAGTTTCTGTAGCGTCTGTAACTTTCTTCAGTTCACCTATACATCTTAGGAATCTTATTTCTACTGCTTATAATTTATCCTTTCTCCTTATCTGCTTCATCATGAATTAGTACTCGTAACATACAGTATTTGGTATTTCTTTCTTATTGCGTGTTGACTACTATCGCAACTTTTACTGTGTTGTTTGTGTGTGTGGATAAATGTGTTTAAATGGCCTTGTTACAGCATTATATTGCTGTTTCTAATGCTGCACCGTTAATCACTTTGCCTCCATCTGCGAATGGTCTACCACATCACTGAACAGCTGCCTAACCACTGCGGCTACCGCCTCGTTTTATTATAGACATTTTACTTGGTTTACGTAAGACAATCGTTTTCATTTGTCTCTTCATCGCACCTACATATATAAGAAGAAGAATATACCACTGTCTACCCTGCTTCGTTAGCTTCATAAATTTCTGCCCTCACTATTAAAAGTTTAAATACTTTGGGCAGCTTTTCCATAGAATTTCATTGTTAAATTTAGCACTTAGACTTGGTCGTATTATTTTTCATGTTCCTGTAACATAAAAAGCAATCAACATGTGTCGATGTAACTTCCAGTCTTAACTCCCATGATATCGAGAATATAAGCTAATCTCAAAATCTCAATCAAATAAATCCCTTATTTACTCAATATATTTTATTTAGATGGCTTTGATCAACCTTAAATTCTATCGTGTACATTGCTGAAGTCAATAAAGTGGAACTAGCTTGTTGTTTTGTATACTTGTAACATTGACGTTTTAGTCAAGTCAACTGGAGCTCTATATGCATTTACTGATTTTTTCTTTTCGTGACTTCCTGGATTACTCAGATTGCAAATTTGTTTTTGTAACGTCTAAATTCAACTCATATATGTAATTGCACTAAAATAGTTTACACAACGGTTATCGCAAGTGGAAAAAATTTTCCTACTAGAACGAAATGGTAACTCATTTTGTTGCAACCTTGATGATGAGACGTCTATCTCCAAGGGCATCTTTTTGTTCATAAGTACAAATCACTACTTATAGACACAACAATGTGATTTGACTGTTATTATTACTTATCTTGAAACTGCCAAAAGATAAATCTTAAGTTACCTATTATTCCATCATTTATATCTTAGATTTCTAAGAACAGCTATAAAAACACAATGAAATAAAATTAGGTATTGTTTACGAGAAAAATGAAACCACAGTTTTCGTTTTAAATGTGTTCTCAGACAATTATTTTTTTAAACATAAGATATTTGTATTCATTTCATTTGTATTGCTTGGATTTTAACGCAAGGCTAATATACATATATCTATCAACTTCTGTGGTATATCATATTACGATGTTTATTAAATGTATATGCAGTAGTAGTATCATTGATCAAACCTTAAAACGCCTACCTTTTATAATGTAATTTCTACGGAGCTCGTGAAAAATAATATTTGAAAAGGGCTTATACGGCATACGTCAGTTCTGAAAAACTGTTTACCAAGGCTACGCCGTGAACCGACAACGCACTTCAATAGAAGTGTGCATGTCATAGACTAAAAAAGGAGCACGAAAAGCTTTCCGTAAACGTTCGGAAAGTGAATCGACGTGTATCTCTTAAATGTCAATGTGACGCGACGCAATATCTCGAAGAGCTTTAATGTAGTTTGTGAAGCTATTTGCGACATCAGTCTGACATAACATCGTGTTCATGTAATCGAAATATTATGGTACTATTTTTCGACAATTATTTTAAGAACATTTATTTTTGTAGCATCATATTTCGATAATGTGAGACCTACTGAATTTGAAAATTTTGACTTTAATTTTGAGCTTGTTGTCCCATTAAAGCCGATGATTTTCCAATGAGAATCGCAAATTACCTGTTTCGACAACGATGTACTATCTACTTCAAATATTGACAAATAGATATTGATCCATTGCAGGCAACTATGTCTGATTGGAAATACTCTACAACTAGTGTTATTTGGATTGAAACCAAACCAACAAACTATCTTGTTTTCCAGTCCAATCAGATTTATGGAATAGATAACAATATACAACCAACCATTAACCAAGGGTGAATTTTGTAAGCATGTAAAGAGTGTATTGTTCGCCTTGGGTCCACTTTGATTTTGCATTATATTTCTGAGGCCTTGATTGTCCCTCTCACATTCTTACAGTCTTATAGTTAAAAATAATTGTCTTTTTTTTTTTTTCTTTTCTTTTTTTTTTTTTTTTTCTCTTTTTTTTTCGGCATATGTATTTGTAGCATAATTTTTAATGTTGGTGTGTTCTGTTTGACTGCTGTCTGTATTGTTATGAAGCTTTTGAGGGTATAATTATATTCAGTAGTGTAAGATTAAGTTTAGGATACATGTAATTAGTTGTTTTATGTGCAACTGTTTGTATCTAAATAAATAAATAAATAAATAAATAAATAAATAAATACAGCAAGCTATTTTATCGGCAATTTAAATAATTAAAGTCACTTAATTAGGGTTTAATTTAAATTTAAATTTTGCACAAAATATAAACTCGATATAATATTAGTCGATTATATAAAATAAAGAGTAATTGGAGCTGATGCTATAAAAGTAATTAATTTAGATTCTTCATACCTTTTATTTTACACATCGTTAGTTAAATAACTTTTGAAATAACTTTCAGAAAAGATCTTCGCAATTACCCCGCGTTAATTAAAATGCGAACTAAGCAGACAAATATATCATCATTAGGTAAATTTATTGCAGCGACTATGCGCATAAAACGATGGAATAATTTAAAATATTTCCCAAGCTGAGATAATTAATCAGACTCAACTTGCCTAAAAAAAAATGTGAATTCGAATATTTCTTTATTTTTATTATCCATACTTTTTAGATATTATCAATAAATATGAATGAGAGATTCAAACTTGTATTTTCAAGATAAAACTTGAATATTATATCGTTACAAAGAAAATTTAAAAATCGTGAAACGCGTAATCGCATTCTCTTAATAAGTAAACATCTTAAGATTTATTCGCAACAACGTCTATAAATAAATAAGTCTTTCTAAAAATAGCATAATTCTAAATATATTTCTCCACTATTCTTCCACTCGCAACTCCGCTCTTTTATTTATATATCGGAAAATTTGATGAAACTTTTAATCAAACGAAAACGCAACAATTTTCCTACTAAATGCGACTTGTTTTGAACGAAAGCGTCCTGCAAACTGTCCAAGGCGGTTTAATTTTAGAGAACGCCCTTGACAAATTGCACATGCATTTTCCGCAAATGCCGTTGAACTTCCAATGTATAAATAGCTGAGCGTAACAGCTGGATGTCTTAAATAAGGAAAGACGGAATTAAACCGATATCGTTATATATAGAATCGTGGTAATTTATGTCTTTCGGTTCGCACATATGCTGTAACCTCTTTCGAGATGCTATATAAAGCTGTTCGAAGGAAACGCTCGATTAAATAACTTTATATAATATTGCTAACATTTCTCAGGATATTATCACGTATATCAAGCTGTTTTGCTAGAGTTATAGCACTGGCTTTAGAAAAGTAACTAAAGGTTAGGGACGATATAAGGTTTCCAACTTTACACAAATGCATATGCTATAGCCTCCGCGTATTCCTTTCTTCTTTTCTAACTACCAAACAGTTTAATTACTCCGACATCTTCATTTTATCTTCTGTTCATGTCTCTACTTCCATTTTATAATTTTATTTCTATTAGAAGATCCGCTTAGTATTCAAAACAACAGCAAATATTCAAACTTTTAGTTAAGACAACATGCATGGAATTAGTAGGCATTCGAGAATATGATTGCATTCATTCTTTCGAAAAACAATTTCTATGAAAACAACATACATACACCGTTATTCACATGTACTGGAATAACCAAATATTTGTAAAACCATTCTACATCGTTCTTATTATGAGATATTTACTCTTCTTTGTATTTTTATCAATGATGTGTCCGAAGAAATATAATTTTCTTGGGACGATGTTGAAGTAGAATCTTGACATTTTTTAACAAAACGTGGTCCGAACTTAAACAAGAAGTGTTGAAATTGAGACAAGTTTCTTACATCTCTAAACGATCTCCTTCTATCACCAATTCCTATACAAAACAGTGTTACTTTGGCGACTCTCAAGTAGTAGCGATCGAGCATAAATAGCCTCTATAAGATCATAATAAATTTATCGTGGTGATCTCAAGTACCTTTAAGCAACATTTTTCACAAAAAAGCTTTCATAACAAATTATAAGATAACACATCAAAAAAAAAAACAACAGCATGCATTTTATTGTTTCTCACAAACATCTTGAATACTGTACCAAAATTACTTATTTTATTGTTTTAGGGTATACGTATCTTCATCTGAAATGGGGTTACATTTCTAAATGTTATTAAATAAATCCAATTCTATCGTTATTACAATTAGTAACACTGACATATTTAATTGTTACTGGAATAGTTCTAAATGCCGGCAAATGATTGACTGCAAACAATGTCGAAACGTCCATTTACCAATCTAGAACGTCTGTAATATCATTTAGAGCAAAATCTATTCACTAACTTCCACGAGTTAAGGAAGCATATCAATCAGCAGTTAATTTTAGACGACACCTGTTCATTTTAACACGAGAATTGGAATAGTACTTACTTAACGTTGCAATTTCAATAAACGGTGTTACAATAAAAGCTATTCGAACTTCTTAAAAGCAAAGAACAAAGAAACTTTTCAAATATTTAATATCAAATTGAAACGGTCGAAGCCCTCATAACAAAGACTCGGACTATGAAAGCCTTCGATATCATTTAAGGTATACATGATATTAGTACAGTTTTCGATTCTTCCATTAAGCTGATACAGACTAATCAATCTTGTTTGAGATATCTTCAACAACGGACAGTGATTTGAACTTTAGTGCTATCAATAGCAAAGCACATTTTTGCTGTAAAGAAGGTTTCAACGATCGAAAGAATGTAAAAGACTTTCAACATCACGTACTCACTTTACAAACTAGAGGCATGTTTTACTGTTTCATCATTTATTTACCAACTGTTGGAAATAACTGAACAACTGGAAAAATCTTTCTAAAGATTGTTACTCTATAAAGATATTTTCTTTTAATCTTTCTTCTAGAATTCTTTGACTTCAAAGAAGCTAATCAAATATGCAATGAGATACATAATGAAAATTATGTAATATTACTAGAATTACTAACTAGCTAAAAAAGTTAATAAATCTAGAAGACTGTTATTGATGGTCCTATGACCATCAATCAGATACCTGTAGAATGAAAGTACGATGGTTTACAAATAAAAATTGAACAAGGAACGCCATTTACTTTCTTTGTCCCTTTAGCTTGTTCAGAAGCCGGCTACTTCTTTATCTATCTTTGTGCACCGAAAAAAACAAAAATGGAAAACAATTGCTAGACTAAATGGGAAAAGAATATATATGTATATACTGAAGGCGGTGAAACTCATGTTGATCGGCGAAAGCGAATTCTGTAAAAGTCTAAGGCTTTCTTGAGATACTTATTTTGTTAGTCAAACAGTACTTATTACTAATGGAATGGCACTTTACCGTAAATTATACGGAACTAAGATGAACAGAATTGCAGAGCTTGAGAAAAATGTATACTTAAATAATCTGCTTTAGTATGTATAGAAGTGAAACTAACTGTGTAAAAGTAATTAAAAACTTTAGATTCCTGCACGTTGCCCAATAAAACGCAGACAAAATAAATCAACTTTTAATTAAATGGCGCCGAGTTTCTTGATATTTCTTAGCCGCTGCATTTGTCGCCCTACATTCTTAATTAATATCGAATAACTACAAATTCGACGTCGTTTCTGAAGTAATAGGGAAAGGGAAAACGAAAGAAAAAGGGAACAGAATTGAAGATAGATAGCGTTCTTTCGCGTCTGAAATTCCTAACTATTCTGCTGAGGCATATTTTTATCGCAAACGGAACGGTTATTCGTATTGACGTATTGACATTTTATTTGAGCTTATTGAATTTCTATTCGACCGTACGGAATTCGAACATTACAGACAAAAAAAGGATAAAAATGGAAGATAAAAGGATTTTTCGTTCTCATACTGAAATAAATCATTTTAAATATAGAGCATTGAAATCGAAAACGACATCGTTAGCTCAATTCATTTATTTTCATTGATTTAAAATATCTAGGTTTCGAAACTAGAACTTCATCTGTATTGTCTGTAAGCCTAACACATAATAATTTCTTACAAAATTGTCTACACTTTATATAATAGTAATAAGTCATAATATACTTCAACTAGTCTCTTACTCACTTATTACAAACAATTTTAAGAAGAATTTATAATTCATCAAATAAAGTAAATGATATCAAAATAAATAGTAAAAAATTGTGTTTCTGATCTTTAAATTATTAGTTGGAGCTAGAGAAGCCTTCAGCTACTAGCTCTTGCGGTTCAATCTCTAGTGAATTTCCGTGTGAATATATACAGTTTACTGAACAGGTCGCTGTCAATGTATAGCAAATGCATGAGTATATACATTGCATTTTCCATCAAGTAAAGGCATCAAAGTGGAAATATTTTCTGACAATAACAAAGTAGGTAAGTTTTTCCCAGATATAGAGTGTCTGTATGCCCACTTATATATTAAGATAATGTACGCATGTAACCATTAATAACTAATGTAGTAAATTTCAACAACAGCTAGTTGTTTAGAAGTTGATTGATGTTAAAATGTTAAAAACGTATTCAAATTTATTTTTTAAAATACATTTACATGTCAATATCGAAAAAACAACTTCCTATTACTCTAGGCTAAGATAAGTGAATTACGTAGTACTATTATTAAAAATTGACAGAACAATCAATGGCACAAAATAAAGTCCTATTTACCTCCACTCGTTTAAACAAGCACATAGCCACTATCCTCCACGTTTCTGATAAGAAATGAAACAATTTGCAACTTATCAATATTTTCATTAATTAAGTAGATTTACAAAAATATTATACTTGAGCAAAAGAAATAAATAGTAAATAAAGTGTTGTGTAATTAAAGTATCCACATAATATACATTTATACAGAGTTATTTTTAGAGAAAACTCTAAATGTTATTAGTTTTCTTGTACCTTCTTGTACAAAATTTTAGGCTCTTAGCTCTATGCACAATACTTATATCTTGTAACGTTAATGGTGCGCTCGCAAAAATAATACTTCACTAACATTTTGCATTCTTGCGCGAACATAGGTTCATATGACATATCGAAAAACTAGACTTTTTTGCAGCATATGAGAAGATCATTTCTGTTTGATAAAATGCATTACTTTTAAACGTGAATATAAGATGGCAAAAGTACAATCAAGAAATTATAATCGGTGAGGGAGAAAACCTTTTTGAGATTTGTACGGTTATCGTTACACAGGGTGGTCGAAGCGTGTGACCAACAAACTTATGACTGGAAATGTTATTTAAAAAATGCAATTTTCTGGCATTTACCACAAATAGTTTATCTCATCTAGTTGGAGTATTTTAATAAAGATGACATAAAACTTACAAACGCATACCAAAATATATACAAGTAGTCGTAATAATTCTAAAAGCGTTAACTTTTGTATTCGGAATTAACGTATCAACAGTGGGCATTTTTGACATTTATAAACCGACTATACTTAAAGTAGTTTCTGTTACAAAATTAATAACAAATCAAGAATGAATTGCGATACAAAAGTTAACGTTTTGTCAGGAATGACAGTTACTATGCGTTTGTTAAGCAGCATCTTTATTAAAATATTCTAACTGGATGAATAGCAAATCTAGAAAATATTTCGTTTTTAAGAGGTTAAATAAAGGTTACTTGCAACGTTCAACGTTTATAAACGTTAAAATAACGTTGCCTAAACGTTAATGTAACGTTAAAAAGATATCGTTATGGTTGGTTACTTTGACGATGAAAATATAACGTAATACATGTTTGATACGTATAAACGTTTGAATAGATAATGAATAATGATACAAGTTTACGTTGTAGAAATTACAGCTTATAACTGTTTATCTACCTTCCTATTTTTTTGAAATAAACATCATATTCTTCACTTTACTGCTATTCATTTAGTTCGGATATGTTACATATTTTCGTAGTTTCATAGTTATCAGAAACTAAGCTATGGCAAAAGTGGCGTCAAAATTTAATGTATTGTATTCCTTTAAAAAAATTTTTGCGTTTTCCAACATTAATAAATGTTTCTCGTGTAACGTTTACAGACGTTTATGGAACGTTAAATTATAAAAACACTTCCAAAACGTTATATAAACGTTTATGCTAAGCCTTAGACGTTTTACAAGCGTTACATGCTGCCTGGGTTTACGAAAAATTTGTTAAAAAAACGCAGTTTTGACAATATTGTGGCACCTTCTTCAAAAAAAGTTAAATTATAATTTACCGCTCAGCTCTAAACTGAACATCTATTGTAGTAACACTTAACGAAATCAAATTTGTTATGACATCGCGTAAAATGAATGCACTAAATTTTTTTTGGTTTGCTTATTGACATGTGTCCTTATCGAGAACTTTAAATCTTTAAATGTAACAAACAAAATCTTGCCGGTGAATTTGTTAAAAATCAGTCAAAATTAATATGGTATTTTTAGAAAGCCGTCCTCTTTAACATATGAACATAAAAGTGTGTTCCTCTAAAAGCGGTCGATATTTTTTCAACTTTAATTTTTCTCCGAATATGGGTTTTAAGCCACCTAATGTTATACCAAATTGTTTGTAGTCATTAACAGAATCGATTGGAATATTACCGAGTGTTCCATTAAAAAAACATAAGTTTGGTTCGTCACACTGCTTCAATCACCTTGTATAAAGAAAATATTTTTAAAAGGTAGTCCATGAGCTCTCAATGAAATGCCAGAATGGTTTTTCGCCAATCGCTCAGAGAACTATATATTTCCAGGACACAATCCTTTATATATTAAAAGATCTTTTGTGCATTGTGTTTAATAGGGCTCTCATATCATTTACTACACTACACTCGATGTATATAAAACTAGAAGTTTCTAAACTGTTTCTGACTATATACAAGTAAAACGAGCAACTTCAAAATGGAAATCCATGGAAGATATACAATTTTCTGATGAATGGATACTTTCATAAATTTATTTTTTGCGTTTACTTGTTAGTTTATTTAACAGTAAATTATTTTATAAAAAATATTTCCAGATATCACAAATAAAACCATTTATCGTGTCACTAGAACTTTAATTTTACTTATCTTACGAAATCAGTAAAATAGTGAAGTAACTTTAGAATGAATATTAATAATATTAATAGCATGGCTGGAGATATACAGGTATTTGCATTAAACAATTCAAATTTAGGGCCAATGACATTAATACAAATGGTATATAAAATAGAAATGGGTTCTTGCAGAACTATTTTGTGTATTTGATAAGTATGGAGCCCATATGATTGATTATTCTCACTATTGAATATGATATATAGCGTGATACGTTGTGGAGCTCGAGCTAGGGCTCAACAGCGTCATTTTGGGCTTCATAATGACCTATAACATTTGGCTCGTTAAACTGTTTATACGATATATGTCGATATAATCGATTCACCGATTTGAGTCGGTCAAAAATCAAAGCACGTTGCTTACCGACTAATGTTATTTACGATTTCTCATAAGGTTAATTATCTGCAAAATATATATAAGTGTCGGAGTTCTAATACGAAACGTAATGAAGCGGATAGGATTCGAGTACGTGCCTCTATTTACAAGTTCAAATCAAAGGAATATTTCAGGTTTCAATAAAAGGAGAATTCAAGGAAATGACAAAATTTAATGTAATATACAGGTTTAAATATAGTCTTGTTAGTTCAAGACAATGTCAATTTCCAGAAAAATAAGGATTTCCTGTTTTTAATTTTGACTTACATCTCAGTTTTGAAAATTTTGGAAAATAAGACTTCTTGAATTCCTGATCGAATCGTTCTAGAAATATTTATTTGTTATATTAACGTTTCGGAAATGCTGGGGCATTTTCAAAATAATTTTTCTGAATATAAACTTATTTCCTTTATTATATCCTTAAATACACACAATATAATCTAAGGATATCAATTTTTATTTTATTTGCTTGATTTTACTTGCGTTAATATTGTCTTTTGTTGTTTAATTTGGTTGCTAGGTAACTTATAAACAACCATCTGTTAAAAGTATCCATTAAACAAGTACAGTTAATGATAAATCTCAAAATGTTTTGAATTTTAACTGTAGTGTGTTATTCTCCCACCATTTCTGCGTTGTTTCACAAAAATTAGTGCCCATTGATAAGTGTAAGCATAAATTGCGTTAAAAGCAAACACGAATGAACAAAATAGATGTCGTCATTTGCATCCTGACGAAATGAATAGGGCAGTTGGAATGCTGGAAGTTGGAGTAAGACAAGTTGACGTAGCGGAGCGGCTAGGTACAACACAGAGCGTAATTAGCCGACTATGGCGACGTTACAAAGATACAGGTAATCCCAGGAAACAAGATCTTGGAAGAAGACGCGCCGCCGCTGCTATTCAGGCAGTGCACAGCCAAACCATCAGGCGTCGTTTAAGAGAAGTCAATCTTCACTCCAGACGCCCCCTTAGGGTTTCACCATTAACCTGGGGAAATTGAGGACATCGAGTAAACTGGGCTCGAGAACACTTAAACTGGACTCGAGAACAATGATCAACTATACTTTTCTCTGACGAGTCGCGATTCGGATTAAGACCAAATACTCGCAGATTAAGAGTCTGGCGTCAGCCCGGTAATGCAGCAAAGCTACAGCATTCCCAAGAAGTGCACAGCTACCGAGGTGGTACTGTAATGATACGGGCGGGAATTATGCTGGGTAGGAAAACTGATCTCGTTTTTCTAGATCAATTCTTAAATGCTGAGCAATATATCCAGAACAACGCTTCTGCAAATGGCTGAACAACAGGTTCAAGAATATTCTGGATATATTGCACGACAATGCACGGCCACATGTGGCAAGAGTTGTTACCGATTCGCTCTTTATTAATTCCTTAATCTTCAAATTTTTTAATTCAATATAAGATTAATTTTGAATTGTTGTTTAGTTCCATTTTGTAGAATATCTAATTTCTAATTAATAAATTATTATTAAAATTGTGTTAAATATTAATTTAAGTTAATTTCACTCATAGCTTATTTTACATTTAACTCAAGACAAAAATGGGTAAAAAGATGCACTAAATTATTTTTTAAGCAAATAAGATATATCCTTAGATTATGTTGATATGTGAAACTAATCCTGTAGCTCTAACAATAACTAACAATAAGCTAACAATAGTACCACAATACTTTAGAACAACATATACATTCAGAGGTTGTATCATTGATGTAGTTTTGTTCGGGATCGTTAATATATTCACATGTTTGTTGGATGGTATACTGGTTTGTAATGTAACAGGACAGTGGCTGGTCCAAGAGTCCAAGAGCAAAGTGCTGCGAGCTCCCACATCTGGCAAATAAACATCGGTTAACCATTGCTGAAATAGTTCTTTTGTCAATTTTCCAGATGTGAATGCTGTTAAATTAATATTCCAAGGTCGGAACAAAGATTGTGATACGCCTGGACCGAAATTACCACTTTGATCTTTGAGAACAATGAATAGAGGCGAAAGCAGTTTTCCGAAAACTGATATTGTTGGGAGTATGGTATAACTATGTGTAGTTGCGGATATAGACTGCGCGACTGTAACAGTTTTTGTTCCCTGTACAGCTAAAGTGCGTTAGGAATGTAGCTCAAGATTAAAACCACTCTCATCAGCATTGAATGTGTTATCTATCCCGACATGTCCTATATGTTCTTTTGCACTATTAACGAAAGTTGAAGCAATTTCTTTCAATTCCTCGAAGTCCGTACCATATGATCGAGTAATAAATTAATTTATTTTTCTTGAAACTATTTTGTAGGCTCTCTTAAAATTCCAAACCCAATGTCGTGATGCTTTAAAGTTTTCTAAACCAATGTCTGTGTTAGCTTGTAATGCCCATCGCTGGACGTCCAAATCATGAATAATGGCATCTGAATCAATATTATTTACAAATTCATTATATACGAATTGAAAAATTTTCAGCAACTTTTCTCGTCGTGTACCACCTCTGTTTACTGCTTCCTTCCACCTACAATAATAATAATAATATAATAATAATACTATAGAATAATATAAGTATCTAGGTACAAATCGTTGTTATGTCGCGTCGTGAGTTTGCGAAACTTTTGCTGGACAGTATTCAACGTAAGTCCTTTTTTCTTCCCACTTTTCCAATACGTAACAGCGTTTTATACTCTAAAGTTACAATACCTGCTTCTTCTAGTGTGCACTCTTCTTCTTCAGCTTGTATTGCTTCTGCCGCTTCTTCCTTCGTGGGCGCATATACCTCATCCACAAACTCTAAGGAATGTGGCCTGTGTGGTTGTAAAAATTTTAGAGTTGTATCCAGTGAAAACGATGTTCAAGTCGATTTCGTTGATATTCACAAACATTTAAATCTCATCCTATCGCAAATGAAGGCATATCATCAATAAAACGATTCAAATATAAAAACGATGTACGGGAGACACATAAGCAATCCCAAGTTAAACTAAATTTCTGCAGAATTAAGAAGAAAAGACAAAATAAATGTTAAATGTATACGGAAATAAAATTCTAATTACAAGTATTAAAGTAAAAGTACTTACAACGAGTGTAAACATCCATATTTTTCGAAATGGTTTATCAAATAAAGCATTATTAGTATATATATTATAGTATTACGGATTTCTTTTCCTCCAAGCTAAATTAATTTAATCTAACGGTTTAAAACCTTCTAAAATTAGTTTAGAACGTTTAGAACTAGACCCCAACCTGTCGCTCTTGAAATGCCGAATGATGAGACGAATAGGAGGTGGTAACTGACGGGCAATGCCGAGACTTCCCGACATTATGCCATTATGCGTCCAGTAGAATAAGTCTGCGCGCGCAGAACACGTTTGCTTAGCCAAAGAAAATACGGACATACGGTATAAATTTGAAATCTACAAGGTACATACCCTTGTTTGATTTTGTAAACATGTGTGTTTTTACATGATTGTAACTTTAAGTACTGCGGTAAAAATGATATCAGTGGTGTATTAATCGCGTGCCTTGTAAACAAATGTGCCCGTTGTTATTAGAAAGTATGCTATGTGATCTTTTATTATTGTCTCGTTCTATGAACCGCGTCAAACAGCTATATACCAACAATCCAAGGAACATTTTTCTAATTTGTGAGGAGTTCAATTCATCCTTGATTGGCAACTATCAAAAAATACCATATCTTTTACCAAAAAAGTTGATTTGTACACACACTATTACTCTTTGAGCTTTTACTTTTTAATCACGTCGAAAATCACAACGGAAGATTGCTTTATTTAATTCTATGATATGACTGTTCGTACTGAAACCACGCACTGCAATCATCCATTAGTCCGTTAAAATATATGTACAATAAAGCAATTGAGTTAAATTTTGTGTTCGGTATTACTAATTGCGTGTTACTTTTTTCCTGCTACGCAAGTAATTATTGCCAGAAGAAATTTTTCTAGAAGGTAACAAAGTGAATTCTCTGAGCTGACAATTGGTCGTACGAGAATGCCAGGTTTGTGTACTTTTAATGATTCGTATAAACATGGTGGGTTGCTGTACTCTGACGTGTGCTTAAATCTTATGGTGGCCCTTATTGGCTCCCTTATGTTTGTAGAGGGTTCTGTAATTCCTCTTTTAAAACTTTCTGTTGTTGTACACCTCTACTTCGTTTAGTACTATTGCATTTCCATTAACTGATGCTACAATTTTCGGTGATTTATCTGAGTTTAGTTCTTTAAAGTAGGATTGTTCTGCATTCGTAATGATCGGCCTTCTCGTCCTAGATTTGGCATTCTCGATTGCTGTTCTAACCTTCCATCGATAATCTTTTGCTGTTTTGGGGATTGTATTTTCTGTGCTGCCTTTTATGTAGCTAGTAGGATGTCCACTATTGGGATATGTCCGCTGGATGACGACAATTTCATCCTTTTATTCAGGATTCTGGTCATGTTCTTATCCAGCTCGAACAACAACACAATTAATCATCCAGCGTCGGCAATCTCTCGATACACACGATTTTGTTGGCTTTCGCTTATTGCTATGAATAATTGGGTGCATTTTGGGTATATGCTTGTATAAACTTCCACCTAACAAAAGCTACAAAATATTAAGTTTTATCTACAGAACATGTAGTCGCTTTACGTTGATTGCAGAGTTAAGACCAAAATATTTCGTATTCATTTACTCCAACTTAAGTTATGCTACTCAGGGTTGAAACCTGCAATCCACACTAATAGAAAATATTGGTTGTTGGAGGAGTTTTCTCTGTTTGAGCCTCAAACACAAAATAATTAAATAAATAAATGAAAAGGAGCCCTTAAAATAGAGTATTATGGTATTTGATATGTTCTGAACCAATTCCGAAACAAAGAAAATGCGTTCATATGCTGTCACTGTTGTTTTCATTTCCATGACCTCACAACTTCTTGCTTTTGATAAATGAACATCGGAGTATGCGTAGAAGTAGAAATAACACCATTACCTTTAACCCTAACTAACTGAAGTTATCAGTTCAGTCAGATCAAAAGTGAAAAAGAGTATATTGCATAGGAACCCAGAAAGAAAACAGGACTTTCACCCCAAAAATAATTAGAATGTAACCTTTTTAGGACTACTTTGTGAAAAAAGTCAGAAACAACAGATGAAAATAGCACTCGGCAAATAATGACGTGTACAAGCGATACGTTTTATTAGTGGCCTGCTGTGTCCTGCATATGTACGTACATGTAATCAATTCCACGCTTTCGAGGGAAACATGAAAAAACATTCCTCTTTTATATGTGGAGAAAAGCGGATGGTCACACACACACATGCAGAGGGCGCTGTAAATTGAAAAGCACGAATTCGATCGTTACCCGTTAGGCTTTGAGAGCGAAGCGGTGTATCACTACATTGAGAGCGAGGTTAATAGCGTCCAATGGCGAAAATAATCTGGAAAATTGAACACCTGTGGCGGTTGGTCCTACGTCTGCATAAATTAGTTATACGTATTTAGTATTCGACCTATTACAGGATAGAAGGGCAAAATCAATGAATGTTTATATATTTACGTTAGGACATATAGGTGATTTTTGGACACGTAGGCTCAAGCATGATGATCTAGCATTACTTTTTAAAATATATTTATTTGCATATACTTTTGAATTTGAGATAAAAGAAATCTTAGCAGATATGATTCAGTAAAACCTAAAGCTTTACAAGAACAACAAGTGCAAAACGTATCTTAACTTATTGAAGCGAATTGAATATGATTAGCATGATGAGCATTGGATTCTAACTACAGCTCTTGCTATGTATTTTGTGAGCGTAATTGTGTTCTCCTGGCTTTGATACAACCCCAGGTAGCACACAACGTTGGTGTAACGTTGGCTGATTGTCCGAGTTACATTGGGCACGCGTTGGGTAACAATGTTGGCAGTATGTGAAAGTGTGAACATTTTACAACGTTGGTTTTATATCTTTAGGCGACATTGGCGTAGGATAAACTTTCAATACCTACCCATTCTGTTGGTGAAACGTCGGCACCTGACGTTGGCGTCTTATCGAAAGGATACATAGGAGTAACCGGGAAGTGATATTGGGTATTAATCTTGTATGTGATATCTATACGATAAAACATACAAGATGCAAAACATATATGATGGTACATAGGTACACTGATCCGATGTTAATTAGTTTGCTGAATAAATTACAGCGATATTATACCAACTCAAAATTCGAGTTAATTATCTGTATATAATATATTTTCATATGAAATAAACGTGATTTAAGATATAAACTACCAAATTACAATAATTAGATCATAGATAATTTAATAGAAAACTTCTGTTTGAATTTTACATATCTATGTATGCAAGATGTTGATAATAGTTAAGAACATATACAAGTCATAATTTGAAAACTGTTATAAAATCAACGCTTATGATGAAATACTCAGCGTTCAAGACAAACATGCTCATAATTGTGTAACATAGTATATCTCGATATGATCTGCCTGTAATCAGGATATATATCGTAGATGTTTTATTTCATGTGACAATATATAAGGAAAACTTACTACAAATTTTATGTTTTTTATGTTTATGTTGTTAACAATAGTTAACATCGAATCATATACCTATATAACACCATACATGATCTGCACATACAATAAACAAAGAAAGTAATTACGATATTTTATTTATTAGTGAAACTAAAATTCAAGATAAATAAAAAAATAAGATGTGATATATCTTATTACAGAACAAAATTTATTATCTCTTTACATGTTATGGTATATAATAACTGAAATATCTTATTGAACTAAAAATATTAAAACATTATAAAACACTGACCTAATCGCGGAGATGTTCACAGCTCAGCTGATAATAATTTTAATCAGCAGCAGTAGTCAAAGATGTACGACCAACAATAGCCTTTTCCAAATTACGCTCAGCTTTACCTTCATCTCGAACTGTGAACAAATGAAAAAATATTAACATATGTATGTATCTATCTTTAGTTTACGTAAAGTATTAGAAGTATACACCATGTCCAAAGTTATGGTAACGTGTTTTTGCAAACTTATTATTAAAGCTATGAAGTTGGTTAAATTAACAATGGCGAAATATATCTAATTTTTTCTACAAATCAGATATACTTGCAGCATATTACATTTTACGAGAAGGGTAAATAAATGGCACTCGCACAGCAATAATTATTAAGGATGAATCAATAATCACAAAGAATGATTCATTTGGCAAGTAACTAGGAAAACCTGTATGTGATTGTTTATTCTACAATATTTGATCATTGCCCACTTGCACATTTGCACAATTATCACTTTTTACTTGCTTATTTTTAATTTCACAGTAGTAAGTAATAAATATTTTGTTCAAACTATTGGTTTCTTTAAAAATATACAGTATTCCATTAAAAAAGACAATGTGAACGCTTTTTTTCTGTTTTTCTATCATTCAGAGTAAAAAGTATTACTAACTTGTTAAGTAATCAACTTCATAGCTTGTGAACATTTTACTTTGGACACTTTGTATATTTCATTCCATTACAGATCTTGAAATGAAGTTGTGGGGTTTGCTATGTATATATATGGCTATTTACAGTGTGATTACGTACCACTTTTTGGAAATTTTCAGATTTTTGATTTAAGAATTTTGACTACGGTTATTCTTTAACTTTCGCCTCATAACTAGCACTTTTCATTTAAATATCGCAGACAAATTTTGAGACAGCATCTAAGTATTATGTTTAATATAAAATTTTAATTAAATAGAAAATAACGTACAAAAATTAAATCTTACCTATAATCGCTTGGAAGATGTTTGTTTTATCAAAGGCTTGCTTCGATAATTTTTATCTGGAATTTTATAGCTTTTAAGTCTCTCAATATTATCTTTAAATAGTCTTCAATACAACCAGCACGGTTCAACTTATTCAACTCAGCTAACACGAGTATACCTGTAAATACCAATGCATAAATAAAAAACAGACTTTACGTATATACTGTAAAAAAAACTTTTAAACTTCATGCGTAACTATAGAAGAATTTATTATTAAAGCTCTAGTATAAGTTTGTGAAAAATTAAAAAAGGCAATTATAGCTTACGATCAGTTGTCACAAATGATTATGTGTAATTAGGATATCACACGCAACTCTGGCCTAACATCGGAAATAGAAGATGAAGCATCTGTAAATATATTTTGTAAGAAAGAAACCATGGCAATTATCAACATACTTACAATCAGCAGTAAGGATGGCTGGCATTAGTATACAAGATACAAATAAGTGTTCCGTTATCGGAATCTGACATATCTTTCAGGTTACTGGTATATCCAATGCTTTCTTAGTCACCAGGTTGTGGTAGCTCACAACTACTCACGGCATATATGAAAAGTACATTATCAGTACATATTATATTACCTATGCGTATGTAAAGTACTTACCCGTCCATTGTTCTTATAACATCTTTCACAATAGGGGCTATTTTAAATATTGTACAATGTAGACGGTAACTCAACTATATAACTCTCTCTCATGACTAACAGCTGGGCTAATAAAACCACAATAAAACGAATAAAATCGAATCAACAACACAAGCTTGCATATGGCGGTGCACCTACACTCACTGTATTTCGATCAAAATGTCGATTGCGGATCGATGCGCATGCGCTTACATTTGAACTCATATAGCTCACAATGTATGGGTAATATGACCAATAATAATATTTTGTAAGTTCATGATTTTTGAGATAAAATGAATATAAAACAAATAGTGCCTTTTAAAAAGGAAAAAAAAAACGTCACATGGTAAGATTTGAACGGGGCACCTCGTGAATGTTACGTAAGAACTCTAACCATTAAGCCACGGGATCAGCTTTGACTCCGCCCTCGCTTCGATTGTCGTCTGAAAACTTTTATGCGACATTCAGCCAACAAAACGATCAAAAGCCAACGAACATGGAACGTTGCAATGATAAGTTGAACCAACGTATTTTGCCGATATTTAACTGATGTTGGATATTAATCGTTTGTAGACTGTGACTTTGCGCCAACTATGTTACGTTGGCCCAAGCTATCGCCGACACTTAGCCAACGGACTGTGCTACCTGGGACATTACCTCGCCGTCAAAACTTTTGCATTTTTAATTACGTTCTACAAGGGGTGGGCCAGTGGTAGCTCTACGAGAGTACTAATCTAACGAGACGTTTCCACAAGCATCACCGACAAGATTTGAGCCTCGAGCCATAGATACATATCACCGTACACATAGCCAGTTCATTTTACTTCTACAACTATCGAGCTGTTAACATTATTAGAGCTGCTTCATAATAATATCTATTGAAACGAGCATCTCTATCCTCTGTCTCATCATAGGAATTATTCTCAATGTCATATATAACTACATTATTTAAAGTTTCATTATATTTTTTTAACTCCGTATGCAACAATTGTCGGAATTTTTGTTTTACCATTCCGAAACAAAATTCAATAACTGACACTTCAACTTCTCCTTTTAATTGTCATTTATATAAGCCACAAAACATAGCGTTATTAACCGTTATTATATAATAAACTCACGCAAAAATAGCATTTCTATTTTTATAAATAACAGGTCCAACTCTCGAACTAAGACATCCAGTATAAATTAGATAATCATATAGAAGATATTTACGATTTGTAAATGAAAGCTCATAAAGATGGCAAGATGAAGGATGAGCTGAAATTGATTCGGGGAGTGTAATGAAGACTATTGTGGACGAAAGTTACTATTTGAGTAAGTTTAATTCAGTTCCTCTATTTCTAATCTTTCATTCTATCTACCTACTAAATCAACAAAACTAAAATTGAATGAATCCAACTTAGGATCGTTGACTCAGCTTTTATGTTTGCAAATTATATACATATTGAAAGCCTCTACGAACTAATACGAACTTTCTGAACGCAACTACGAGTGTATTTGTAGTTGTATACAAGTTAGCAATGTTAAAGGAAAATCCGAATTCGTTCTCCTTAGAAATACTTCCCGAAACAAAATTCGACTAGGACTGCGAAGAAGTAATCTAACATTGAGCTTATTCCGACCTTTTTTCATCTCCAATATTATGTCGAAGAACTGTAACGCCTGGCGTAAGTCTTTGAATGCGCTGAAAAATGCCATCACACAATTCTTGTTCGAATTGAATTAAGTTTGATCTTAACTGAATGGTTTTATCATTGTACGACACATATGTATATAATTTACCGAAAATATACTCGCGTATGATTCTAAAGTATAAATTATATCTTAATAATTGAGAATTTTAAAATTACCTATAAAATTACCTATAGAGATCATTTATTAGTGAAAGTGCTCCTAGGGAAGCAGAGTATTATTGGATAACAATCTATTAATACATTTTTATTATTTTAGTTTAACTCACTACAGATGCTGTCTAAATATTTAGACTAATTATACATATATGTATAAACATATACGTTCGTCATTAACCTAGATATTGCACTAAAATTTTATACAAACTGCGAACTAGAGAATAAACAAACATTCGGAAGGCTTACTACAACATAATCTAGGCGTAATTGTTATCAAATGAAGACTACTTCTAGGCGTAATTGTTATCAAATAGAGCGCAACTACTATGGTCCGTAATTAAGGTTTTCTTAGTTAATGTATTTGATCTGAAAATAAATTTCCGGCATGTCAAACATAGTTAGAAATTTAGATCAGCTGCGCGCCTCCCAAGTTAACACTCTGTGATTTTATATCGCAATGTACCCCATACTGAGAATAGAAAGAGTCAGTCGAAAGAAATATTATTTCGCTCAAACAATTGGCTTGCTTGTATCTGAGTAAATTAGTATTCTATTTCGAAGTAAATTAATTTGCTACTATGGTTCAAATCTGTATGATATTTGTTTTAAAAATGTGGAATTGAATTAAATGTAGTGTTACCTTGATTCAATTTGTCACTGGTTTGCGACACTATTTACTACAATATAAGCTGTAGCTGCCCGATGCAACCCACATATTTTGATGTTTACCAAAGAAAAATGCAAGAGATAATGTATAGAGAAACAGAACGCCTTCAGAGAATTAATGTATTTCTCCAGAAGAACGACTTGCATTGACTTTAAAATAATCAGTATTGCCTTCTAGTAAAATTTATTGTTTCTTCCATCAATGCTTGCTGTAATTGTATTATAATGGTAAGTTTTCTTTGCTTATGAACCTAAGAAACTGAAGGAAATAGAAATGGACATTTTTGCCTTATTAAATGCCATCAATTGTTTATCACTCGATCTAACAAACATCAGAATATTGGTCTATATCAGTACTACTAGCTAGTACATCTGACTTAATGACTTTGTCACCCTTTGTTTCCTGTTCATTCAGGTGATTCCAAATTTCTTTCTAGGGCATTATCACTCGAAACAATGCGTTTTTCTTATCGAACTGCATATTATACTAGAGACTGGAAAATTTATGAGATGCCATTTACAAACATTTTGTTTGACAAAAAACTATGACATTTATCAAATTGTGCAACTAGTATTTATGGGAGACATATACGCATCAAACTGCCCGAGGTTATAGGCTCACAACACTGTAATTACAAAAAGCTTTTTGTCTATGCTTCCTAAAGAAGTGGTTAGCACAAAATATGGACTAGACAAACGTTACGACCGTGTGTTTTCCAAATCTAACCTATATCAATATATGGAATCAGTTCCTTTATCTGCACCAAGACTAAAATCAGGATATCCCTTAAAAGATACAGATAATAAAGGTACATCTTACAAAATTAAAATTAAGTATAATTATCGTTTGAGTCAAGCCAAGCGAATCACAGAATGTGCATTTGTCAAATTTGCGGCCAGTTGATAATGTTTAAAGACAGAACTGCAAATAGAGCCTGAACAGGAGGTTAAATGCATTTGGATACATCGAACCAACAATCACATCAATATTTAAAAGGTTGAGACATAAAAGATGTTAAATGATTTCGGATATTTTCGCGGTCCAGGTCTCTATTATGAAGATTTCGGGATTTTGACCCTGCCATAGTAGTGTAAATATATACAATAAAAAATTAACAAAAAAAACAAAGTAAAAGTACCTACAAAAAAATACAAAATTTACTAACGCTGACGTTTTGCCACTAATGTAAGTGACTTCTTCAGCAGGACGTTAGAAATCAGAAAGTTTACGCTTGTGTTTGCGTAATTTACTGCAATCAAATATTTTTTGGAATAAAACGATTGATTTCAATGCCAGTTTCAAATTCAAATCGTAATACACATCATGCTTGCAGTGAATTAATTTATAAGGTGGGATGTACTGATAGTGTTAGAGTATAGTATATTCTAACAATGAGAATTGATGCGCCATCTATTTACAAATAGCTCATCTACGGCCATTGTAAATTGGTGTTTGTGAAGCCACCTTGTATAGATTTGTTTGTTTGATGTTTTCGATTCGTTATATTTTAACAAATAGATATTGCAAAATTATTAAACGAAAGCTTATTTCTAATAGCAAATTTTCTCTGAAATACTTTAATAACTATTCCTTTTCGCGTATGTTACAACTTTTCACCCGAATTATTACATATAAACAATTTTACTGCGTTAAATCAGAAATGTACCGATTCGACATTTAAAAATAACCGTTTTATTGAAGACAGTATAAACTTTTGCCTCAAACAGTTAGAGTTATTTGAATGATGTCTCTATATTTTGTGAGATTATCCGTTTCATAAATATTTACATATTTGAATCAACCAAATTTTGCTTATAATTGTAAATGCCTGGTTAAATTGATAAATATGTGATGTGAAATACATCCCTATTTACCTGAAATATCTTTAAATTTTCTTTATTATCAAAAGAATGTGACATTTTTTTCATTAATCGAGAAATAATAATATCTGGGTATCACATTTTGCTGAGAAATTACTAGTTTAGATTTAAGAACTCTAGCGCTGTCTATCAACTGCTAACTCGGTCTGTGTGCCTAATAAAATTTACAACATCCAGATACCGTTTGCAGCATATGTTGATAATAATCTTTTAATAACATTATAGGAAGAGTATCCTATCCAAAGTTACGGTTATTTTTCCTTTAATATAAAAAATACGGCGGATTGAGTTTGTCAGTTCAAATGTATTGATAACATGCTGTCTGAATTTGTATAGTATGCAGAGATTGTGTTAGAAACACCAAATTTTAACAAGTGCGATTTTCTTAAACTCTGATAAGCTGTTCTGTAAGAATTTACAGATTTTGAAAAGATCAAAATGATGCAGATGAGGTTACATACATAATCATTCAAGCAGCAATGTACTGATTGCGAAATAAAATCTACATAAAATCACAAACTCTGGAAAAGTGGTTTATAGCTAATGAGATTTGGACATGTATAACTAAAGAGAAAGCTAATGGAATACTGGAAAACAACCGTTTTGACCATCATGGCTTAACCTACAATGTACTAGTTGTGATATGTCGCGTTTTGACAACCTGGAAGCAGAAATATCCCAATAAAAATAAAGCTTTGCCCTAGGAACAATGATGTTCGAGACTTGGCAACATAATCAGTGTTTCTTCTAGCATCCGGGTTAACTAACGTGTTACTTTTTCCTTATACCAGACCCGTTCGACCTATGGTCATCGGTAAGGCACCACATCCTTTAGGCTTATTGTGCCACGTCTGTATATTCAAGTCGCCCACTCTAAGACGGTAGTGCCCTCCACTAACCTGTACAGGTCCCTAACCGAGTGGGTAAGGTATTTCTTTGAGAGAGGTTGCGAAACTGAAGCAAATATATGTGTCTTTTTCTTATAGCAAACTGTACGTGCTTTCACACAAACAAGCAATTAGTTGGGTGAAGCATTCTAACTTTGATTATATAATGAAAGTTTTTGCATATAATGAAAATTTTAATTAAAACGTCAACTAAGTTAATGACTTGTTAGTTGCAGTCTTGATAATGTGTTACAAACAGATTCCGGCAAATATTACAGGCGCAGAGAACTGACTAACGTGATTCCTGCTAATAAAATTATAAAAGTATAATCATCAGTGTTCGTTGAATACGAAAAGTTTCCTCAAGTATCAGCCTTTATCTTATGTATATTTATTTATATTACCCTCTGGCAACTCACGCAAAATCAAATTTTGTATTTTATTTATTAAAGCAAGTGGAAACGATGCCTGCATCTCCAATGAGATCAAATAAACAATGCCCACGAAAATGGATATTCTACCACTTTTAGATTTTCCTTGAGCTATTTCTATTCGTGATAATCCAGGTATATGAGATCTCGTTGATTACCATCTGTCTCGAGAGGCATGAGGGCTGGATTCTGGCGGAAGGAAAACTGGAAAGGGCTTGTAAGCTCTCCCATACTAGTAGACAGGAGAAGCCGAATCTTTCCCGAGATGGATTAGTTAGACCAACCCAAGTAAAAAATTGATCCGCGATTAGATTAAAGACTGTAATTTGGATGGAAGCTACTCGAGAGATCTAATATCACATGAGATCACATACCTGTGGGACTCACGTTGCAAAATATGCCAAACTTACCGATTTTACTATTGTGTTCTCTCACAACACCCCGCACGAAAATAACACTTATAAATCGAAACATAATTCGTTTTGTTTACTGTCTCTATATACTGGTACAACAAGAATAACTATTACAAAAATACAACAGAAGATGAGTTCTTGTTCAAAAGTATAATTACTAAACCTTAGCAGTTATTTGTTAATTTTTGTGTAAGGGATAAAATGGTCAGTTACTAAACACAATAGACAACATAACTGATGTAACATTTCTGATTAACAATTACAATGCTATTTACCGTTTACAGAAATACTACTTTTATTGAAATTGTAACATCGATCTGGACGATCGGTAATTGAATTTTTCAATTTATTAGTTTTCTCTGTCCGATGCTGAGTTCCAGTTATTGCAGAGCTCGAAACATGATGGATTCGTCTGTTTCAGTGATAAGCATCTATTTCTTCCGCACGAAAACGAATTCTATCGTATAAAATTCCTTCAGAATATAATTGCCAATAAATGTTTCTTTTATATTGAATTTAAACAAAAATTAATTGCAGCATAAATATATGCATCCTTGTACAATTGTATATCTACAAACAGAATATAAACTATTACTATAATAAATCATTTTCTTAACATTTGCATTTATGCATAAAACAAAGTTCCACTGCTCCAGTAACACATAATGAGTACACAAAATCTAAAAATTTTTATCTACCTCAATTAAATTTTCAGACAAACATTGAAAAATGTTTTTTTCTTTAATTTGCGTTGTAACTGTAACAATTCAAGAAGTTGGATATAAGCGAATCTCCCAAGACGTTACCGTGCTTTCATTTATTTTTGTTTCTGAAAAACTTACGTTAAATTACCATAGCAACAGTTCTCTAACCAAATATAAGAGAATAATCGATTGAACTACGAACTTGTCGCCATCTTCAAGAAGAACTAGATGAAGCCAGACATGCAAAATTACAAATCGGACGTTGCATTTAATCAGAATTCCCAATAAAATGTTTCTTGTAGTGTCACAGTCCTTCATTTTAGATTGTGTCCTTGTTGAAAGTATAAATGATGAAAATGATAATTAAGAGCTTAGAGCATTGCGGTTAAGTATACAGCAGATATTATTGTGAAATAACTTTGTTTTTGTCTTTTTTGGGGTAAGTGTAGCAGTTGTGAAAATTGTGTGTGTAGTGTTTTCATGGCTTTGTTACAACATTATTTCGCAGTAAATAATGTTGCGCTGTTCATTATTATGCTCAAGCAGAGTATCGATTCAGCGAGATGTTGACACAAGCATCACCGACAAGATTCGAACTGCGGACGACAAATACTGCCCTTAGCCCTGCGACTATCTAGCTGTGTGCTTCTTAATGTCAAGTTCAGAAAGTACTGCAACATTACATAAAAATTTAAAAGAAGAAAGAACAGCTAAAGAACTATGTATAATTGTAGAAGTTAATAGTTGGAAATCAATTTAAGGAATACAAATCTACATGTACTTAGGATTAGAATTATGGTATTAATTATGGCAGAACTATTCATTTGTCACAGAATTTTCTGAATACGCTCAAATTAGAGCAAAGACTATAGATGGGACAAGTTTTACTCCTTAAATAGGTGCTAATCCTGACTAAATATTAGTAGATCAAAACAGTAATATTCCAAACACAACCGAAATACAACCGATACATCCAAACAAAAGGGAAAACTTCGAAAGAATACAAACCTTTATTAACAGTTAAATAACAAAGAGTGTTCTCTAAAATCATTAGCAAAGAACTATAAACAACAGAAGCGGCAGAAATGAAGGACCTACAAATAGGGATGGCTAGGGCATATTAAGAAGGCAAACAATAACTACAGTAAGGTAAATTCTAAAGTGCAACCGCTCTAGTAAAAAAAGAAGCAGACTAGCACGTTAATTGAAACGAACTATAGAAGAAATGAAAGACGGTAGTCAATAAAGCGAAAATGGTAAAATATAACAAATACAAAAATAGATTCATAAATTATATAGTTATTTACCACTTATGGCGTCTATATAGAAAAATCATTAAACATTTTACACGCACCTAATCTATGGCCGAAAATCTATAGCAGCGGTTGTGACTTTTTAGATTTATAATATAAGAAGCAAATATAATTCAAAAATATGAAATTTCCTACATGTGTGTATAAGTAAAATGTTGCGCGTGACGGTCGATTCACAAAAAAGAGGTGTGAAATTTACTACTTTACCTCTCTGTCGTAGTTAATTTGATTTTGCGGTGAAGGGATAAGTAAGATTAACCACAATCGTTTCTATGCGGTTAGAATTCTCTGTCCGAAACTATTCAAGTAGAACAGTAATTAAATTAAATTAAAATTAAATGTATCTACAAACCTAGCCGTAATATATTTGATAATAACGACATTTAATATAAAAAGTCACAGAAGAGATACCTATAAAAATATGGCTCAACTTTCGACATATTTAATAATAATTAATAATGTAGAAATGTTGTTTATTATATAAATACTAAAGTTACCTGAAACTGGAGTGGATAGTTGTCTGAAGCTTATACTATTCATATAATTCAATACAAAACGTAATACTATGTATGTACCATCTCTATACATATACATATATATAAATATAAGGTATATACAAGACTGAACTCTGTCCAAATTAGGGAAATTTATTTGATTAAATAACAGAAATTGAAACTTTGCTAATTGAGGGTTATCGTGCATACATTAACTGAATCAGCATTACTTTTCAGTTCAACTAGTGACTAAGCTAAACACTAAACCAACTTGAATATGCACATTCTATCTTATTTAGTATTAACCTTTAGAATTAGAAATTGTATAAAATAAATTAGGACAATTATTATTTACAGACTAAAGCATTTTTCACACCTTCTTTGCATTTAGACATGATTTTGAAATTAATTTAGTGTTGGGTATTGTGGAGCAAATATTGACAGTTAGCTGATGATTTAATTTTTTAAATTAAGGATAAAATATTTACCTACAGTAGTAAACTGGGCAAGGTGGTAATTGTTGATATTTTTATAAATAAAGATACAAAAAATGTGGACAACCCGGAAAGCTCAAACAAACAATCACGAACGTAAACTGTGAATTAGCTAACGACTTAGCAATAGTTTCAATTCAAATATCATTTAAGAAGGCAAATTGAAGAAAAACTATTAAATTTGCTCACATTCAACTAAATTGGAATTCGGCTCAATTAAAACCAGTGCTAGAAATACACACAATTACTTTCTAATATATCCGAAGTATGACCAAAAGATGTATCGATATTTACCTCATGCTAGTATCCGGGTTATTGCAGTACGACTAAGTTAAGTTGTTCTAAAAGTTTTGGAGAGCCCAGATGATGATTGACTAGGTCCAAATTTCACACTTGCGTGATTATGACGAAGTTCTAAAGAATCAACCTTGCCATGGCTAAAATTCTGAACAGGATACTTTACAGTTGTTTTTAAAGTATAAATATTTCAAGAATCGTCTTTAGACTTGTTCAATCGTGTTAATAAGACGATAGTAGATTAGTGATCATACTAGTAACGCTTACTCGAGCTTAGAATAAACAAATTAAAAATACTAAGACAAGACAGAGTTTCAGGATATGAAGTTATGTGTAGTTCTTATGATGAAGCCTAACAAAAGACGCAAAGATGAGGCAGTCATTGTATTCAACGAACGTAAGTTGAGAGTCAAAAATTATGCCCAAATCTCTTACAGACTGTGTACGTTGAATGATTTCTTTGTTATAGGTGTAGTTGTAAGTAATACGAGTATTACTCATTTTACGCAAGAAGCTCATACATCTACATTTGGTGACGTTTATAATGAATTTGTTTTTCGTCTTCCAAATCTATACTACCTGAATCTCATTCTGAAGCGATATACAATCATCAATGGTGTTAATTGCAGCATATAACTTTAAATCTTGGACCAAGAGTAGTTTTAGACAATTATGTTCAAGAGTTAGGTTGTTAATAAATAAGAGAGATAATAAAGGACCTAAATTAGATCTACATAAAAATCCCTTTTGATCATGCTCCCAAAATACTCCGGGGAACTAATTTATTTTTTGTAAAAATTTGCAAATAAAGACTCTATAATAATAATATCCTTTATTCAAAAGCCAATAAATATTGGATTGATGCGTCAGTGTAAACATAGCAAATACTACAGCAAATATGAAAACTATATATATATATATATAAAAGCAAACATTTTCAAAATATCAGACAACATATAGCTAAATACATACAAGCAAAAAATGTCAATAAATGGAATAAAAACTAGTTGCCAAAATAGTCTGCCAGTGAATAAAAACAATTTTGCTGCAAAAATTGTCGAGCAGCAGTTTTAAATGACTTGTAAGAGGCTATAGATTTCAAATGATCAGGTAAGGCGCTATACATCTTTAAGCATATAAATGATGGCGACTTCTCATATAAGGACGTTCTATGTCTAGGTATCAAAGGATCGTTCCTATGTCGTGTAAGATATCCGTGATTGTTCATGCTCAATTGAAAATTACTAGTATTTTGTTTCACGTAAGTTACTGCCTTATAAATAAGTATACATGGAAAAGTCAATATTTTATTACTTATAAATATATCTCGGCAAGACTGTCTGTAGTTCATACCAAATATTACACGGATGATTCTCTTCTGCGCAATAAACACTCTCTGCCAGTCAGTAGAAACACCCCAAACAATAACATTATAAGTCATCACTGAATACGCAAGTGCGTAGTAGATATTCATTAGGTGTTCCTGTTTAACATTGCACTTCATCGACTTAACCAGATAATAAGTATTATTGAATTTGGAAACCACGCGATCAATTTGGGCAACCCAATTCAAATTATTGTCTATATGTACTCCAAGCAACTTTGTGTGTCCGTCAAAATGTAATGCTTGAGAAATTAAATTCGGTAGCAATCTTCGTTTATGAAAATAAATAAAGGTCGTTTTATCATTGTTCAATACCATACGATTTACACTACACCAGCGACTCATTTGGTCTGACACATTTACTATAATTTGGTAAAGCTGATCTGGATCTCTATGCGAAACAATTACCGACGTATCGTCTGCAAATAGTATTGGAAAACCATCAGCGATATACTCAGGCAAATCGTTTATCATTAAAAGAAAGAAAAGTGGGCCAAGAACAGACCCTTGTGGTACACCCAAGTCAACATTATATTCCTCAGAGTTGTAGTTACCCAACTTCACAGTCAACCTACGGCCAGACAGAAATGAAACAATCCACTTCAGAGCTAGGCCTCTAAAACCCATATTATACAGTTTATCCGATAGTACATCCACATCCACACAGTCAAAAGCACGAGAAAGATCGAAAAAAATGCCTACCACATAGTTGTTATCATCCATTTTATCATAAACGTAGTCCATAGATTGAAATAGGGCGGTCTCAGTGGACTTACCCTTCAAAAAACCATGCTGTCTTGCACTTATTAGTTCATACTTATTGAAGAATTCAATTATTTGGTCATATGCCACCCGCTCTATCACTTTTGACAGTGCACTCAATATAGAAATGGGTCTATAGTTCTCAATCGTCTCCCTCGTGGGGCGTCTCCCAACTCCTCAATTACAAAAATATTTGACAGGAAAATAGAATTTTTTAGAAATGTTAACTATAATCATCTATCGACCTACAGCAATTAATATTACTTTTGAACAGGTTTGTAATACACATTCCAACATTGCAACATAATATTATTTCCTGCAATAACAACATTCTTTTTACTGAATTCATATCAAACAACAGATTATTCGAAAAAGCTATTAATACATATGTACATATGCAGATTTGGAAGGTATTTGAACGAACAGATTTTACTTATACAATAAAATAATCACTACCTTTTATTTCCAGTCACATCATATCGACAACAATTTACATGCACATGAATACATTGGCTACACATGTTATTGATTTTCCCTACCTCTAGACTATCGAAAAGCAAAACAATAAAAGCTTCACTACAATCTATTTGATAAACAAAGTCTGATAATACTCGCTCTATGTATGCGTTTCATCAGACATAACTGAAATATGGAATTTAATCTTCGTCAAAAGACTCCTTTGTCTCTATTGTGTACTATTCTATTAAAACGATGCAAAAAGACGCTCTCCAGAAACATTATTAAGATTGATCACATGCTGTATATAGATTTACTTGTTTGTTCATTCTGACATTGATATATTCACCGAGTCGAGATTTGTTGGAAATAAAACGTTTGACTGCATCCATCATGCCTAATTGTATAAAAGCGATTTGAAATTATTACCTTCTATTTGGATCATAAAACAGTAAAAGCGAAACGTAAAGTTAAATATTGTGTCTGTAGGAATGAAATAACTTACACCTATCCAACATTAGACATATATCTGCAGTTTATCTTCTCTTACTTTTATACAACAAACCTTGTGTAGGGTTATACAATTTTAATACACTTTTGAATATTTCTTGAAATCAAGAAGATCTAAATCGTATTTTTTTCGTGATAATAATTGTATGGAAGTTCCAGAAATTGATACTACTAAAAGGATTTAACAAAACCTCTCTCTTTTCTATTTTAACTTTTGAACGTGGTGGCCACGTTCACGAACACAAAGTAGCTAAACTTTGCCCATTGTCGCCAAGATGCAAAGACAGGCTTGTTTAAATATACTGTAACAGACTAGTCTGGATTCCGCCACAATCTAGTATAGATGGTAACCAGAAAACTAGTAGGCTAACAAGAAACGATGTAAATATACTTTTCATAGACCGGAACTAGCCTGTGCTATAAATTGGTGATATGAATCAAGTGCAAAATATTGTGACTATTGAGAAAAAACCGGCGGAGAGGACTACTAAGGCATTGCTGTAGAAACAATCCAGCAGCATGATAAAGAATGCTCTCCCTTGTAGTAGGAAAAATATAAGACAGGTTACTCAGGTGATAATCGGGCACTGCTAACTGAAATAGTACTTCTGCCATGTATAGTGAGAGCTTGTTCACTTGTTATACCATTGCAACGCGTTCAACGGCATCAACGGAATTATAGAATCATTTAGTGAAGACAACTGTATGTTGATACGTATGCCATTGATCTTCGAATCATTATTCAATAACATATACTTTAATATTTTTCTTACTTTAAGAGAAATGATAAAGTATGGACTTCCGTTCGATCAAATATTTAAAAAATGGCAATAATAACTTTGTTAAACATTATCAGTTACATATGCAGCAGTGTCGTTCAGAAAGTTGCCGCTAAAACAAAACTAATGACTACAGGCGAGTTATCTCGAATCTCTTGACAAATTGCACTAAAATGGAAATTCAAGTATCGTTAAAAATCCATTTTCTACATCTCTAGCTGAATTTCCATTCTAAGAACTTGAGCGATACGAACGTCAAGTAAGAAAAGCGGTGACAGCAAGGTTTACTCAGAATGGAGAGAAACTGCATACGGATTATTTTTCGCCCTAACATGTGAAATATACCTAAAACAATACAAACGGCTTAGTTCAACTGCACTTCATTTCTAGTTTTTTGTAATATATAAATATATATATGATGAAATAGGTATGCTGGTATTTTACCTAGTTAGCAAGTTTTTTCTGTTGCCTCTCTAGTTTTCCTTTACAAAAATTGATCTTATCCAAGTAACTAACAGCTCTCTTTTATGAAGCTTTTGCTAGTTATTTAACTTTACTTCTACTTTGCCCTTACGTATCCTTTTTATTTTTAACTAACGCTTTCTCTTAATGGTAGAGCTAAAACCTAATCTTAAAATTAATCATGAAATTTATAGTCGTTTTCAATTACACTACTACTGCAATGACTCTATCTGCTAATTACAAATACCATATTGCAAACGAATCTTTTTATTCTGTATAAAATAAATCTGAAATCCATGTGAGGACATAACAAGCAAAAGGACCGGTTTTAGTGTATAATGAATCAATCTAGAATCGGTCCATGTGAAGTTCGAGATAGAGCGACGAAAATTAAATAGAGCAATTTAATTGCACATACTAATTAATTTAATGGATTTATCTAGTAAGGGTACAAACGAAGACCTGTGTACACATATTGATTGCACACTTGAAGATTTCTGACGAAAATATACTGAACTAGATACTCACGAAGGCGTATTAACGGATTAATCCTAATAACATGAGGAAAATCGATGGAGTTATCCAAATAGGAAGTATAATTGATACTTTTAAACAATATTATAATCACTTGCTACAAGCTGTTAATTTAGAACGAGGACAATTCTATTGCGTAGAAACTATAACAAGTGAACTACCAGCCATTTCCGTCACATAAATTATAATACCAGTTGAATATAATTCAATGTACCTACTTAAAAACCAGTAAACAGGAAATATCTTTAAATTATGTGCAAGCATAAAGTACATAAAGAAGATTTTATTATATTTTCAATAGGAAATGAAGTACTTAAATTGTAATGTTAGAATTATATCTTACTACAAAGTACGATATACGCATACATTTATTTCTAAAATAATATAATAACTTGAAATTAAGTAGAAATAACATAAAAAGAACAGATAATTGCAGAAACTGGCCGAGATTCCCATTGGACATTGACGCAGTCTTCAACATTTCCTTACCTAAATGAGTAAATAAAAAGAATTTTCTTTCTTGCTCTTTAAACCAGGCCTCCACAGCTTCTATCACCTTTTTACGACTTTTTAAATGTTTTTTCTAAGTTGAGAGAAGACATGATAGTCGGACGGAGCCAGATCTGATGAATAAGAAGAATGTTCGCATAATTCGAACCCGAAATCACGAATTGTTTGCATGGCAATATGCAATTTGTGTGCAGGTACATTGTTAAGCAAAAACAAATCACTTTAGGACAACTTTCCGCGTCTCCTTCCATAATTTTTTCTCGTAGAATGATCAGTAACATCGAATAATAATTAGCTGTTATTGTTCCAGAAAATTAGTCATGATTACTCCATGGCAATCTCAAAAAACTGAAGCAAGAATTTCTCCAGCAGATTGTTGAACATGAAACTTCTTAGACTTAGGACAACCAGAATGTCCCATTCCATCGATTGTTGCTTTGTTTCTGGGTCAGACTAGACTCATTTCCATGTTGTGTTACACACTTAACGCCATTCCTGAACTTAATAATAACTTGACAGTAACTTACCTCTGCTTATTATCAACTTAATGTATTATTTACGATCCTATAAAACAATATTCATATTATTATCCTCTAGGCAGATAGCAATATGTTTTCGTTGAAAATTATATATCTTCTGTAATGCTTTATACTTGACCTTGTTCCCCATTTATACATCTGCAACTATATCTTTCGACTTATTTTTATACAGGTACTACTACTCTTTTCTTGAATCAGAACTGCAAAAACATTGAAATGATTGAATGAATCACAAGGTTAATGTATTTGCGAAATGTCAGCAATTGCGTCTGAATCCGAAAATACTTTAATGGTTCTATGTGTGCTAAAGTTAATATTTCTGTTGAAGAAGAAACGGATAATGTTAAGAATTTTATTGGAAGTTTGCGTTTCCTATTAGACTGCGAATAAATCAAATTTAATTTTTTTACTGTGTCTTTTTGTGGAATAACACAAAGGAAAAAAGTAAACAGAAAGAACTTGGCAACTTGTACGGACCGAAAATTTTTTAGAAACAAATTATATTACCTAGATTTAAGTTTTTGTACGGTTGCATGCAATTAGACTTGGCCTTATGATTGTGCTCATTATGTTTACATCGTTGGTTTAATAGATTTGGCAAAACATATACGAATTTCACCATATTGTTTTTACAAATATCGGTTCATATTTTTATAATTTTCAAATAAACCCCAACAAATTATTGAAGAAAACGAATTTATGGCACAACAAGCATGTATAATATATAAAATTTGGTTAATTTTTGAACAAAAAAAGTAGCACACAAGGTTTAAAACAACTACAGATAAATTAAAAGTAGTATTAGTAGGAAATAAATTTTGACGCATAAATTTAAAAAAATTATGTAATTAGGATTAGTTAGGTATATTAAATAGGTTCTTTATTAATTTTTCTGAATTGCAGATTTATTTTTAGAAACCTACAAATTTAAATTCTCTCAAAAGAATGTTCAAACCTATTGTCGTCCAAATCCCAACCAAATAAAATCCGATCAAGTCTCAACATAACAAATAGTGGAAAACTATCTAAAATTGGTTACAAAAATGCACATAAATTGCAACAGACCAAAAGAAAAGTGCTGAGAAACTTGACAATGTTCTTAAAAATATATAAACCAAAGTGCAACTTTACAAAAGTTGTGGTAAATTAACATAATAATATAGCAATCTAATATTCAAAGATATCTATAGATAATTAGTAGCCAATATCCTGAAAAAACAGCTGTATCAATGGATAAAAGCACGCTCCGTTCCAAAAAAAACGGTCTCTTGGACAAATGGTCACATTAGACAGCATCTTCCAAATGCATATACAGTACAGGATCCAATACTATCATAAAAATCGAATAAAAAATAAATATATTTTGATAACAAAATTATGGTAAAGAGTAATAAAATAAAGATAGTTGCACTAATATAATGAAATTTGCACACAATAACACAAGTACAAGTATGCAGTTTCTAAGCGCATTTAACTTTTATTTTTATTTATTGTTTTATTATATTTAGCAAGATATCTATATTCTTTTGTATATTGAATTAATTTTTATTGTTTGATTAAGAAATTGAAATACGTGTAAATAAGTATAGTGAAACCTGTATAAAACGACCACCCTCCGTTCCAACCAAAAACGGTCGCTTCGACAAATGGTCATTTTCGGAATCATCTTCCAAATGCATATACAGTACAAGATCCAAGTACTATCATAAAAATCGATCATAAAAATAAATACATATTTTACATTAACAAAAGTGGATATTTATTAGGTATTAATTACAAAATATAAATGCATATATGCATAATATATCTGTACGTAAACTAAATTTTCATGTTTCTGTTACTTTTGTTCTAAAAATTGGTCTATTTGTATCCTATTAATTTTTGCCCTCCTGCAGGATTATGGTGTTTGTCAAAAGTATTTTCTTGCTGTTCAAATTCATTAAATTTTGACGTTGTCTAATAAATTTTTGTCATCCATGTTTATTATTACCTAAATTGTTCATGTCAAGATTTTTAAATCATTAACTTAAATTTAGAAACTTGAAAAGTGGAATACAATTCAATGTTTTCTTCGTTATTTTGATCTAGTTCCGTATTTGTGGCGAGAGATGTTTCGCCATTTCTATTTCTTATTTCTTCGTCTACTAAATCTTTTCCGAATTTTCGGAATCATCATCAAAAGTTATCATTGTTATCTGATAAATTTATCAGTATTTCTATGATTGCAAAAATGCGTTAATTCGTTTTGAGTTGAAGCTATTTCATCTATCATATCAGTATAATTGGAATCTGTATTTATTCCACATACTTCAAAACATTTAGATATTGTCGTTTTTTAAACTTTCCCTACTTGAACAAGCCAATGGATAGCATCAGCTATACTGATACTAGCAGTAAGAATGCGGTAATGTAATTTGAATGCCTGGATAATACCTTGATCTGGTGGTTGTGATTTACTAGACGTATTAGCTGGCAAAAATATTAATTTAATATTGGATAGTTCGACATGTGCAGGATGGCATGGTGCATTGTCAAGTAATATGATTATACTTCGCTGTTCTTTTCTTATTTTTTCATTAAATTTTGTCAACCAGTCTATCCATATTTCCCGTGTCATTCATGCTCGTCTCTTCGCGTACCAATTTACATTTGTAAATTGTTCATGTCAACATTTTAAAAGCCTAGGCTTAAATGATTCATGAATTACTAAAGGAACTTCTTTATCACCAATTGCCAATGGTAATTCTGTCTTTTGATGTTTTTCCAGCTGTGTACTGAGCAGCTTTCTCAGTAAAAGTCTTCAATGGAAGTGCTCGAAAGAACAACCCCGTTTCATCAATATTGTAAATGTCCCTTGGGCTATAGTCTTTTAATATATCAGGTAAACGACTTACCCAATCAATAACGGTATCATTGTTAACTGATGATTTTTCTCCATATATAAAACGAAAAAAAATATTGTTTCGGTTGCAAAAGCTCTGTAACCAGCCGTTACTTCCAGTGAATCCATCTTTATTCAAATTTTTTGCAAGATCCCTTGCTTCCTGTTGTAATATAGGTCCATCACTTATTGGCACACCTCTAATACGAGCTCCTTGAAACCAAGCAAGTGTTAAATGATTAACTTTCGCATACCGTTGAAAAGCATTCCGCTTAGCATGTCTATTTATATTTTGTGTCCATTTTATATTAATATCACCTTTGTTTTTTAATATTTTTTGTATTTTCATATCTCTTTTTCACTATCCTGTTTAACTTTTACGCGCGTTTCAAGTGTTAATGCAGTTTGTTTATAATTACGCACGGACATGATAAAATTTGTTCTACTTTTAAGTTTATTAATAATGAAAATTAAACGCTAATAATTATAGAAAACGCGACAAAACAATTCAGTTCATCCTTTTTAATGCTGCACATGGATGATGCAGTCGTTTTAAACTAGTCATGGTCGCGTTAGAAATGGGTCGTTTTAGAAAAGTGTTGCTCTTATTACATACAACGTATATGATACGATCGTTTAAAGTAGTCACGTTTGCGTTAAAAAAGGGTCGTTTTGGAAAGGTGTTATTGTTGTATTACATTAAGTATACGATACTAAAAACCATTACAACAAAACACGATCGTTGGATCAGGCGGTCGCCTGCAACGGTGGTCACTTTGTAGAGGCTTCACTCTACTATATTATATATCATTATTTCTTCACAATTTTTAAAAATTAATAATTTTTTGGTAACTCTGACGCATAGCGTGCAGTTCGCTCTTTTAAAATGTATCGAAATCTCTCTTTAGATTGTAATACACAACATTTCTTAGTAGTATATCTTTTTATGTAGTGAGTAGAGCTGTAGCAGCTTACCATGATGTATCTTGAAAACTGAAGGTTACTACAACAGCTCTTTCTGTGTAATTGTGTGTGTAAAGTGTCCCATGTCTTTGTTGCATTAATAACATTACCTCGCCGTAAGTAAGTTATTAATTTTATTGTATTCTACCTCGGAAAAGGAGCTCGAGCGAATTATCTCGAAAATAGTGCCACTGTTATTTGTGAAACTAACAAGCAGTCTTAGTCCTGTATTACCGAATAGTTAAATGTGGGTGATTATAAATGTTTTCAGTATTGTTCGCATGATTTCTGATGGGTGTAATAAAATCAGGCAAATAGAGATAAATGTAATATCGAGTGCATATTGTTTCTTTATTATTAATAAATTCGTATCATATTTTCAAATTTCTCTTGTAATACAGGACCACACTATTATGATTTACTACTTTGAAAATTGATATAAATAAATACTCAATACTACAAAACTCACAAAACCCGCATTATGTATATTAATAAACCACATACATGGAATTTTCTATTAGTTTTCCCCGACAAATCAATACCACATTGTGATAAGAAGCTTTGTTATAGCCGGTGATTTTTCTTGTTTGCTTTACTTTTTTTTCCTCCTTAAAGTCGTTCTGAATGTGACATAAAATAGGCTTTTTAGACCAACCGTACGCTTCGAAAGCATCAAAGGGATATCTCTATGGCCTCACCTTTATAACTGACATAAAAATAGATTTGTGTTTATCTCTAGACAGCAGCCCACTACTACGTCCAGCTTGATATGTTTTCTTAATTCTTTTATACTCAGTGCTAAAATTTATTTTCTATTTCCTTTCAAAAAAAAATTAAAGCGCACGTCAAATATATTTTATAACCATATAAAACGTGATTTGTATAAATTTTCATGTGATGTATGTATGTCCTTTAATCCTAGAAAATAATTATCGTACATGCATACATTCATATACATACTTGTAATCAACAGAAATTGATAAAAATATTAATATACATAGCATTCAATATCGAAACGTATTTAAATGTTTGTTGAAAAACATTTTAAGTGAATTTAAGAAATCTGAGTGCTTCTTTAGCACGTTATGTAAACAGTTCCATGACGCATCTAGCGAATATATAATATATGGTATTGCCAAAACGTCGTGTTTACCCAGGAGACCTCTAATTCATATTGCTAAGTGAAAATTACCTGATATATGAGAAAATGCTTTACTATAGATAAACTATGTATGCACCACTAGAGATAAAAGTTTTAATAGAGATAATAATGTATGTATGTAGTTTATTTGTTATTTTGCAAGAATAGCTGTAATATAAACGGAAGTTCCACACGAAAATAGAAAAGATAACTGCAAGTAATATTAAAAGTCATAAAAGCCCTAGGAAAAACTTTTGAGGAACAATCCCATCTTATCACAACGCTTTTTTATACAACATGGACTTTTCTTTCTCACGTTATTAAAATTAACAAATTAATGGTAGCTGTATCCCAAGCTTCTAAAATCATTTCATCACTGACTCTCTTTCTTACAAACCCTATGTTTGTTCTGTTTCTGATGAATCCGGTGAAAAAGAAGCTCAATGTAAATATTCAATTCATTCTCATTATCCAGAAACTTTTTAAAATTTATCCCAAATGACAACACTTAGGATAAATTTTGAAAAAAATTAAACAATTAGATAAATGTTTTTATCTTTGTAAATTGATTAAAGAAAGCAAAGTGGTGGACATAGTGTAGGATAGATAAAAAATAAACCCCAAACATTTAAAGTTGCGTTTTTCAAAACCATTCTGTCCCCTGCATTGCATTCATTCATTTTTTACTCAAAACTGTTATTCGAAAGTGCATTTTGCATTTGAAAAACAGTGCTTTTGCATTCTTACTTAGATCGATCCGTTCTAAACACGTTATTAAATTATGTAGCCACTGCACTTCTACTACCTAAAATTCTTTTTTGAAAAGGAAACATGTTTTTATAATTATTTTTTCAAATTAGTAATTGATTAATTAACGGGTCAATAGCCGCAGTGGTTAGGTGACTGACTATCGTTGTGATGGAACGATAAGAGTAGGGTTTCAATTCTCCGGAAGGATGGTGACGTTTTTCGAGAAGAATTGGAATTCAATCGACCGTTTGCTGTTGGAAGCAAAGTGATTAACAGTGCAGCATTATAAAAGGCGGTATTATGCTGTCAAAAAGTCATTTCAACACAATTATACACACAAAAAAACTATACCGCGAGAGTTGCAGTGATGATCAAACAAACAGTATAGCTTAAGAAATCACCGCAACTAAGCACCTACCACACATTAAAAAAGAAATGCGCCGTATCATGAAGAAATTTATTTTGTTCGCTCTTCCATATTAGAAATAAGAGTCTTTGAGCATTTTTTACAGTCAAAAATCTAAATTTGCTTTTTTTTGAAATAGTAGGTACACCTTTTTATTAGTTACAGACTTTAGAAACTAAATTTTCCTTCTAGAAATATTTAATTCTAACCAAACCGTTCTGTTAGTTTCTCTTAAATCACAATTTTTGGCATAAACTAATTGATTAATATCTTCCAGTCATATAATTTTAAATGATAGTTGTTTTTAAGATAAGATAAGCATTATACGTATTTTTATTTTATCAAATAGGATGACAAACACTTGTTTCATTTTAATAAATTCAGTTTCTTTCATTCATTTCAGCATATATTACGTATTACTATATTGAAAATGCCTGCAACATCTCAATACAATGTTATTGGAATTATATCCAATAATTATGTCAAGTAGATACACCTGGTAGTAGAAAAGCTCGTTTTCTCATTAATCGATAGACACGTGGATCTCCAGCATATAATCAAATTGAATTACTTATTTTCCATCTTACTTCTTTATTAGCTTTTTCCTATCGCATTCAATTCAATTTTTTGTTTTTGTATTACTGTCAATTGCCGGACACCTTCTTGCTTCAATGTTTTAATTTGTTCTGATAAAATATTTTGCGAACCAAGCTTTCAGCTTCATCAATATCCTCAGAGACACACGTGAAAAAAGTGTATCAAATGAACTTACCCTGAACTTTAGGTAATTTTATAGCAGGTAACCGCATTGCGGTCTAATTCCCGTTTACTGCGTGGTAAATTTAATAGTTTTTCTTTCAGAAAATAGTCGCTATTTGTTATTATTACTCACACAATAATCGCACAATATACTATTTCAATCATATAAACAACGAAATGTTTTTGAAAAAAAAAATGCATTAACGCATCAGACTGACGAGCGACAACTCAGGCGAGTAAGAGAAGGCTAGATGAAAATTTCGAATCTATCCGCGGACGATTGTGGTACGTCTCAGGAGGTCGGTATTTTTGAACGAGTACCAATCGCGGTTGGTACATAAATAGCAGTGCAATATTACTTACAGCACAAAATGCTGTAACAAAGCCATAAACATGTATCTATGCGCATACACAGGAAGAGTTGAAGCAACAGTCTTACAATACAGTTCAAGAACTATGTGTTGCTCTTCAGAACTGTAACCTTCCTCTTTGTCCAAAACGTCTTAAGATGATTTTGCAACCATCATAAGCCCATATAGTAGAGAAATAGTTATATTCGTCACTGAAAAAGACTTGCTTCCTTCCACATTCCTTTTCTTACAGTATTATAGAAACTGTTCCTAAACCATTAATTGAAAAAAAAAGAACATTCAAATACGCATCAATAAATGCACTTCCAAACCTCTTATAAATAAAATTTTATTTTAGAACTCCCGTTACATTTTATACCTTAAATTTCTACCACATCAGGTTATTCACATGAAAAAATCCCTTCGAGCAACGGAAAAGCTTACCTGATTTTCCACATATTTTATCAATGTTATAACAGGAGCAGGTGATATTTCCACCCAAACATAAGCGTTGCGGCCGAACCATATGGCTTGTATATCAACAAACCTGACATTTCGTAACTGTTGACGGTTACGTCAAGAGGTGCCGCGATGCCAGACACGAGCGGGTCCAGAGCGGCGAGGTGAATGCGTAAAAGAAGAAAACAGGAGCGGAAAATAGCGTAGGAGCGAGACAGGGCAACAGGTGGATAATATTGTAGCAACCTCGGTCGCCCGCACAGTGAAATACGGACGTGTTCGGCTTTGCATATCCTCCGTGGTGTTAAAAATAATCTCCCTTTGCCAAGGCTAGCCTTGATCGAACTGATACGTATCATAGGATATACACTATACGTACCATAATCCTGATCACATTCCAAAACTTGAAAAGTGAATTTGCATTAGGCATACAAATCCCACTTTTTCTAATCTGGAAACTTACAAGATTTAGCAAGTGGAAAAAGATACATCTATTTGATAAAAAAAATATATAATTCTTCTATTCAACTATTAGTTATTCTAAATTTGCTTTTACACTTTATGTAGAGCGTGTACATAAATAATTGTACCTAACATCCTGTGCCTTCTTTGAAACAGATTGCTTAACTTGGGCAACAGAAAATACCCATAACTTTGTTAAAACTGAATTGCCTTCAATAAAAATAAACGTATAAGTTCCTAATGCAACATTAGAGTTTTTAGAATCACTTTATGATAACCGAATTATAAGTCGTGGACTGTAGCATACTCGCTCTCCTCATCTGACATCTCCAGAGTATTACCTATTTGAAAAAATAAAAATGAGTATTCACAAAAATCGTTTGGATAATCTAGATGAAATGAGGAAAACAATCGAACATTACAGCTACATCGTGTGTTTGACAAAATGAATTATTTGTGTTTAGAAAATAACATGCTAACATAATAAATGCATTTTAACTAAAATGACACTTTTTTTGGTTATATTTACATAGAATAAACAAAGAAGCCATAATCTTACAGTACAATTTAATTGCATCTTATTTTTTATAACCTATTTCATTTGACTAACTTCAAGTTGCTATATTCCAAATAGAAAGTGTTGCATGATGTCACGTATAAACAGCCATACAGATTTTTATATCTATAGCTAATATTACTAGTTGTATATGTTAAATAAAGAAATTGAACTGATAACCCTTAACAGACTATTGAAATCAGAACCCCTCATGGAAAAGGCAAGTTTGAGGGAATACTCTGTGACCTAATACAAATGAGCCTTAAAATCACTAATGAATGGTGTCGATCAGTGGGACTGAGCATCAACTAAGCGAAAACCACGACTGTACTTTTCATTAGGAAGAAGAAAATCTCGAACATGAAAGACATCCATCTGGATGCAACAGTGATCAAATTCAAATCAGAACTTAAATATATAGGAATAGCCCTAGATACAAAACTCCTCAGCGGATTTCTAATTCAACAAAATTTGTCAAAAATTATCAACACATTTCTAACATCATCGGGGTAGAATACTTCTAACGGTTCATACTACCTGACGAAGTACATAGTAGGAAATAATGTTTCTTGCGACTAATTGCCGTTTCAAAATCATTTCTATTTATCACTGTTTTTACGACTAGTGATTTAGCAATTTTGCTCTCTTGTAAAATGTAAAAATGAGACTATTTCGAATAAACATAACGTCGTTACTTAACAATATTATATATATAATCATATATCCCTCTACCGTAAGTGTGGAATAGGTTATCTCTAGATTCCATGCATAAACTCTCTCCATGCTTTTTTGTTTACAGCTAGTCTATTTGCTTCAGCCCAAGTAACTTGTTTCTCCTTTAAAATTTTGGCTATTTCTTTATCCCATGTCTGCCTTGGTCTTCCCCTGCTTCTTTTAGTTTCAGTTCTGCATTGCCATACCTGTTTGACTTTCCGTGCGTTGCTCATTCTTTGCAGGTGTCCCCACCAGCCTAGCTGTCATTCCTTTATGAAGTCTAGGATCGGTTCTATTTCCAATTTTTGCCTTGCTTCTTCTAGTGACACCCTTCACCTTTCTTAGATATTTCATTTCCGTTGCCTGTATTTTACTTTTCTGTCTTTCATCCAGTACCCATGTCTCACAATCGTACGTTAATATAGGTCTGTATATTGTTTTAAACACGCTCATCTTGGAATTCTTACTGATTTCTTTTCTATTTAAAAAGCTTTTATTCAGTGAGTAGAAGCACTTAATTGCATTGTCAACCATTCTATTGATTTCTATGTTATGTTTTCCACTTTCCTCTATAACAACTCCTAATACAGAAACTCGTAGACTTGCTCCAACTTTTTATTTTCGAGATAAATGCTAATATTTTCAGGGTCTTTTGATATTGCCATTACTTTGGTTTTCTTTATATTTATTTTCATCTCCCATTTTCCAAGTTCTTCCTTCCATATATTAACATTCTCTTGTAGTTCTTTTGCTGATTTAGCTATAATAAGATCATCAGCAAATGCGCATTCAGATATTTTCACCTGTTCTAACTTTTGTATCCTACAAACAGATCATTAGCTCTTCTTTCAGTACTCTTAATAATTTCGTCCATAAGTATAATAAACAGAGTAGGGCTTAAATTTTCCCCCTGTCTGAGCCCATCTGTAGTTAAAAAGCTTCAGATCTCATGTTCTGGGTGACCACGTAGTTGTAGGTTGTCTTGTACAAGCTTTTGATGCTTCTTATTAGTTTTTTATCAGCCAACCGTTTATTTAGCACTTTCCATACTCTTTCCCGTCCTACTTTATCGAATGCTTTTTCTATGTCTAGAAAGGCTATATAACAATTCCTACATTTCTCTTTCTTCTTTCTTATTATTTCCTGTAAAGTAAATATATGATCCTGTACACCTCTTCCCTTACGAAAACCACTTTGGGCTTCTGATAACGTCGGTTCTATTAGTGCTTGAAGCTTATTTTCAATATTTCTTCATATAGTTTTAGAGCCGTACTCAACAGCGTTATGCCTCTATAGTTGTATCAGCACATTTAATTTGTTCCAGTTACTTAACCATGAATCACTAAAATACAAAAATGATATCAATAGCGAATGTTCCGCTAAAACCACAATGAATGGCAAATTTATTGGTAATTAACAAAAAAACGAACAAATGGAACTGACAATAATTCAATGTCATTATCACATATCGAAATAATATGCATCTAGTAGGTTCATAAATGGTCAATGAAGTTGGTTATTCAGTAACCAAAACATCGGATTAAAAATACTTAATTTTGAATAATGTGCGACTATGAACAAAACAAAGTTATTATGTCAATTTCCCATCCTGCAGTTTAAAATTTATCTACAGAATAGTATTTATTTTAAACTGGTCTTACAATAGAAGTATTTTTTCATTAGTGCAATTTGACCCAAATAATTTCTTTAATGTAGACTCTAAACTTTCTTCTCTTGTTTTAATTTTTCTTTTCCATATGTGTTCTTGTCTGTTCAATAGTTTATTTGTCAGAAAAGAAAATTAACGTCTTGTATCTTTATCGTTGTTTTCCATTCTATTCGTCATCACTTTTTCAATAATAAAAACTTAACGTTTGATTGAAAGACATGCATATATACTACCAGAAAACAAAGACACAAATGTTATTAGTAGGTATTTTTCAATAATCCTTATGAATTTAATCGCAGATGATTCTTGGGATTATCACTGATAAAAATATGTTTTCCTTCTTTTCTTCGAATAACCGGTAATAAAATCTGAAGGAATATAATCTTCATGTACTTCTAATACAAAGACAACAAATTCATTAGTAGGTTTTTCGCCACAAGTGGTTCATTATGACATTTAATCGCGCGATGGTTCTTGGGATTATAAACCATCCCATGAGTTTTAAAAATATTTTTTCCGTTTCGAATTAGGTTTGTTGGAATAACTCGGTAATAAAATCTGCCCAAAAAGCCGAATCTTTGGGAATCGATGTTAGTGGTATGTCCTTTGCCATGTTTAGACTGTATAAATATATTCTATTCACTGATAAAGCACAATTCACCCGTGATGATATTAATAAATAATAATTCATTTTATACACCCATATACCATCTTCGTCAAATTGTGCTAATTTTTCAGAGGAGAATATAATATATTTAGTAAATAAACGCTTTGCTTTAAAATAAAAGTTTAATTAACTTTGAAGAAGTTCATCAGAGTATTCATCTTTTTTAGAGACATGAACTGAACGTCGCTTTTAAGCAAAGCCTTTATTTACTAAATGAAAATTCTTCGCCGACAAATTCGCACTCTATTCGAGGAAAATGGTACAACCGAATTCTGAAGTGGTTAAATTTTATTAAAAGGCATTCATCATGAATTTTTATACATCGCATTCATTAATTACTATATTTTGTTTAATTAGTTGCTACTTAAATCATATGCTGCTATATATGAATTAGTTCATAGAAGTTTAGTTTATAGATGCCGTACCGTCTATCTATCGTTTATTAGTATGGTAATATGGTATTAGTTGGTAATGGCTATCCAAGTTTAAATTTATTTACTTTATCACGCTTAATTTTTCTCTGGTGTTGACCCTGCCGGTTAACATTAGGCCTGCTACCTTAGACAAACTTTATCCTGATCGTTCATAAAGGTACAACGTGCTTGTTTCTGCTGTTCTTTTGAAAATCGGTTGTGTTAGCTTTAGCAACGTTAACGGTCAGAGTAGATGCTGCAACATTTACTTAAATGTTTGATAACGGTATTCATATTTATAGAAACCAAATTTTCGATGTCTAGTACCGTTCGCAGGCTTTACATCTTGTTTACAGAGAAGGTTCAAAAGTTTAACATTTAAACGATCATTGTTTCACATTGAGCTTCACCTTTTTCAATTAATTAGCAATTAATTATTATTATATTACACAACTACAGTACAAAGTACTACAACTGTTATTAAACTTTCAAGCAGTAGTGTATATTTCCAATGTCCTCATCTTTATTAATTAACGAACGACTCAATCCAGTAACCAGATAATCTGAATAAAACGATACCGGTTGCTCTAGCGAAAACACAATTATATGGATAATGGCAATCATAATGCGAGATTGCATGCACTGTATGTTTTAACCGAAGAGTCTATTGTAATCGATAGGTAGGTCGCCTAGCCTCGTTAAACAAGAAGCTCTCCCTTGCTTATCCAACGTTCTCAGTTTTTGACTTCATCATTTGCTTCTATAGAGAAGTTTACCTTTCAGTATCAAGTTCATTTTCCTTAATTTGAAACAAAATGCCCGCTTTATACCTCATTTTAATGTGGAGTTTTAATATCAAGCGGATTTAGTAATATATACTTTTAAAATGTTAGCTAACAGTAAAAATTCCTCCATATATGGTTAGGAAATCAATATTAAAAGTATTCCTAAGAGACATCATTTAAGTTGTCAAAGCTATACAATTTATTGTGGTATCTAATAGAAGTAAAAACCATTACTAAGTTCAACTTCATATTTTAAAATGTCTTAAAAGCCTCTAGCTTAGAAGTGCTTTTGTTCGTTATAGATACTAATTGCAGCGGCTTTTAAAGCTGTATTGTGTGTTTGACTACACTTGTTGCGTAATTTCTATATGTGTAAATGTACTCAATGGTCTTGTTACAGCACTATCTGGCCATTTACGCTGCTGTTGTTAATCGTTTTTCTCCCAACAGGGAATGGTAGAGAAATCAGCACACAATTTTTTCCTTTGAGAATTGAACCCTGGCTTCCAGCGACCTGTCACATCTGCGGCTATCGACCCGTTTTATAATAACTACGGTAATTTCAAAGTGGGTTACACATTTAAATGGTTTAACTAACTGCAGAAGTTTTTATTTCAATTTATTACATTACTTGTGTATACATACATATTGTATAAAAACAAAACCTTGTGCAGGATCGAGGACTGCTAAAGTTTAATGTTTTTTATCCTTGTCAGTCGATTTTCCATCTACGCTTGTAGAACAAACGTAAACAAATATTTTTGACACGAACGAATGAAAATTCATGTAAATAATGTTCCGCAAAATCGTTGTTTGTGTTTACCATTGCAAATTATACGATGCCCGAGCACAATTTTTGTTTTTATATCGATACACAAGCGACGGAGGCGTCCGTTGCTCTGAAAAATATTTCAAGATTAAATAAAATTTCAAAATGCAAAAAAAACGCTAATGGACATGGAGATTTTAACGTAAAAATATATTTGTGATATTTAGTACAGTAATCTAATTATCCTAGTACCTACTGCAGATTTGTTGTCATTGTTCGTGATGAGTACGTCACTACGATAGAACACGAGAAAGATTTAAAAATTAAGATAATCAGAACAGAAGGAAATACAAGCAAGAATCAATTCTGTGTTGTTTCAACAGACCCAGTCTTCTTATAAACTTAACGATTACCCTATGTACAAAAAAAGCACTATTGTTCCAGCAAATTGTTACAATTTTATAATATGTCATTAATAAGCTTTCACGCTTGGTAGATTTGAGAAAAATATCTAAGAATTCCGAGTGAGGATATTACAGGTTCAACTACAGTACAAGCAACGACTACAAGGGAATTTTAAACTTTAAATGCAGATAGAAACTCGCCGATATATTTATAAATGTCCTCATCTTTATTAATTAACGAACAATTCAATCCAGTAAGTTCAGATAATCTGAAAAAACGATACCGGTTGCTCTAGCGAAAACACAATTTAATACAATGAATAATGGCAAAAGAAATAATGATAAAAGTGAATTGAAACATTTTGTATCAATTACAATGTTTTAACTAATAATTAAGGTATTGATGTTAATCGTTTTTAATTATTTTATTGTTTTTAATAAGTTTTCACATTAATTCAAGCCTGATGCGATAACTTGATTAAATTTGCTAGTAATGTTCGTCATGGTATATTATGTGAACATGGAATTTATCCAAATACGAAAAATGCGTTAAGAAAAAGTTATTTGATTCTAAATACATATGTATCTAACTTCGATGCAGAAATAGGCATAGATTAAAATTTTAAAAAATAAATTTATTCGTTCAATAACATTTCGTAAAAGAATTAGTTATTGCATCTCAGTATCAATATGTATTGACTTCATCAAAAATTTGCTTGCTTATAAATAGAAGATGAAAAAGTTTACCAAATCGATCATTCAAGAACATCTTAAAGTTCATTTTCCTAATAATTTGAAACAAAATACAAGCACTGAACTACGCGTTTATACCTCATTTTAATGTGGAGTTTTAATATCAAGTGGGATTTAGATAAATAAATTAACTTGCTTTATTGAGTTTAAAATGTTAGCTAACAAGATAAAAATTTTATCCATTGATAAACCCACCTAAGAGAAAGATTATGATTTGATAATCCAAAATTTCAATTGATTATCTGCAATATTCAAAAGAATATTTTCTTAAAAGACATCATTTAAGTTGTCAAAGCGTATAATATAAACAATTTATTGTGATAATCGAATAGAAGAAAAAACCATTATTAAGTTCAACTTCATAAATTTCAAAAATGTCATTTAAAAGCCTCTAGCTTAGAAGTGTTTTTGTTCGTTATAGATAGTAATTGCAAGATACGGCTTTTAAAGCTGTATGGTGTGTGGTGATCTGAAAATTGTTGCGTAATTTCTTGGTAAATGTATTCAATGTGTTTTGTTAGATCCAGTTAAATTGTTTCGAATTTATTTAGTTACTGCTGTTGTTAATAGTATTTTTTTTAAGTGTATATATTAGGTTATATTATTTTTATATTTGTGTCTATATTGTATATTTTTGTAAGTAATCAGCACACAATTTTTCCTTGGAGAATTGAACCCTGGCGTTTCCAGCGACCTGTCACATCTGCGGCTATCAACACCGATATTTAAAATAGTAATAATTTGTTAAATTTACCAAGAGGAAAACGGTATAATTATTGTCAGCGAGACTGAAGAAATTAGTGATGAGATGGAAGAACCCATCATTTACAATTATTACTTTTTCAACAAATGATATAAGAAGAATTACACATTTACAAATGGTTTAACTAACTGACAATGTTTGCATTAATCAGTCTAAATTTTTGATTTAGAGGAAAATTTTTTACATTACTTGTGATATACATACGTGTATATTTGCCATATTTATAGAAAACAAAAATTGATGTCGATAATTAGCATCGAGGAACTGCTAAAGTTTAATGTTTTTTATTTTTCTAGATTCATTTGTAACTGGATTTAAATCCATTGAAAGGTTTGCTAAAAATATAAATGATTCAAACGATTAAACAAATATAGAAAATTTTAAAAAATAAGCAGTTACAGAAGATGAAAATTGCATAAAGTATATTATAAATGATTTCAATACGATTGTCAATATTCAATAAATACGATGCCCGAGCACAATTTTTGTTTTTATATATTATACACAAGCGATATAAGGCGTAAATTCTTTATTTCTGAAAAATAATTTAGTAAGATTAAATAAAATTTCGTTAAATGACAAAAATTAATTTAATGGACAGCGCTAACGTAAAAATATATTTGTGATATTTAGTAGTTCCAGTAATCTAATTATCCGTAAGTTCACAGAGGTAGAAAAGGTTTGTATATACATCCATGATTAGAAATTAGCTAAACTACAAAATAACTATTTTGTTGTGAGAATAATATCTTCGTCTATTATTCTTACGATTTGGATAGAACACGAAAGAAAGATTTAAAATTAAGATAATCTAAGAACAGAAGGAAATACTAAAAGCGTTTTAAGAATCAATTCTGTGTTGTTTCAACAGACCCAGTCTTCTTATAAACTTAACTACGTTTGATTACCCTATGTACAAAAAACACACGATTTTTATTGTTCCAGCAAATTGTTAAAATTTTATAAACATTAGAAAATTTCACGCTTGATGAATAGACCATTCACGTATTTCTACACAATAAAATAAATGTGCTTTGCATTTTACGCTATCATTTATAAAAATTACATTTCCACCACGGTTAAAGTGAGGATATGTACATATATATTTCGGCAGATACTTAAGGTTTAGGCTCCTTCAAATTTATAGGTCTACATAGCTGCGTGTATGATTGAGAAATAAATTTCTGTTACTGACTTGGTCCTTTATATTAGCTTTGTTTTGGTTCAGAATTCAGAATGGTTCTAGAGTTGTTGCGCACGCGCATTTACAGTTTAGCGTTTTGGTTAATTAAGAACGCGAACCGAATTTTCAATTCGATGTTTTGGTTACTGACAGAATCGATTCAGAATGGTTCTAGAATCGTTCAAGCGGTTCTTGCATCACCACGAGTACCGATTCTGAATTATTTGTTCGTAATTAAGTCATCGGTGTAGGTGCGTTCAGAAATTCGGGATATTTCGATAAGTTCGTCAATAGTAACCGTACGTATGTACCTACCTACCTTGTAATTTGGTTAGAAGTAGTCAGAAGTAGTGTTGTGTTTACCTTATGCTAATTTCGCTTATCTACCTTTTATATTAACGTTTTGAGATTTCCTTCCGTTCATGTACAATATTTTAGTTTTGTTTCTTATTTAGTGTTAGTTTGTATAGTTGGACTTCGAATTTTTTTGTTTGTACATATATGTAACGGGACGCGGTATTTTAAATTATTTTATCTTTCAGTCGCATTAACCTGACAGGGGAAACAGGTATTTATTAGATGTAGTAAAGAATATTATTTATAATTTAAGAAATGAAATGCACCTATTTGAATATATTCCGTGATATATATACATATAAGTTCCCTATGTTAAAACATTCATATAATTATAATAGTTTGAAATTGTAATAGTTTTAACCGTCAACTGTAAAACATGTGACTTATGGTGTAAGCTGTACCTGCGTAGGGATTCGCATCGCTTCCTCCGCTAAAAAAGAACACTCTTCGCTAGGCCACCACAGAGATTAGTTCGCTTCGTAGTTACTTATACATATTTGTCAGTTCAGGGCTAGTTAGTGTACCAGTGTTATTACGTTTGTTCAATCAATCAGTATAAAAAGGCCGTGTTCACGGGGATACCCCGCACGAAGTCATAAATTGAAATACTGATAAGCAGCAAACAAGAAAGGACACGCCCGAAGCCCATAGACTAGGCGAAGAAGGAAGCGGACATCTTGGCGGATCGAATCAACGCCAGCAAGCATAAGCGAAGAATACGTACGTACAGGTATTTGGCCAAAAACTATTATATGCTACGAATACGAGCTCGTAATAAATAGTCATTTGTTTAAAGCTAAATTGATTCCGCGTTCGTTGTTAAATTCATTATCACGTACCTATATATTTCCGTTGTAATTATTTAGTAATTAAGCGCGTAAGTAGTTATAGTAAGAGTAAGATAGGTGCATCGTTAATGTTAAGATTCTGTTTAATATTTTCCAACTTTTGTATTTACATATTTATTCAGTTAGTTTATTTAATATATTTGTTATTCGTTCATTTGTTGCATTTTCATTTATCCAGTGGTAAATCAGATTGCATGTTTTGTGTTATTAATTATTGTTAGAATACTGTAAATCCTCCATTTACCGCACGCACCTGAGAACGTATAAGGAAAAAATTATAAGAGAGTTTGTAAAGTAAGTATCTGTTTTCTTGATTTCGTTAGAGCGATTGCCACCGACATTTTGCTAGTCAGGGGAATTAATTTATTCATTTCAGTATCAGTAACGTCCGTCGTTGTGGGTTCACAGGGGGATTTGTTAATTTACCGTGGCGCCCAAGATTATATACACATAGCACAATTTAAGCCCGTTCCTCTACATATATATATATCTGTAGTTGAAGTTTTCTTATATTAATATTATCGAATTGCCTAGGTAATTATATATTATTACAATTAATATTATTATAATTACTTGTTCATTTGTTTGTTCAGTAGTGGTGTAACCAGAAACCTGGTTTGTCAGAAACAAGATGGACAACAAAATTAAAGCTGTTGTATTTATGGAGAGCGAGTGGTATCCTAAGACAGAGACAGGATTTGAAAAACTTAGCGCCGAACATTCGTTATGGATATTTTGTTGGTTCGCCAGTCACGAGGCTGTTGGTTTTAGAGATGTGGCAGATCGATTTAATATTGCCATAAGTACACTATTTAATAATATTCAATGTGTCACATTTTCTAAGCAACCTAAGTCCTACGGTTATCAAATGGCCCACTGAAAATGAACAAGAGGAAATAAGTAGAGATTTTGTTCAAATGGGGTTCGTCGAAAATTTCATAGGTTGCGTGGATGGTGTGGATTTTCGAATTGATAGACCTCTAAATGATGGGGATTCCTATTATAACAGGAAAAAGTACTTTTCCATACAGGTACAATAAATCTAATATAACTATATAAACTATCTACTGATATTCAGGGAATTAGTCCAGGTTATATTTATAATACTGTAATTATATAGAAAAGTGTAATGTATGTAAATCTACACCTGAGTTTCCCTATTGCAGATGCAAACCGTTTGTGATGCAAAAAATAAGAGATGTGTGTATAGGTTATCCAGGATCAGTACATGACGCCAGAGTCTTTCGGAATTCCGAACTAAATGAAACTCTGCCAGTGAAGTGTTGCTCTAAATTTATTTTCGGCGACACTGCCTACCCCTGTCTTAGAAACCTAATAACACCATATAAAGATTTTGGAAATCTTACTAATGTAGAAAGATATTTCAACCAAAAGTTAAGCCATTGTTGAGTGCCCATAGAACATACATTTGGCATATTAAAACAAAAATTTAGATATCTGTATCATATGAAATTGAGGGATATAGATACAATATGACATTTTATCCGTGCATATTGTGTTCTGCAGAATCTATCCGTGAATGATGCCGATGTTATCGAAATAGAAGATGTGGCCAATGACGCTGTAGAAGAACATTCAATACAACATGCAGAACACAATGCGATAGGTAACAATTTTAGAAATTATTTAACAATATTATTATATGAAAATAGAAATATACAATAAATTTACATACGTACATTTATGTTGTTTTATTATGTGTAGAAACCTTTTACAGCGTTCACCAGTTACCAACAATAAAACAATTATTGATAAAGTAAAAGAATATTTGTATTCTTTAGATTAGAAAAAGAAATTAGGTACAACTCTTCTTATATTTCATTTTTTAATGGCCAACTATGTAGGCTAGTAAACTAAATTAAATTATCACAATATAAACAGCTACAACATATAAACATATTAAATAAATAAAACAAGTTTTCGATAAATAACAAACAAATGAAATAAATATATTAATTAGTCTCTTTGAAATAAATTATATCACATACTATTCATTATTTAGTTTTTTTTTACTCTCCTCCAGTCTCTCTTTATTTAATTCTAATCGTTTTTTTTCTATTTCTAGCTTATCAGCATAATATTTCTTTGTGTCATTTTTCATAGCTTGTAAAATGTCATTTCTTTTTTTATACGTAGTGCTACTAACCCTTATCGACCTTTTTCGTTTAGATGCTATAGCTGTATGTGTTGGTAATGGCAGAATATTTTCTTTACTTTGGGACAGCTGCGTATTCTCTGGTATATTTATTTCCACTTCCTCACTATTTGATCTACATAGTATAATATTTGTTGGACCTAGATTTGTACACTGACTGGAACTGGTACTACTTGTCAACATCGTACAAGGGTTAATGTTTTTTTTATGTTTATGTATTTTGTTGAACTCGTCTTCAAATTCGAATATTTTCAAACCTCTTCCAGTTTTGTTATTGTTATCAATAACTTTCTTGTAATTTTTTTCCAACACCTTCCATTTATTTTCGCATTTTTCAGCGCTAATTGTAATTTCATAATAATTTGAAATTCTTTAGCTACTAAGTGAAACAGTTTTTTTTTTATATTCTTCACCTCACTCGTGCCTACTTTTGGCTTATATAATCTATATAACTCTATTAATTTTCGGGTGGTTGATAATGTAAAAAAAAAATTATATTGTATTCATCATTTTCATTAGATGTCTGATCGATTTCTAAAAATACTACATCAACAAACCATACTTTATATTTTATTTGATTTTCTTACCTTTATTAGACACGTTCACGTTTTATAAAAACTTTCAAATATAGTATGAATTGTGGTATGATTATAGTTCTTATTATAGGTTAAATATGACAGGCTGTGACGATTTTTGTATTTTAGTCAGTATGCAACAGATGGCAGTAACAAGCTCTTAAAATTACTAAAATGTGTTTTGGTTATAAAAAATTCGGAACCATTCTGGAATTATAATGTTGAGCACATACGTTCTGCGCAGTTCAGTTACTAATCCTGAATTCTGAACCAAAACCAATGACTACGATTTTGTCCTTGATGTGGTGTGTATACTTGCATCGTTTATAGCTTTTATCTTTGTTATCCTCAATGGCCATTGAAGAACAACATACTAAACAGATGCTGCCGAGATATACGCTCTTAAATTAAAAAAAAAAAAAATGGGGAAAACGCGGGAGTGTCATTTGTGGTAGGATATATACCGTATATATCCAACTGTCCATATCAGTCCATATTCTGTGCTAATATTAAAAAATGTATAACGAAAACGTCTTATATCTGATGATACTGGTATTTAATAGACCAGCCAAGATCTGGCTATCTATTTGAATTAGAAATTTCCAATACAACCAAAGGTGTATAGCATTCGTCTAAATATCATTCGACGAGGGCTGTTTTTCTCGATTCCGCCCATGCGTTTGATTCGATGTGACATGACCGTTTACTGTATAAAATAGGTAGTTTGGGCATAAATCCTAACATGATCGTTTTCATACGTTCCTACCTACCCGGCAAAACTTTTTCTAGAAAAATGGGAGGTGAGTTATCTGATCGAAGTCATATTCATGCCGGAATCCATCAGGGTTCGCTGCTGGGTTCTGAACTCTTCATATTGTACACTACCAACATTCCGAAATCTATTGTCACTAGACTAGCCATTTACGCTGACGATACGGCAATTTATACTACATCAAGGAACGATGCCTTGGTTTGTCGTCGACTCTAGAGGTCCGATAAATGCGTCGCAATACGATTCTCCAGGAAACTCAATCCTCCACCTGCGAACATCATCATTTGTGGCCGGAGACTGCTGTGGGAAATCCACGTCCAATACCTCAACATTACCCTGTACACAAGACTGACATTTAGGCAGTATTTTTCCGCCATTGCTGCAAAGTTTCTGATCTTGAAGATCAAGCTTCTTATCTTCAAAACGTTTCACCGACCTATTTTAACTCATGGTGTCCTGATCTGGTCCAGCGCCAGCAGACCTCAAGTCAAGAGACTCATAGTGTACTCCTAAACCCAGTGCTGCGCATCATGTTGCAGTACCCTGGTTCGTGACCAACTCTCAAACATATCGAAACCTGAAAATACCGCTTCTGTGCGAGTATGTGCTGGCGTTCGCCAGGGGAATCCTTCAAAGGTCGGAGAACCCGCTGATCCAACATTTAAGGAAGATGGAGCCTGATAGGTCGCCGCTTTGTGACAAGCCCGGAGGATCCTGGAGATGGAGAACTAATATCCGGGGCGACTTGGCCGCCTACTCACAGTAGCTCATTGAAACCTGATTGCGAAAGTTCAGTGGTTGGAGGAACTGCGTCATAGCATTTGGAAGGAAAATAGTGTCCAGCCTTCGTTAAAATAGAAGCCCGACGATTCGTCTAAATACACTTTAACGAATACTCTTGGATGAATCCTCGGATATAATAATAATATGTTCGGATATGATGGCAAGCTTAAAAACTCATTCTGAGAGTTTAAGGAGGAGACTATTCAGCGTTTAAAAAGGTATGGCGAGAAGTTGCCCTAACAAAATATTATTCGTCGAAAATCTGTGATCCTTTCAACAAAATCCGAAATAAAAAAATAAGCGTTTGCCAAAAATTATTAACACCTGCATATTAACATCATTAAATGTCAAACACATAGTTCATGACAATTACATTTTGTTTTGATATACATATGTCAAAAATAGGGAAAATGTGTCCGGGATAATGTGAGAAATCTGTCGGATTCAGATAGAACATTAAAAAATAAGATAAGTTCCCATAATTTTTTTCCTATCGGCCCTCCTTACGGGAATACGGCCTCTTAAAGGAAGGACTTGAATAACTTTTAAACTACTTATTAAATTTGATGAAAATATAATATGATAAACAGTAGTAAGGAACTCTTAAAATTCTGCCCTTAAATCTAAATTAGCTTGTTTAGTTTACCAGGGGCGGACTAGATTGTACATTTTAATGCTTACATTTTTAACACCCTGTATGATAAGGATTAAAAAAACAAATTTGGATACCTTGAACATTAAGCTAAAGAAAAGGTACGCTTGTTCATTGTCGATAAAATGAACCGTTTTCGAGAAAAAAATAAAAGAATTAATGTTTAATTTCTATTAAAAAGAACCATGATTAATTTTTTTTTTGTCTGCAACAAAGTGTGATACAAAAGTCATTCAAGGAACAAAAAAGTTTTAGTTTAGATTATTTAATCCGACAAAATTACAAAAATTCTTAGAAATGCAGTTTTGTCCCAGAAATGCACCTTAACAAAAATTATGTTTAGAAATGTACTCACTAAAGCTTGCAACGATTGAACCTAAATACGCTAATTAGAAATAATCAATTAAAAACTTCATAAGTGGGTTCAACATGGGCTCCGTGAACTCTAATACACTCGCGGGCACGACGAATAGAGGACTGCTGTACTCGCCACAACAACCCAGCATTGTTTCTTATCACATCACAATGAAATGTGATTCTCTGTAAAAGTTCCTCTCTAGTATCAACCGGAGACACCAAGGTTTTGAGATAACCCCACAGGTGAAAACCCATTGGCATTAGGTCGGGAGACCGTGGAGGCCAGGCAATGGACCTCCTCTGCCTATCCAACGGTTTGGATAGACGTTATTCAGGTGGTCGCGTACACCAACGCTAAAATGAGGTGGGGCCCCATCATGGATAAAATACATGCTTTGGCGGGTTGCAAATGGTAAATGCTCCACGGAATCCAGAAAACCGTTCTGAAGGAAATGTAAATAAAGTTCACCATTCAATCGTGGCGGCAATACGCATGGTCCAATCAAAAAATTGCCAATTATTCCTGCTCAAACATTAATTGATTGGAACTGGTGTTGATAGTGATGAACAACAGTGGCATGAGGGTTTTCATCAGCCCATACATTCGAGTTATGTAAATTTACAATACCATTTTTGGTAAACCCTGCTTCATCGGTAAAAAGAATAGTGCTAATGAAGTTTAGGTTTCTTCGTTGCTGATCTAACAGCCAGTTTGCGAACTGGATTCTACAAGGAAAATCTTCAGGAGGTAGTAGATGCACTTTTTGCAGATGATAAGGGCATAACAACTGTTCCTTAAGTACTTCATGAATTGTCGTTTTTGAAGTATTAAGCTGCGCGGCTAATCTTCGAGTGCTTATTGAAGCAGTATCACCTACAGTATTCAAAATATGTTCCTCCAATTGCACCGTATGTACGTACTGTTCTTCTCACACCAGCATCAGTACTTTTTTTCGCAAAACTTCCTAACACATTAAAGAAAGTCAATAATGTTACCTTATTAACTGGAATCGCCCACCAGTCTCTCTTAGACGTTGGTCAAGTCGCTGAAATGTTTTCTGATTTGGAATATTGCGATTAGGATATTTTTCTTCATACAACCTTCTTGCTTCCAAAGCATTGCAAGATGCAAGACCGTACATAAGATCTGCATACTCACTAAATGTGTATCCCATTATCAAATTAAATTTACCAAGATATTCAAAATTCAATAAATTAATATCGAAGTAAACGATCAACGACAACGTGTTAACAACATGAAAAATTAGGTACAAGATTTAAAATTTACACGTCAATGCAAGATATTTATTAATTCGTAGGTACCATAGTAACGTTTGTAAAAACAATGCGTTTTTTAGTACTGAAAACAGTTTTATTTCAGACTTTTGTATCACACTTTGTTGCAGACAAAAAAAATTAGAAATCATCGTTCTGTTTAATAGAAATAAAACATTAATTCTTTTTTTTTTTTTTTTTTTTCTCGAAAACGGTTCATTTTATCGACAATGAACAAGAGTACCTTTTCTTTAGCTTAATGTTCAAGGTAACCAAATTTGTTTTTTTTTAACTCCTTATCATACAGGGTGTTAAAAATGTAAGCATTAAAATGTACCACCTAGTCCGCCCCTCGTAAACTAAAGAAGCTAATTTAGATTTAAGGGCAGTATTTTAAGAGTTCCTTACTACTGTTTATCATATTAAATTTTCATTACATTATAATAAGTAGTTTAAAAGTTATTCAAGAAAAAATGATTTCCAGTGGTGTCCTTTAGGAGGCCGTATCTCCACAGGGGGGCCGCTAGGAAAAAAATTATGGGAACTTGTCATCTTATCTTTTAATGTTCTTTCTGAATCCGAGAGATTTCCCACATTTTCCCGAACACGTATATAAAATAGTATATATATAGAAGCAAAGTTGGACAACTGATGTAGTATATTTAGTGCAGTGCATTTACGGATTGTAAATGTTAGTTAAGTAATATCTATTATAGTAGGTAATGGTGCATTAAACCGCTCGTATTCGAAATCATTATAAAATAAAACTGTACATACAGATGTTCCCATTTACTATTGAAAGGACCTATAAAAATAAGAACAATAAAAATAACTTGGAAGTGTAGGTACACGTCTAAAAATACATATGTTTAATTCTTATTATAAACTTTGCCTCTATATTTTTCGTCAAATAACTCATTTTTTCTATTTGAAATTTCGCTTTCGATGTGTAGACAACACAAACCATTCAAGTTCGGAAAACAAAAGATCTATTTAAAAGTATTCATCATAAAATTGAATCGAAAGCGAAAACGTTTGAGCTATTCATCGTATCAAAACAAAAAGCCTGACGACAGATCTTTATTATGTGTTAAAAGCCAATTAACTAAACAAAATATTAAATATTATACAGTATCATTAAAGAAGTTCTATTTTTAAAACAACGGTCCTACACTCGGAAGCTCTAAATACTGGAATCAAAAATAAACGAATACGATTATTGCGAACATTGAGAAATATTTTAATCGTTTATACAATCGCGTTTATCGTCACTTATAAACACAATTCTAAACTCTATAAATTATCTTCTTTTTCTTTATAGCTCAAACATTATGTCAAAATGTTACGTTTAGATAATATAACGCCGTGCTAATAAATTATATTACCCGACATAGGATTTCTCACACAATTCATCACATTTATACATAATTTATTAATTTTCCGTCATTGATAATTTGAGGTATGTATGAAATAAAATTTGTTTATCCAATTATTTCATTAAATTGATAGTTAAATCTAAACATGTTTTAAATATTTAAAATGTATAATATAAAATATATCAAAGAAATTTTGTATTTGAATAACTCTACCAACACATCTCTCATAAGCTTTCAGATTATTTGGATTATATATACATTTATGGAAATTTATAGGCATGTTCAGTTTGTTACAGATGTTTCCTACATTATAGCTATGTCATTTGACTGTTACAAGTTGTTAATTGTACAATTGAACCCACTTGATATTCATGTATACAGAATTGCGTACGTATTTGAAATTTGAATGTAAAGGTGGGTATAGAGATGCTAATCAATATGTCACATAACATCGCATGGAGTTCTTGGCTGTTACTGTCGTTGCCAATTCTGCATTTGTCCGAACTACATAGAATCCTAAATAATACAACTTACTATTATTGCTACTCATAGTTTAGAAGTATACTACAAATATTCTTGATTTCAATTAAACTCATCATGTAAAAGATCCAGATAACTTGATGAATACATTAGTAGGATGAAAGAAACTGTAGCAACCTAAAAAAAGAGATTTCCCAAAACTATAGCGATGGAATCTTACAGTATGTTTACATTTTAGTTACCTATTTGGACTTTGACCAAATACCATATTTAATGGTTACTACATAATACTTTTTATGAATGCTATTCTTGCTTTTACAATTATTTTCATAATACTTACTTTTATTTTCTCAATAACGTCTATGTCTCTTATTTATTTAACTAGGTTCTGCAGCTGTATCACACTAAATAGAAATACTTCTAATCTACACTCAAATAAATTGCAGGACATGTAAATAATATTTGGCTTGATTCACATTTTTGTTTTTTAATTAGTACTCAATAATTTAAATGTAGTGAAGGTCGCTGCCGAAAATATCTAAAAACTTTGTCGCAGCAATACAAAAAGATTTCAATGAATGAGCAGTTCTTATTTAGCGGATTGTTCCCAATATACAACGAACTAGGAACTATTTCTCGGGCATAGATGGATCGTTTAACAGTGTGAGCGCTCACTGGTAAAAAGTAGTTGTTGCGCGTCCTGTCTGACATAGTTGGCTCCTTGCAAATTACCTCCGTGTCAAAAAGGTTAGAAATGCTTTTAATCAAAATGTTTAGTTAACTTTGCTTTTCTTCCTTTTTTAATTACAACGGTATTTTCGAATCGAATTTTTGCTGCTTATTATTTACTTGTTTCAATAAACTTTCTTATGATAATAATATCCTCCACTTGCCCTAAGAACAATTAACTGTTTTTTTGGCTAAATTTTAATCTGTTTTGAATAGATACCTGGATTACACGGATACCTGTTTTAGTGTTTTTTCTCACACAATACATTTCAGAAGGAAAGAGGGTTTTTATCTGAAAAAGGACATAAAAATAGTTTCAAGATTAGAGGGTGATCCTATTTTTTTGCTCCCTTTATAATATGAATCCGTTTTGTTTGTTAAATTTTCTTTCCTTTTTTTATTTATTTTTTAACAATTTTATTTCAACCCTGCTGAGCTGGCTAGGGGCGATCATTGGTTAATCCAAAACCGTTTGACTGCCTGCTTTTCTCTATCCACAGATTCAAAACAACAAGTGCTGCAAAGAACTATTGCAAGACGCTATATGCGAAAAGCAGGTTTAAAAAATTGTGATTTTTTTTGTTCTCCTTTATTATTTCTTTGACTCGCAATATTCATAAAGGCTGGGCACCATTTTCAAGATATGACTAATATAGTGGCAATCTATTAAACCTAAGCATATGAACGCAACTCATAGACAAAATGGGTGAAAGCAGCTACTAAACATACTACACCTATCAGTAAACAATACGCAATAACTGTGTAGTACATGGACAAATTAACCCAACCAAATCTGCTAGTATCCCATCAATTCGAACTATATATATTTCACCACCCAATGAAAAATTTACCCTCATAGTCAATTAAACGCCAACGAACAGTCTCTCGCTTAAAGTCCTCCGGAAATTGATTGTATTTAAAGAATATCATTTACTAGCTAAATTACCTCTTAAACGATACTGTAGATACGATGAAAGAGCGGAGATATAGAACCCTGGAAGTGACTTAAAACGTTGAAAATATCATGACGATATCGAATTTTGTTGTACAAATAAGATGGTGTCTTATAAAGTATGATTTAATGAAAGAAGTATAAACTCTGCAGTTTTCTCCTTTTATACGTGTTACGCCAACGGTTGTTGAGAAGCTTATGTGAAATATGGCCGAATTTAGGCAGGCCATGAATAAATCTAATGCAGAAGTTTTGAACTTTCCGATTTCTATACACAATGAATTTATCTAGTGAAGAGTGATAAATTATAGAGCAGCATTTCGAATGTACAAGTGCATCGTAAAGGAATTTATTGATTTTTTAACATAGAACACGCCTGACAGAGTTAGACTTTTAAAGAGAAAGATATCGACCCTCTATGTAGTTAGAAATCTGCGTTCAATAGCTGAAACCGATGGCCAGATTCTTCACAGAACTAAAAAAATTTCAAATTACATTGTCACATCCTCAGAGGCGTACGCAAATAAAAGAATCCTCAAACATCAGGATTTGAGTTTTAAATGCTGTGACAGGTAAGTCACGCTCACTAGAGAACTCTAACAGAGCACCCAAGTCGTAGTACATCCCGTCAACCGCAAGCTATCAGCGAATAAGATTGATAGAAAAACAGTTCTGAGTGTCATCAGCGTAACTGTGTAAAGAGTAAAAATTCATGCAAGCATGTAAATTGCTGATATACAGCGAGGAAAGAACTGATTCGAAAATTGCCCACTAAGCAACTCAGCCTCTATGCCCATTGAAGTTAATACTTTAGGACTTATTACTATACAAAGCTGTGAATAAGATTAGTGGCCTCATTACTGAATCAATGTGAAAGCAAAATATTCAACACTGGATTTCGCACTGCTCCCATGCGTAGGTCTGCTTAGCAACATGTGTTTCGAGTAGTGCAAATAACTGCTGTGAGGTTAGACAACAGAAAAATTGTTTATTATTCAGCACTCTTGTCACTCGCAGGAAAACGGCCAACAAGGGGCCAGCTTTAAAGCTAGTAGTACAACGATATCTCGAAAAATTTCATAGAGCAGTACAAAACAACAGACTTATGCTTTCTACTGTTAATTAATTTTGTGGTAGTCGCAGCGTATTGTGTAAATGGAACAGAAGATCTGGTAGGCAAGTAATTAATAAATGAGAATCAAGCAGGTTTTGTAGTCACTTAAGCAAAGTCTTCGAAAAACGTTATTTAAAATTGAATATCAGCAATACATTACATAAAATTCAGGTTGGACAACGATTAATAAACCAAGATATGCACGCCAAGGTTGTGTATTGTAAACCATCCAAATTTCTTGCTTAAGGTATGGTTATCTGATAAAAATCAGATTCACTTGGACGACAATAGCCAAATAACTCGCTTCTTTAGTTTCGAGAGGCTAAACGTTATCGTCCATAAAATTAGTGAGCGTGTGACGATATCGACCGTATCTCATTCAGGATAATAATGATAGACTTCTTACTGCTAATCAGGAACGATATAGAAACATGGCGGTTAGGCTATTTATTCGGGATCTGGAAAGGTTTTTGTCACGCCAGGAACTTCCGGCTGGAAAGAAAATGGTTTCAACAGAAGGGGTCGACCAGCCGCATCGCTCAACAGTCTATAGACTACAGAAAACTCAAGAACGAATCATTTTCCACAAGACTGATTTCAACTTCCCAACATATTCTCCTGACCTTACACCACCGGATGTCCTGCAGAAAATTTCGAAGGAGAAAGAACTTTGAGTGCATTACGTGACCAGAACATCTCATTTATCAGCAATCTTATGACCAGTGCTTACAGCGCAATGACGCACTGAACGTTTATATTACAGAAACAAAAAAATGATATGTGAGTACTAATTAATATGCATATCAATAATAATAAAATTAAAAAATATATAAAAATAATTAAAATCAATAATTCTGTTCGTAGCTGTTATTTTGGTCCATACTGTACTTTTATATATACTAAACATTGAGCAGAAATAACCATTGGATTGTCATTATAATCCACACAATGGTCGGTACATCATCATTCACTCAACTAGATGCAATTTTTATTCGAATTGTAAGGAGGCGAAATTGATTTACAAATTTTGGACTTTACTTGTTAATTGCTACCTGGAGCTAACAAATTTTGATGTATACCTTCATGAATGTTCTAATTCAACCAAGAATTTTATGGGATCCAAACATTAATTTTACTTTATGAGCATAAAAATTGCAATGATTAATTAAAATTATTCCAAGACCTATTTTTAACGTACGAAAGATACAAAATTCTACATGAACTTTTTATTTAGTAAAGTTACTCCTAACGTTTGTTCCTAGTCGTTTACATATTTTTCCGAAGAAGAATTCAACGACAAAACGCTAAGCTTTTTCTTTCCTTATTTTCTTCTTTGCAACACCGCTCCTTTTGAGTCCTGTGTGTTTCTATTTCATATCTACAATATTACAGATATGTTCGTACTCTTTTTTCCTCGTCAACATGTGTATCATGTGAAAACTAGAAATACTTGAAGTGTTCACAATCTAGACCCCATTTGTACGACGACATATAAGTAGTTCTATTTTACACCGGATAAAACGCGTTCCAGCTATTTTATAGTTTTCACTCCATCATATCACTAAAACGAAATATGTATATCCATAACAGAAATATAGGATTTCATATATTTACGTGTATCACGTTCGTTTCTGTCGTTCCGCAAGAATTTATTGGTAATAACAATCGTTTATAGTTCCTTCCGGATTCCCTTCAAGCCTTGATTCCTATCGCAACTGATAGATGGCGCTATCCGATATGCCACGTTCATTTGATAGTATCGCAGTTCTTTGGACGAATGTAATAAAAGTATTATTTGAATGTCAGAATAAATTCTGTCGATATTATTTGTTACATAAATTGCTGCAGACCGCAGCAATTTATCCTTCAGAGGGACTTTTGTTTTATTCTTTATGATTTCTGCAAATGTTTATTTTTTCAGGCTGCTTAATATTAATTATGTAATGATAGTGAGAAGTTCAATATCCCGTTAATTTTTTGATCTTGGCTGCCTAGTAAACTATGACTGATGTAATTCTGTATAATAACCAGTATTATGCAAAAACTCAATAACAGCTCAAATAATTCACTTGAGATGTGTTGTTTAAAACTATTACTTTTTAACAACGTTAACAAACATTTTAATCAAGCCGAGTTTAATCTGAAGGATTCAATAGGTTTTTTATTTGCGTATAAAAAGTTCCAAATTCAGGATCCAAATGGCAGTAACATTTTTTATTTATATCAACCAATCTTAAAATTCACAAGAATAAAAAAGGTTGTAATTTATCTTACTGAGACTTTGGAGTAAAATATTCTGACGCGATATTACTCACGGAATATTTTTATGGAAAGTTGTAGATGTGTTTAAAAGCAGTACTAATTTATTTAATAAACCTGAGATTTCCTCATTAAATAATAACAGTAAAATCATAACTTTATAATTCTAAGAAATAGTCCGAAATATAAAGCAAAAATTACTTGAATAAAGAGCCGATCGACAAATTATCACCCGCAGAATTAATATATACTAACACAGTTTTAGTAATTAAAAGAATCTCCAGAAGGGGGCTGTTAACGATGACGCAGCTTTATATAAAACGGAAACATACGCTATTACTCTCATATTTTGCTAACGGATAATGCAGACTTGATATTAAATTTTCAGTGATTCCAGCCGGAGTGATAATGGAACGGCGCAGTTTATTATCAGTGAAATAACGTCAGCCTCAACAAAAAGCTCAACACGTATTTACATTAATTTTGTTTGATGTTCCATTCCTCCGAAAGATAATATAATATGCCGAAGGGAAAAATTACGCAGAAAAGTCGTAAATATTTATATTTAACTCAAGAAAGAAAATTCGACGCATTTCTTGCTTCCTTTTTAAAAGCATGCTTTCACACCTACTTAAAATTCCTGATAAAACTTTATTAGTTATTGGCAAAAGCCTCACTTTATAAAAAAAATACACACACAAAACTGAATCGAACCACGTAAAATTGAAATAAAAAGCTAACTTTTTATACAAAGTTATAAATATTGACTCAAATTTAGAAAATTGAAGTACTTACGTGTGCCATCAAATCTAGTAGCTATTGTATCCAGAAAGGTGTTCTGGGGCGCCAATAGCCCCTTTCTGGCTGGCATCAGGTTCTATGAGGTCTCCCAGAATGAGCCAGTCTGAAAATAAAATAAGAAATGATAATATATCTTTAGTATTGCAGCACTATGGAAAGTTAAAAATATATTTTAAAACAACTGCGAGCGAATACGTTGTGTTCAAAGTAAAAGGAAATGTAAACCTTATTTTCTAAACTACAACAGCCAGTTGTACAGTATAATAGCATCGGCAAATTACCTAGAGTGCTATTATATCGTAAAGCATGAAAGAACTTTCTGCTGTAACACCTTAACGATATTTAGCAAATAACGATCAAATAAAACAGAGGTCAACATAAAATTGAAGTTATATACGGCAGTTGGTGAAGTTACAATAAGATTAAACTCTCTTCACAGAAACTAGCCCTTGGAAACCCTAACATCTTTTACTTCTACTTTTAATTTGTTTAAATTCATCACTGAATCATCGCTAACTTTTAAATTCTTTCCTTCTACTCTTTTGTTTGTTATTTACCTTTAGTATCATTTAAAAAAATCTATAGAGACAGAATTTTTCCTTCCTCACAGAATTTCTGAACATATGCAGATGATAAGGACAGGATGGTGCTGACTAGTAATAAATTATTATTTTTAAGTAAGAGCTTAAACCCACATCTTCCTACTATCTAGTTTATTTATCTAATCCTGGAAAACTACAGATACCTAAATGTCGTTTTCGAAACACGCTTGTAAAACACGGATCGTTAAGTTGTTAAAAGTAGGTCCTGATAGTTTTATCTAGTTAACGGCTACTCCACTTCACTTTTAACTCTCATTAATGTTAATTGCGCATCAAGTCCACTTTCCTATATAATTATTGCTAGTGTACTTTAGCATAACTGTTATATTGCATCATTTCACACCCACATGAAAACGTTTTTTATTTAAATATTTAGGAGGAGATTTGTGCAATCGCGATAAACTGTAGAGCGTAATGTTCTAGTTTAAGAATCTATCATCGTATTTTAATGGGCTAGTTGTCGAATACGATCTTCTAAGCATACAATTTGATGTATGTGCTTATGATGTCTGTCTATAAATTCCTTGAAAATGTTAAAAGGTAAACATAATGACAAAGACATTTGCTACATTTTGATTTAGTGTCGTCAGCAGGAACTCATTGAAGTTGCATTCATGTATATAAATTTGTATTTTATTTAAAGATTATTTGATTAAATAACTCCTACATGTCACTAAGAAAACAAAAGCAATGTGTTGTTTGTAACATGAGTTGACAGCTCGTAATTTTCAAATAGTTCCAGCTTTTTCTAATAGATTCAGTGTTATTTAGCAAATTTCTATGCTCGTTAAAATGAAGCTAAAATAAGTTTGCATTAAGGTGACCTTGAATAAGCCTTGCTTTAGTAACATTCTTAGTTCCAATAAGAACTTATGATTGGTTTTAATTCGAACTCTTGTTGTATATTGAAAATAATGTTCGATAGAGTACTTCTAAAATACGTATATTGAAGAATGAATATAAGATACATTACATGTATGGTACACGATATTTAACTTTCGTGACAGCTTGAGGGAGAGAGGCCGTTACATCTGACTGCGGTCCAATACATAGAACATACTACTGATAGTGCCATCTAGATTATATTAGCCCGACTATCATAGGTAACATCCTATCCTTTTAGCTTAAAATACTAATATAAAAGTACAAACAATACGCATTAAAATTCTACCACAAATTTACCAATCCCTATTTAGGCTTGCATGTTATTATTCAAGCCCAAGTCAACAAACTGACAGTTCAAAAATAACATATATATCCATGGCAACTATAAACGCAACGGTCTGAATAATTATTGCTGAAAATTAAATTTTTCATATATTTAAAAATATGTACTGCATATCATGTCTTAATAATTCTACCTTTTTCGATAGTAATATTATTGTTGTTTTTACTATATTCTTTTATCATTTTGATATTACATATCATGTGATCTATCAATTCTCCACCAGGATTGGACCAAATGTTCCCAAACCCTATCGTCTTCTTGAAAGCCTCTTCAGGCCAGTGATGACGTTGAAAGTGTTGGATACTTTCTCCCCAGTGGCAAAGGTCTGTTATGTACGCTCCTATGATGTTGGTATTTCAGTGATTTGCGATGTCAAGTGCTCTCTTGATCCTAACCTATGGAGGTGGTCGGTCCGGATCAAGTTCGGTTAGATGTGCTGCCAACGGATTTGCAACAGAGGTGGCCCTCTCCTCACAAAGAATTCGGCACCGACGATCCTATTTTAAAGGACTTCCAATTTGTTAAGATGGGTCTTAGCAAGCCTTGACCACGAAAGTACCCCGCAAGTGATTATCGGACAAAGGAACGAAATGTAATCAGGGTTTCAAGTTTCACTAACATCAAACTTTTAAAGCATAAAAGCAGCAGTAGAGCGGATCTTGCGACTAGGAATTTGTCAGTTGTTTTATTGACATGCTGATTTTGCTGATATTGAGTTATAAAAGCTGACTGGCTCCACGGCAATCAAAAATCTTCCACAGAGATGTTGTCATGTGGTAACCTGCGTCTTTTTGTAAAGCGAACTGCGACGCGTTTGCCTTCATTAAGTTTTAGTTTCCATCTTGAGCCCCAACGACCAATCGCGTCCACTTGAGCTTGTATCCTTCGACAGATCATTTCCTCGTTACGGAAAGATGTGTATGCTGCGATATCGTCTGCATATATCGTTAGATCTACTTGAGGGGTTTTTGGAAGTTCATACATGTATATTAAAAATATCACATATTTATTAAATGAAATTATGATTGATTAATGCTCTGAGACAGTATCCTGTCAGTAAACAAGATCTAGCTCCATTGATTCACAGTCCATTCGTGATTTTTACGACAAAATTGCAGTTATTACGCACGATGCTCCATGCTCTGTCTGGTCATTTAGTTCATACTCCCTAAATTATTTTCAAACGGTACTGTCACTTACTATCACTCGTCACATTCCTCCTCCTTTACGTTACCATGATCCAAAACCTGGAAGCTCTGATAATAAGTTTTTTATTTGCCTATGTCCTGTATATTTTGTTAATATTCTACCTTGTTCGAGCTTATTAACATACAAAATCATTTTGTGTTTTGTGGTAATGAAGGGTGATTTATTGCAACTACCAATTTAATTTTATTATATAGTTTTATATGTATATTAACATGATATGTGATGGTTGCTAGGACCTTCACGTTGATATATTCTATTCTTTCATGTAAGAATTACCAGAACTATATAAAAGAAGCATTGCACATAATATTGTCTTTATTAAATCTTCCGTAGCAATTTATTCAGTCATTCATAGCTCGTTAACCCCGGAAAGCATTTCGTACGCATTTTCCGTCTACTGCTTTACAGATTTCCCACAAAGGATTCCTCTTCTCACCATAAAATGAAATTACTCAGACAGTTTAAAGGAGTTACCCTACGCATTGTACTTCGCAAAAAAAAATCTCCACTCATATATAAGCGAAAGAATACCTTTCATAAAGCCTTTTTATAGGAATATTTTTACTGAATACAGAAATAAGTTTCTATTTTATGTACGTACGTATACTTCCCTTGAAATATAAGATGTCGTAAACATAAAACATACTAATATAGTTGGAAGATTTTCCGTAGAAAATAGCACTTGAGTCATAAATAATGTTGAGTAAATCGAGATCCAGGCAGCCAGTTTCATTTATAACGATAAACAGGTCGAAATGAATCGTAAACAAGGTTTGCCGCTTTAGACGGTCACTATTAAATAACACTTAATATTAATTATTGATATGAATTCTCTCTAAACTCTCGAACACAATCTAATTTTTAAAGGAAAAAGTTAATCAATGTTTTGTCGGCTAGATATCCAAACTCTTATTATTATGCTCCTATATTCCCACTAAACAGTTCTGTCCAAAATTGAAATCTTCTTGATGCATAATTGTCTCACCTCCTTACACGTCACCTTGTCGACGATTAAGGTTCGATTGCTATCATCACAGCTATACAATTGAACGCTTCTCAATTGCATTGTACATCAAAGAGTATATCCTCAAAAAATCCTCGGCAAATGAAATCAGTCAAGTTCAAACAGACTCATTGATATGTATGATATGATATGATAATCTCAAATTTTCACTAAAAATTGTTAGGTTTACGAAGATAGTAAAACCAGAATATATAAAATTAAATTGTATATAGTTGTCAAGACATATGTAAGTTACTAAAACTTACATTTCATCATCTTTTGTATTCTAATGTAATGCTTTAGCTCTAACTTCTCTCCATCACAAATCATAACGTTTTGCATTAAGGCTGTGCTTACCTTGTGTTTTATAACTTATCAGATAATGGATTTCTAGTTCCTTGGTTTTCTAGGATTCTATGTTGGAATGTCCAGGAACACAAACTAATTTGTCAGTGGTTTCCACAACTAAGTCTTAGAATCAATACCGAAGAGATTCCTGAGTTTATTATCAATAAATACAAAGATTATATTTTCGTTAGTAGTTCGTAGTTCTTCAATAGCAATCTAATCTCTTACTATAACATATATCCCTATATTTAGGTACTGCCCCAACCTAGAGTACTTCCTGAGTCTGCGCTTGTTTTCCAACCATACCACATAATCCGATATTTCTAGATATTCTATCACACCCTCCACCTGTATGCCATGGTCCTGATTGCTTCGTTTGCCATCGTTTGGAGCTAAAACTTCCAAAAGTTTAGTATAGGCAAAAGAGTTTGCCTATCCTAATCATCACCATACCTAACTCATAATAACAGGAAAATAATTCAAGATTTCAGAAGTTCCTCTCCAAAGTTGCCTCTGCTTCTGGGTTAACTTTTAATTTCTATCCGGCTTTTAAATGTTTGATCTCTAGTAGTAGATGTAGAACTGGAAGACCAAGCACCTCAAACTCTAGTAAGGTTCTTGATCATATACGACAGTATAAGGCAATATTGCATTGTTGCAATATTAAACGCAGGTGGGAGTGTTCAAATATATAAATTTTGATGATAGTAAAACATTTGTGTCTAAATCTAAGATTACTACCATAACTAACCATATAAGTACACTACTACAACATACAACTTATTCTCTGTAGAACATCAAACATAGAAACATCTTAAAATCCATCGGAAAGCCACAGTTGTGAAGCTTTTATTGTATGCTAAATAGAAGCACCAACAGTAAGTATGAATCAAAACATGAATAGCAGAAATAGCATGCATGTTACTTCTACTTTTTTAAACTACTGTATATTTATTAGAATTATAATGAACTAAATTATTTTAGCTTGTGTGAAACTAATTACAATACTGACGCAAAATTCCTCTATTTTTAAAGTTGAAATAAACTCCGCTATCATCAAAGATCGTGGTGTTTGGAGCTAATTATATCGCCAATAAAACAAAGCATAGAATTTCACGTAAATTTTAATTTTAGCTACAATCCATTCTTTTACAGTCGTAACGAAATGGAATTTTAAATCATTAAAAATACAAAAAAAAATTTATATGCAAATTTCACCTGTTCTTTTAACTGAAATGATGTTAGCTTTTATTTAAATTAAAAGTGTATTCTTTACCAAAAATTTTCTTTTAAAACTATTTTTAAATCCTAAAATTTATTCACATTTTATTTCATACATTATACTTGTATATTCGAAATGTTGGAAATGTTGCCCGATGAATTTATTTTCTCATTAATATCTCTCAAATTGAAGTCTCTGTAAGCAGTCCTGAATAAATGCTCGTAGCACTTGATCTTGAAAAGGGTCGCATCGCGTTAAAAGGTCAGTAGAATTAAAGTGTACAAATAAAGCCACCATCAATTTAACTGTCTCTTAAGGTTTTCCAAAAAAAAAAAAAATCAATAAGGTTCGAGTTGCTTAATATAATGTTGAATATTAATATGTAACGAATAATACGGTATTTATTTTGCCCGAAGAGACATAGTAAGTTAGTCAGATGTGGAAAATTAGTGTAATAATAATAATGTCACATTCGTTTAAAACATTTATCGACGATCAGATTTTAAATATGATCGTGCGTAAATATTGTATAAAGTATACAATCAACTTTTTAATATTTTTATACTCTTAGCTGAAAGTTTCTTGCGATAGCTTGAAATCCAATGGCACACTAAGACGCTGACAAATTGTCTTTTTTTTAAGTGGAAATCCTTTATGGACATTGCAGTGCAATAGTGTGGAACTCTCAGACGGGGTGTGCAGGACTGGTTACACCGACTAAAGCCAGCTTTTCTAGTTCTTATCTGCCCTTAGTCATACTCTTCTTTTTTCAATTTCCTTGGTACTCATAATTCCCTTGATTCTATTGTGTATGTCCTGCCAGTTTTTCGGTGATTTCAGCATGGTATCCACCAAATTGCTTACTGTTAACTCGATTTTGACCTTAACTGGGGTGTAGCGTCTAAAAATCTCCCACCTTTAACACTGGAAATTGTGTGCTCAGATATATCGATACCACTACAGTAGATGCATTTGTCATCAGCTTCTTTCCCTGCACGTTTCCCGTATTCTCTGAACTACCCGTGGTCCGAAAATGCCTGTGTGAGGTAATGACAAACATTTTTATGGTTACATGTGATCTATTTTTCGATGTTAGGTATTAAAGTTTTGGTCGATTGTGCTTTGAGCGTATTGTTATCTCTCTCCTGCCACCATTTCAGTGTCAGCCGTCTAATTTCCTGTTGTTGTGTTCTTTCTAGGCGGTTGTAGTTTCTCTTCACCATCAGCGCATCTGCCCATACTGGAACTCCCAAATTGTCTTAAAGTAAGCAATATTTAAAAAAACGAATTTATAATGATCAACTACACTTTTAAATGTTATTTATAGTAATTTAATACACACCTGAGTTTTATTAAATTAAATGCTAATTATGTTTTTCTCGAGTCCTTGAACAGAATTGTTAAAACTTCAAAAAATAACCACATTGCCATAGGGATAATTCAATTTGTTCAAATAATTATACTAAATGTTCTAATGTTCTTCTGCGTTCGAAAATGTATCCCTATATATTAATGAATTCTTTGTTCTTAAGGCCTGGGTTAATAGTTATTATAATTACCACGAAACTGTTTTCGGTGTATACACTAGCGTCAATTTTATTTGTATTTATACTGCGTTGTTATAAACTTGAGTATACTTTATTATATACAATAACTGAAATTTCTTTCGCAGTTCTCAAAATTGTGGTACTATTTATCGATTACCAACAGAAATATGTATAAATTTACCATCGATGTTGTCTATTTTAATTTACATTCATACACGACATAATCGCTAAAAGCTCCAATAAAGGTTTTTTACTAGCTCACAAATGCATTATGGAAGTAGCAACATACAAGTATATACATTGTATCTGAGCTAAGCCATCTAAATTCTAAATTCTAGTATACCACAAAGTTTGTGATACATGTACAGGAAGCATGTCGATAATTGACTGCATATTGCATCAGTAAATTGTGTCTAACCGCCCTCTTAGAGAATATTGAACATAATATACCGAAGCATCTGATACTTCCAAATAAATACAGGACCTTGTTCGTTAAAATACAGTAAACAACCAATATGTATCAGCAATACCATACGCAAATAAATCAGACTTTATTGAAATGGAAATTCAATCATTTGGAATTAATAGCATAATCATAAAAATATGCGTTTTATGGATCTGCTCCTATATCTCCTTATAAGAAAACAAATAGCTTCTCTAGAATATACATACATACAGTACTGCTCACAAAAGTTCGGCCAACTCATATGAAATATTCTCTATTACAAAATAATAAAACATTTCTTTATACGAAACAAAAAAAAAATCAAAAGCGATCTCTGTAAATTTAGTTTTTAAAAATATTGTATTTCTATTTCATCAAAGAATCCACCCCTCGTGTACAACAAATTATTTATTCTTTTCCTAAATATCCTCACTAGTTACTAGTGACCACGATGAGGCTGGAATTATTATGATTTTCTTTTGACAGAAGTATTAATAACAATAGGCTAACAAATTAAAAGATTATGTATTATTACTTGACACAAAATGTCAATGTTTTTTAGAGGATGCAAAGACCAAAAATAACTGACAAAAATAGTTTATGGAAGAGGAATGTTTTGTGTGCTGATGACTAGAACGAAACAACAACGGATAAGGGCATTCTGTGTGTATTAATATCATTTTTGATTTATATAATTCGACGTCACCGTGGTAGGTTTACGTAATATCATTTTAATACATTTAATAAATATCAATGCAAGATCTGAATTCAGTGGTAAAACTCTTTGTATCTCGAATATTTTCGCACAAATGACTAATCTCTTTGTCGATGTACTAAAGGTAGGTTTTATCATCACAAAATCGTCTTTTTGTGGGCCACAACTGAGAATCAACTCCGGAAAGGCATTCTTTTGGTCACCGGATGGTCACCCTCCATTATGCAAACTGTCATCGCATAAACATTAGTTTCAAGTTTACTTTCGGATTCGCTTTCAGATATTTTTTTCTTTTGTGTTGACAGAGAGAAACATTTTTAACAGAGGATTTCAATGTTCTTCCGTTTCTCTATTTGCCTCCGCACTATCTGATTTTTTTTCTGAGGCGTCCGTATTAAGCTTCTTTCACCTCTGGACATTATTTCTTTTGCTTCAAGAAATCTTTTAAATGTACATGGAGAAATAAATTGTTTTATCCTGTTAAGCGGATGAAGATAAAGACGAAGCTTTATCTGTTAGTTCTGTGTGAATATAGTTGGAAATAATTATGTTGAAAGTGATATAGCACGATCAGATAGAACAGAATTAGAAGATGGTAATGTTTCCATCTATCTATCTAACTATTTATCATATGCCACGCCAACTAGCTCATAAATGATAAAAGAAACGCCTGGATGCGAATTTTTAGATAAAAAATCAGGAGCATCGGATTTTCTTTTGACGATTTAATGTGCTGCATGAAATATTACACTACTTCATACACTACATCACAAAAAGGTCGGCATACATCCAAGCACTTGCATTGACCCATTCAAGTGCTTCCAAAGGTACGTCACTGAATATTTACGATTTAAAATTTTTGAGAGGAAACATCATAGCTGGGGACGAGACTTGTTGCCTGGAAATCGTCACCAGTATTCTCTTACACGCTTGTAATTTTAATTAGTTGTTTTGCATATTTTTCGGCTTGCTGCACTATTGTCGTTCCAGTCTTATCAAGATTCTATATGTAGTTGTCTTTAGCATACATTAACAAACACGGATAAGCATTTTGTAATTTATCAAAGAACATGTCAAACACTCATTTCCAACATTCAGGAAAACAGCGAAATAAAAATATTATCACCTTGAGGAAATTTCGTGGAAGTGTCAGATTTTTTCTTAGCGCTAATTGTGTTTCGCTTAGAAATTCTAATACCTATTTTCCATTGCATATTTATATAATAATTTGAGCACATGTTTACTGGAATATGCAGAAATAAAATATTTTGTTCGTCTCAATCAGTCTGCGTCTCTGTCTAAACTTTTATTAGCGTGAGGTGCCCTGAGTTGCATTCTCCGGTATCGTAAGAAATTAGAATTACTCGTAGACGATTCGGATGAATGTCTCTAACCACCTCAATTTCGAGTTACTGAGATAACGAATTGTTATTAAAAATATTATTATATGGCTTATTCAATATGTTCACGTCCGACCATTTATACAAAAGTAATAAACTTATACAACATATGTAAACATTTCTTAAATAAACTACAAAGTTTGATACAAACAAGTGGACGCAGTAATATCCAGCTTTACACTTCACTTAAAAATTATTACCTAGAGGAAGTTGTCTCGTAACTTAAAGAAATTTCAAACAATTTAACCTGACGTAAACGGCGAGGAAAAAGAAGTATGAAATAAAAAAGTTGTTAAATTTTTTGTGGTAAATAAAATTGGATATTTTCAGACCACACTGTTGCAGAAATAGCTGGAGTGAGTTTGATATATTTTTGGCAACTAAATCTTTACATTTTGCTTTCAGGAGTGCAAACTAACGTCATAGCACTACTATCCTACTATATTTACTCCCTCTAATTTCACGATTTATATAGGTATGTATGTATATGAGCAAGCAGAAAAAGAAGCTTCTGTAATGCAAATATATTAATTCTATAGTTGAACATGTGGGAAATAGATTTTATGAAACATTCACACTTCTATTTTATGTAAATGTGGTAACTGGCAATTAAACAGTTTCCAGTACCTCATAAAATACACTTCTTCGTCATAAACCTAACAATGATCCTTTCTTAAGAAGATAATACGCACATAAAACGTTAAGTAGGTACACTAAGATTGCAATAATATTCGAATGTTAAATCAAATTCACACGTATTGTTCTCTCAAATTGGATATCACTATTTTATTTGCAATTCTGAGAAATTGAAGGTGGTTCTAAAATAAATTGGTTTATTTATGTTCTTTTCGAAAAAATCCGTTGTTCTAATCTTGAAAGCACTAAAATTTCTATTATCGTGTTCAGCCTATCTTTCCCCAATGTTGCCAAAGAATTATCGTTTCATAGTTTATTTAAACTTAAACAGAAAGACGTTCGTGGAATCCATATGCGCCAAATATGAAGACTAAGGCATTATAATGGTGTTGATTTTTATCAGAAGTCTCGCTGTTCATGCTCCAGTTGCATCACGGATTATGATCAGTTTTAGGTGGACCGTTATTAATTTAGAAATTAATTTTGCTTCCAAACAAGTCACGTCTAAAACATCCGAAACAATGTTTGATTTGAACCATATAACCTGTACCTGTAGATATGATAGAAGGTTCAAGCGTTCGTCATCTCACCTATTCTGTCTTGTCCCAGTTTCATCTTTCATTCTTCTTCTGCAATATTCTTGCCACATCATTATCCCAAATTATTCCAAATTCTTCTTACTGATTTTGATCTGTACATCCTCGTTAAATGCCCCCACTATTGCAGTTTTTTTTTGTTTTTTCTTCAATGAACTCTAAAATCGACTGTATTTCTAGGTCTTTCCGTATATACCCCTTTTACCAAATTTGTTTCTTTTAATTATTCCTCAAACTCCTCTCAAGTACTTCATATCTGTGTCTTCGTTTTTGGTTTTAATATCCAGATTTACAACCAAAAGTGGAAACAAATCTGAATATTTTAAGTTTGTTTTTCTGAGATATTTGTTTCTTTTTAATGATTTTTGTTTGTTCATTACATAGTGAGTACCTTTTTGGTTGACTAATTTTGCTAGATTTTGGATTGTGTTCACTTATTCTATGTTTACGCCATCAACATATGTATCTATCTGCCTATCTATTGGTTAATTTTTTGTTTCGTTTCATACCATGTTCGTCCAGGGTTTTTTTTTCCTCTCCAGACCCGTCCGACCTATAGTCACCGGTAGGCACCGCAGCCATCAGGCTTATTGTGCCACATCTGTTTGTTCAAGTCACCCACTCTAGCACGGTAGTCTCCTCCACTAACCTGTACAGGTCCCTAACCGAGTGGGTAAGGTATATCTCTGGGTCTCCTTTCGTTATCCCAAATAGATTCTGCCTTCTGCGATCTAGTGCCTCGCAGTCGCGTAGTATGTGATCGGCTGTCTCCGGTTCTATCCCACAAAGTCTACACTTTGTGTCCCCGTCAAACACTCTGATTCTGTGTAGGTGTTCTTTCACCGCAGCATGTCCGGTCATTAGTCCCCTTACGATGCAGAGCTGTTTCCTACTAAGATGTAGTAGTTCTCTAGCTCTTTTCCTGCATGGCTTCCCTATAAAGGTTTTGCCATGTACTATACCGGGTGAGGCTCTCCGGTATTCCTGCTGTTTCTTACGAACCCAGTCTCCTATATGTCTCCGGGCCGTTTGCCTTGTGACCCCGAAGAAAGGTTCTGGGCAGTACATTTCCATCTCTGACCCTCTCTTCGCGAGTTCGTCAGCACTTGCGTTGCCCTCTATCCCCTGATGGCCCGGTATCCAAGTCAACCAAACCTTGTTCCGGATCGACAGTTTCACCAGTTCGTCGAGGCATTCCGTCACCAGCCTGGACGACACCTTCCGGCTTAATAACACCTTCAATGCCGCTTGGCTATCAGACATGATGTGAATTCGTCTGTTGGTCACCGCTTTCACATTCACTGTGTGTGCGCATTGGAGAATAGCATATACTTCCGCCTGAAACACAGAAGCATACTCCCCCAGTGCGTAACTGTGGCCCTCATTCTGAGAGCATATCCCTGCACCGGTACCATTAGCCGTCTTAGATCCGTCCGTGTACCAGACTAAGTCTTGCTCTTTGATTCTCAGTGCATACCTAGCAGCCTCCTCCCGTCCGTCCGCTATAGACACCGTGAAGAGATTCCCATACCTATGCCTTACCGGCATGTGGTCGGTCCGCATTTCCAACATCCCCTTTCCCACATGCTCAGTTATCGACATATGATTTGTATTGACCCTTTTCGGAGTCGCTGTGTGTTGCAGCCTGTATGCCCCCATCCTTGCCTCCCCCTGTATGACCAGGTGCAACGGTGGCAAGTCCAGGAGTGCCTCCATGGCTGCAGTCGGTGTTGACCGCATTGCTCCCGTTATTCCTAGGCAGGCAAGTCTTTGCACCTTGCTCAGCTTCTGAATAGCGTTCCTTTGTTGTGTCTTTGTCCACTATACCAAAGCTGCATACGTCATTACTGGCTTAACCACCATGCTGTATATCCAGCTCAGCATGTCTGGTCTTAGCCCCCATTTCTTTCCATATGTGCGTCTTACCAGCGTTAACACTGTCACCGCTTTTTTAGTAATTCTGTCCAAATGTTGGTTCCAGGTAAGTTTGGAGTCTAATGTTACTCCAATGTACTTTACCTCCCCCACCATCTTTATGGTAACCTTCTTTAACGTAAGCGGATTTAGCGTCCAGGGGTTTACACCGTATACTTACAGTATGTTATAGACCCCAGCAACACTTATAAGGTCATCTATTTATTCTTCTTCCAAGATTCTTACTTTTTGTACATTATGGTATCCTGCATTAAATTTCTTACTTTGTGTAGTGCCTTTTAATAATTTCGTCTAGAAAAGCTATAAATGACATTGATCTTAGGCTTCCTTCTTGTCGTAGTACAATTTGAGATATGAGTGATTTTGATGTCGTATTGTTTATAAAACGTTAGTAGCATTATCGTCATATATTCGTTTAATTGCCTTAATTATTTTTTCATTCATTTTCCATCCTTTTAGAATATTCCAAAGTAATTCTCTTGGTACTTTATCGAATGCTTTTTCCAAATTTACAAACGCAACGTGTACCTCACTCTCTTGTTGTAATGACTTTGTTTTTTGTTTAATCTAAAACATGTGATTTTGTGTACTACTCCACGCCCAAGTCTGCTTTGTGATTCTTTGAACATATCCTCGCTTTTATCTTTTAATTTTTTTTCCGGTATTTACTCGTATATTTTTATGGCTGTACTTATTAATGATATTCCCTTCACCGTAAAAAATATGTGTACAGTTTACAAAAAAATTTGCACGGGTAAGCGTCCAGTTAGGTCCTCACAAATATATGTTAAAGTTAAAGTTTTCTTCGTATGTAAATCTAATCAAATCAACTTGGTAAATTTGCAAAGTAATTAGTATTATTTATTTAATACATGCAACTATTTGTTCCAAACAAAAGAATTTATGTTACATTGACACATAGATTACCTAATACAGGGAAGGAAAAACTATCGAAATAGTTTGGGGGGAGGAGGTGCGATCTATAGATCGGTACTTAATCACACCATATTTCGAAAATGTAGAGCACTAATCTGTCTGATCATTTCACGTTGCTTATAAATGTAATACGAGCACAGAACGTAAGATGACTTACCGAAAACTTAAAACTTATAAGTAAATTAATCTTATAAAATATATAATTTTTCCCATACTTTACCGCACGAAAGAAATATTTTGATACGTCTATAGAGCCGGCCAATGAACATTTTGATTGCTATAAATTTAAATTTAGACAGACTTGTGTTGTGATGTTCAAAGAATTATAGTGTTTGGCACATAAACCTAGTAAAGTCTCATGGCCAAATAGAACCTAATCTTTCATCACCATATCCACTTGAGTACATCTTTATTGATCACAAACAAAAAAAACTTTTAATGTTAATTACTTATGGAAATATTGTTTCCAAATGATACTACGCAAATTGAATGAAGTAATAAAACAAAATTAGAATCGAATAAGTAATTCACTGACAAATTTAAAATCTTCTGTATATATTAAGTTAATGGAAGAACGTAAATGAGTTTGTAGCATTTATAAAGGCAATTCATTGATTGAACGACTTCAATTAGCAAATGCAACGTTTATTAAGAGCATCATTCATGAAACTGGGTTAGTATCTGTGACGATTCCTTAATAAAAGCTGCAAAATTTGAATATTACCTTTCAATTACTGTTTAAAATTAAAGATATATTTCATTACTAGGGAACCCAATTTGGCCTCATTTCATTTCACTAAAATTGAGATTTTCTAAATCATAATATGCTTGTTTAATTAATTATTTATTTTAATGTACACTGTGTCTTAAATACAGAAATTACCTAAGAACAAATTAACTGCAGAACGAGTGCCGCAATTAGATAAAAAGTATTGACTGATTTGATGGTGACATTAAAAATCATACGCAAAGTTGATGCGATGAAGACTGTGCTGATTAACTGCGGCACTAACAGATACTGAGAAAACGATTCATCAAAGAATTGAAAGAATAAACCTGAAAAGATCGACAATAATTTCAGTAAACTTATCGACCAGAATCGGTAGATACAATAATGAACCGCCACTTCTTAGCCAATTTACGTACCTCTTGCCCCTTCCCGCCGTTATTTATCCTATCTCTGAAATCAGCCGCTATACATATATCTTGATTTCGAACTTAGAACCAATTATTGGGAAGCAATTCACAATAACCTCTCCTATATGGTGACTTCCATGTATATAAAGGTTAATAGAAGTAGCTAATGTGTGGGGCTAACAAAACATAAGCTTTTTGTTGAGGAAATCGTTTTGTTAAAATTAATTTTTGTATTCTTTAATTTAATTTAATATTTATGACATTAGCAGCAGTTTAATTGATTAGCCCAGATATGTTAAAATACGTCCTTAATTCACTTCCTCGAATACTATAACTTTGCCTGAAAACTTTTTTAAATCAGACATCGTAGACATCGTAGATTTAACTAGACATAAAGACCTAGTCAACCATCAACATACAGCGCTGGATTTCTCAAAGCCGGGGAATTCCTTCACGTAATTAATTCATTAGCGACACGTGATTAAAATTATAAGCTCCGAATCGGTCGTCCCGGAAAGAGAAAAATAATACAACCTAACTATATTCTTACTTTGTCACTACTAATTTTCTGTAGATACATAGTTAGTTATATACTAGAATTAAGACATGCAAATATGCATATTTAGCAAACGCAATCAACGTCTCTACTTCAATTCGTACAACCGATACCTACATACTTCTATGTATGCAGTGCTTCAAGCTACAACGTAGGGAAATGAACTTGCGGTCAAACTCGAGGAATCCATTTAATCAGTCAAAAACGTTTCAGGGCCTTTTCCTGGCACCAACATTGTTTTTCATCTTCATCCACAATTTGGCACGAATCCAATGGATTCACTTGGCCATTTATACTTATGATACAGACATCTTTACATTATTATCAGGGAGTGATGCGCTGACTTGTAGATGTCTCCAAAACAGCATTAACTCCATTTATCACTGAACGCACAAATGGCACTTTAGAATTAATAAGAGGAGGACTATAGCTGTCTGGTTAATTGTGGGATTATGCCCATCGCATGACAACTTACATGTTAAAAACCTTAACTTCTGTAGAACCCCAACACTACGCCAAGGCATCTAAGTACCTTATCTGTAATGTCCATTTCTGTACTTCAAGACCCTGCTGCTTCTGACGATCTAGCTCATAATGTACCTCTGGGACATACAGACTATCGTAGTTGTGCCTTATCAAAACTCACCTCAGTAGACTCAAACAAGAAAAGAATAAGATACTTAGGGTCATATTTATAGTCCGTGCTTGAGCTTGTGTCGATGCTTGAGCTTGTGTCGATGCTTGAGCTTTTGATGTAAACGTCATTATAAATCTGTCAAAATCGCATGCTCAAGCATCGACGTAACCTCAAGCGCGGACTATAAATATAACCCTTAGTCTCATTATACGGGCTGATTTGTGAGGATTATCGACATACATCGCGACATCGAAGAGCCATCATTACAACAGTATGCGTTGAATCGTAGAGCCAAAACGTTGGAGATAATCGGTGAATCCACTGCTCTCATTATTGAGCAAAGGTCAGGACTGGGCCGCCGCCCTCTAAGATCGCTGCAAGGAAGGCTTAAAATATGATCAGTCCTAGAAAGAGAAAGAAAGCACGACACACGCTTACAGCGGCATGTGTACATTGAGTGAATGTAGCACGTACACCTTTTTCGATTATTGATTAAGCATAATTTGAAAATAACTGTCAGATGTTGATGAACCTGCTATGTGTCTATGTGTGGCTATAATATTTTGATGACTAATTGTAAGTCTAACTAAACTTGAGTTGTTTAATCAAGAGACGTACATATTGAGTTATAGTCAAAACAAAAATTAAGGTGCTAAATTATTGGCCAAATGCCACCATACCAGTTAATTTTCTTACGTAGCTACCGTTAAAGAGAATGTTAGTTGTTAAAAGTAAACTATAATAGGTAATACCAAACAAATATGGACTATTATTATTACATAATATACGGATGTACACGTTCACATAAAATAATGATTTCAAACTAATATTCTTAGCAATCATTAAAGTATTTATTATATCGAATGATATGAATATGATCAGAACTGCTCCATTTACTTTAAAATAATCATTGCAACTTAGAATTAGAAGTTTTATTAAAATGAAAAGACCATTTTGCAAAATGATAACCTCGTCAACGGAAAGCTTCCTGAATAATAGTAACGCTATATATTATTATTTTGTCCAACCGTATGCAAAATACTCTTACCCACGATCTTAATATCCTTATGGCTAAACTGTCGTAACATTTATAGAATCTCTGTGCCTTCATGGTAAAAGTTTTACCAAAACCAGGGTTATAATGAATGTTTCTTATGCTCCAATGAAGAATTAAGCAAGCACCAACTGAAGAACTTTTATTTCATCTCAAAGCTTTTTTGATATCTATGTATACTAGGGCGACTCCTTATTTTTGACCCAAATAGATACGATATAATTTTCCAAACATATCCTAAAATTGCAGAATGATAATTGAACATAGATTTTCACGAGCGTTGTTTACTCCGCATCCATGTTATTGTGTTCTCACTTAACTAGTTATATATACAGCGTTAGTAAAAAGTCCCGGAACGGTCGAATAACTTTGTTATTTGAAAATTATGATTTCTGAAATTTGGTATGGGGGTATAGTTAATATAAATGCATTTTATGCAATACAGTTTATATTTTTTTCACTTCCGGTTTAATCGGCAATACGTCCAACTTTTTTTTTTAATGGAACACCCAGATTTTTTTAACACTTTTGAATGCAAAATAAAAAACTACGTTCAGGAAGTATTAAGATGTTTATTTTTATTCACTAGAAAACAGTTAAAAAATTAAAAAAGTGGCCTAAAACAGAAAAAACAAGGTACCTTTGAAAAAAGTTGTTGTTTAGTGTTTGCATTCTTTTTGCCGTCACATTTGACAATTTTAAAAGCGTTTTAACTTTTGCATCGCTATAAATTTACTTATTTTAGACATTGACACATTTGAAAATGGCAGTAAAACTTACTGAATCAGAACGAATTGAGATATTAATGATGCGTGGGTACGGTGATCGTCAACGTTCTTTTGAAGAGATTCGTATTTTGTTTAATACTGTTTATCCGGATCGTCACATTAGTAAAAGTACGGTATGCCGAACAATTCAAAAGTTTGAAGTCTTTCGTCAGGTGAAGGATTTACCTAGAAGGGAACGTCCATTAACAGCAACAGATGAAGAAACTAATTTGAATGTGTTACTTACAGTGGAAGAAAATCATCACGTGTCCACAATAGAATTAGATCAAATTCATGAGATCTCTCAAAAATCTGCTCATAAGATTCTTAAATTAGCAAGAATGAAAGCCTATAAAATGTATCCCGTCCATGAGTTAACTGAAGATGATCCAGATCGTAGACTACATTTTTGCGAAACAATGACGGAATTGATCGAGCAGCAGCCTAATGTTTTAGATCACATCATTTTTTCAGATGAGGCAACGTTTTGTCTCAACGGCACTGTGAACAGACATAATTGTCGCTACTGGTCAATTGAAAATCCGCATTGGATTGAAGAAGTCCATACACAGCGTCCTCAAAAGGTGAATGTCTGGGCTGGTCTTGTTGGAAACAACATCATAGGACCATTTTTTATAAGAGGAAATTTAGCTGGCAACGTCTACTTAAATTTATTGCGAAATGAGGTTGTTCCAGCACTTGCCGCCCTCTTTCCAAATGCAAACATAGGTGATCACCCTAATGCACATTTTTGGTTTCAACAAGATGGAGCTCCCTCCCATTTTGCCCATAATGTCCGCGATTATTTGAATGAAATTTTTCCGGAACGTTGGATCGGACGTAGAAAAGTAATCGAATCGCCAGCACGTTCGCCAGATCTCTCGCCATTAGATTTTTTCTGTTGGGGTCACTTGAAATGTCAAGTGTACAAAAATCGTCCCCATAATCTTGAACAATTGGAAGAGAGAATAGTTCAAGAAGCCAATCGCATCACTCCAGAACAAATACAAAATTCAATAAGAAATTTTACTGACCGTTTACATTTTTGTCAAATTGTAAATGGAAAGCATTTTGAACAATTATTGTAATCGCAACCTAAATAGACAGGTATCTTGATTTTTCTGTATTAGGACACTTTTCTAATTTTTTAACTGTTTTCTAGTGAATAAAAATAAACATCTTAATACTTCCTGAACGTAGTTTTTATTTTGCATTCAAAAGTGTTAAAAAAATCTGAGCGTTCCGTTAGAAAAAAAAGTTGGACGTATTGCCGATTAAACCGGAAGTGAAAAAAATATAAACTGTATTGCATAAAATGCATTTATATTAACTATACCCCCATACCAAATTTCAGAAATCATAATTTTCAAATAAAAAAGTTATTCGACCGTGCCGGGACTTTTTACTAACGCTGTATGTATAGCTCAGATCCATCGTTGAGCTGTATCCATGTTGGTGTTGTGGTTCCCCTGTTGATCCCGTAATATTAACGCAACCCAAGTTGTTTCAGCGATGTTGGGTAAATATATATACATACATACGAGGAATGTCCGATTACTGAGGTACAATTGTGAATTACAGACAGACTACTTTATTTATACAAATCAAACATACACTGAGTAAAAGCGTGAACTGTTAGCTACTTTTCAACATAATCGCGGCCAATGTTAAGGTACATATCCGAGCGAGGCACAAGCTTCTGTATACGCTCTTCGTAAGAGGTGCGATCCAACTTTCTAAAATACTGCTGTACTTCATCTTGAAGTTCGTCGTAGTCTTCAAACCTTTTACCCGACAAATGAGCTTTCAATAGCCCAAACAAATGAAAATCAGAAGAAGCAAGGTCTGGACTATGGGACGGGTGGACAATAACTTCCCAATTATGTTTCTGAAGCCAGGTCTTCGTTTGATTTGAGGTGTGCTGATTCCTTTCGTCAACCTTCCTTTTTGTTTCTGTCGTATGGCTTGGTGTAGTTTTTCGAGTGTTTAACAATAAATATCGCTGTTGATTGTCGTTTGCGATGGTAAAAACTGTATGAGCAAAATGCTTTGCATATCGCAGAACACAGTTGCCATTGCCTGGTGAATTTTTTCTCTGTCGGTGACCTCGGATGTTTCCTCGTCATCCTTTTTTTGATTGGGGAGTATGATGGTGCACTCACGTTTCATCTCCTGTAACTATAGACTCTAGAAATCCACTTTCCTGACGATAGCTGCTTAAAAGTCCCAGTGTCACCATCATTCGTTGCATTTTGTATTGGTCTGTTAACAGTTTTGGTACCCATTTCGCGGATACTTTTAGATAGCCTAACTCATATACAATTTCATGAACAGAGCTTTTAGGAATGCCGGTCAGTAGAGCAATTTCTCGTATTTTCAACCGACGACGATAGTCTCCAATCTGCCTATCGTCCTTTAATTGATTCTCATCCGTTTTCGTTGTTGATTGTTTTCTTCGCGCACCTTCGGGATCATCGTTCAGAGCTGTGCGTAGACTTTTGAACAGTTTTCATTAAACACTAACTTTTTTTCGATCCATAACGCCTTCTTCATAAATCTTCAGTATTTTTTTAAATGCATATCTGCATACTCATTAAATGTGTATTCCATTTTTATTAAACTAAGTAACTAATGAAAGTAATAAACAGAATACCAATAACAAATAAATCAAATATCGGTAACTACAACAAATACAAACAAAATAACATGTAATTAAAACAGGAAAACTTATTATTACGGAGATTATAATAGCTTGTAATTTCGAAATAATAATTTGACAGTTCTATCAATATAGCGCTCTATCCATATGACGTATTTACATTAAATTTATCACAGCATCCCAATATATTGAAATAAAAGTTTGTACCTATTTTCGTTAAACTTATTTTTTCTCAGAAACAGAGCATTTTATGGAAATCCATTAAGTACATTTTTCTCACTTAAGGCCCAAAGAATAGTAAAACACTTATTGGGGAGCAAAAAACCTACACACCATAAAATTGGATGAAAGAAAAAACAATACATAATTGCATTTAAAAAACCACCTAGCCAACTCTATGTTTAGGGTTGAATATCTCAGCAGTTGTGCACCCTAGCAAAAAAGATATATAAACATACAGTGTTTTTTTACATAAACTTTATGTATCCGAGTCGTGCCCACATATTCATGGACATCCTGTATATACAATATATATATGTTTTGGCTTCTTGTTGATCTACATCTTCGTTCTTGTACATACATTGTCTGTCTTCCTTAAAGTATTGTGAGGGTACTAAAGGGTCTATGTTTGAAGCTATGCTAATGTATCCAGATTTTTAGCCACGAATCATAGCTTTCATTCAAGAAGTATTGCCTACACTAATAGATCTCCTATCACACTATATACTCAAGAACGCTTTGAGTGCAGTTTTTTTATCTAGTACTCTAAATTATATTCAACTGCAGGCAACAACAATACATCTATATTAAGTGTATTAAAGCTCTATATTTTCTCATTTCGAACACATGTGAAAATTATATGCAAGTAGATAATTAGATATAACCATTAAAGTGTTGATGGATCACTTAATAGTTATTACAATTAGTAAGTATATAGCGAAATACTTCAAATAAGGAAGCAATAAATCGATTAAACAGTATAGCCAGCAATCAGTGGTGCTTATGAAATTGAATAGGCATGTCATATAAAGCAGTGGTAACTTGTTACCGAATTTGACTGACACGAGACGCAAACATATTGAATATTTAAACAATTTTTCAGTAAAAAACCCACTTACACGTATAGAATATGCGTGGTAGCTTTGACTATAAGTTCATAATGGAATTGAAAATGTCGTAAAAATTGATTTGAAGTGAAATTACAAACGTTCCCGTATTTATTAGAAAATAGAATTTTTCGTACTCCATGATAGCAGTGGAAAGTTTGGGGGCATGTCAAACATTAATGTTGGACATTGTTATCGGTGAGTACATTTGTGCGCGCTTTTATAACAAACATGCACCAATTTTGTTCTGTTCGTTGTTGGCAGTTACATTGTTTACATTATGTTATTAGATATAGAGCACTCAGGTTGGGAGATTATCTGACAATCGAAACGGTACTGCCCTTTTTAATGTGAAACATTATAAAACTGATACAGTATTATTAATACAGTTATTTCATTATATAACTCATTATTTGAACGAAATTTGTTCCTTGGCAACAGGAATTGTACTCTTTCGAGAGTATCTTAGTTAAAAGCTAAATAAAACATAAATTCTTCGTCGCAATACCACGATTTCAATTCTCAGCCAATATTCGTTTATTTAACAGAGAGACAGGTAGTGTAATCAAACCATTTTTCTTTTTTATATCGTTTACGTGTTGCATATAAATATATCCTAGGCATTCTCTAATGAATCCACATAAGACAATACTTACCAACAAAACTAATTATAATATTTAAACATATTGACACTCGTTTTATGAAATTAACACAAAAATCTTTAAATGTAATTTGAAGAATTCACTTCATAGCACAACAGGAATTCGTAGTTCTAATCAAAACATGCTTAGATATGCTCGATATCTGGGTGGATACTTTTCCAGTGAAGCAACTAATACACAACATGCACAAAAGCTATATAAGAAGAAATTTCATAGAAATTCATGTCTCAATCTATAGAAATTGTATTCATATCGTAAGAAATGAAACCGAAAATATAGGATTTACAATTTAATTAGACTTTTATACCGCCGAAGCAGAATTAGAAAAGATCTGGTAGCTATCAGCGAACTATGGGCTAATAATAAACAAACAAATAAATCTTATTCAGTCGTGTAGTGGGTGTGATCCTCTCACTTTAATTTATGTTCTATTTCTGTATTTTCTTTGTTCTCTCCAATTAATCTTACAAAAGACTCAGCTCCTTTCTCCACTAAAATAGAAAATTGATTACTTAATATTGTCCTTAAAACACTGGAAGACACATTTTTCATAAATTGCGTATAAATTACAAAACAGATTTATTTCATTTAAACATACATATAACATGTTCTCGCTTACTCCTAAGTATACAATACTTGAGCCAAGCATATTCATTATTCCCGTACGGATCCTGATCCACATTAAAGCTAATTTTAAAATAAAAAAACAAAAGAAATTAAACAGACTTTTCTTGGAACATTCACAATTACCTCCTTTTCAACATATCACTGCCGAATTTGAAACACCAATTTACGTAAATTGATTTTTAGATAATTCACGATTCATCAGAAAGTGTATTGATTAATGGAAGTAATTGTAAACACAGCACATATCGATGAAAGGATTCTAGTCGGTAATTTCATTTACGGCAAAAAAAAATCCAATCCGAAACATATACATTACAAAATTATCTAACGGAATACTGAGTTTATATATGTACATTTGGAAGAGTGATCATTAAAAATGTATCGTATTGAATATAATTTTTAGCAAACTTACCCATCACTCTTTATTGTGAAACGTCGTATTATAGATTGGAGAAAGAAACCACAATCGACCAAGTTATCTAAAAATCCAGAATTAAATTGATAAAACAACTCTTAAAAAAGTTTATGGCGAAACCAAAGAAATTTTAATAGATTTTTTAATAATTATCAAACACATACACAAAACTTTCGAAATTATTTAGAAAATGAACCAAATATAATCCCCTCAATCTGACATCTGCATTAGTATGAAATTTTACACATGACACATCGACAATATTAAATTAATTACAGTGGAATCTCCCTTAACGGACACTTCCTATAAGCGGACACCCCCTTTAGACGGACACTTTTGCAAGGTCTCGGCAGTGCTCCATAAGAAAAGCATTGCAATCGCTCCTCCTTGAACGGACTCTCTCTTGAGCGGACGCGGACACCCGCTTGACAAAAAAAATTCTCTTGAACGGACATTTCGTTTGTTTTTTTTTCCGATTTTTTTCATGTCATAATTTAGAAATAAGCTTGTCAATACTCTTTTAATTTTCTCGTCTTAACAACAAGGCTCGGTTTGTCATGTTTACTACATCACATAACAAAGTTAAATGTGGATATGGTACATAAATATTTTCTCTCTGACATAATGTTTTCAAACTAACGTTTTTCTACAATTCTAAGCTAAAGAAATAGCTGAATCCTGGGTAACAACACTTTCATTGTCTCGTCCGGTTGGCTTAATAAATTTAAAATTCGTCACAATATTACGTTAAAAACGATATCTGCGAAAAACCGCCTCTGTTAATCCGGCGGATGTAGCATCATTCATGGTGAAACTACCTAATCTTATAAAAGAGTACCTACAAGAGATATTTACAATGCAGACGAAACTGGGCTTTATTTTAGAGCATTACCAAACAAGACAATGAATTTAAAAATCAAAAATGTGTAAAATTGTCTAAGGAAAGGATAACAATATTGCACTGTGCGAACATGGCTGGGGACAAGGAAAAGTTGTTGAAAGGCGCCTAGACCAAGAGCTTTTAAAAATTTAATAAAAGATAATTTACCGGTGACATAGAAATCAAACACCAAATCATGGATGACGTCTGAGATTATAAGTGAGTGGTTAGAAAATTTCGATCGGAAAATGGGAGCACAACACAGGCAAATTTTACTTTTTCTGGACAATGCGGCATCGCATCCGAAAAACATCAATTTGAAAAACATTAAAATACACTTTTTGCCTCAAAATTTTACTTCAATCAGCCAACCACTTGATCAGGGTGTTGTTAAAAATTTTAAGCATAATTATAGAACTTTGATACTGAAGCACTTACTAACAAACATTGAAATTTCTAACACAGCCAATGATTTAGTGAAACGTATAAACTTGTTGCAGTTTATTTTACTAAAAGTGCATGGGACCAAGTTACTTCTGAAACAGTTCAGAACTGTTTTCGTAAAGCAGGGTTTACGTTTAACAGGCAGAAATATCCGACAGCATTTGATGTTGATTTTGAACCTGCAGATGAGTTGCCATTAAATCTACTTGCCAAAATTCAGAAAAGATGTATTGCAGGGGTCAGTGAGCAAAGCTTAAACGATTTTCATCATGTCGATGATAATTTACCAGTTGAGAGATCACCTTTGGACTTACGCGTCCCATTACAAGAACAAATTTCTTTTCAAAGTTCAAGATATTTCTGATGACTCAACAGATGAACTTGAACCTTCAGATCTTCAAGATGGAAGAAACAAAATCTTAACATGTAAGGAGGCTTTGGCTAAAGCGCATGGTGACACAGAAGCTATGAATATACTTTCATCGCTTGACTTACATTTTCAAGATGTTATTGCCAATACCAAAACACGCCAAACTAGAATGGAGGAATATCTATTGTAATATGTCATATAGTATGTATGTACTTATAAAACACTTTAAATTTTTATTACATATGGAAATACCTATTTACATATTAATGATTTTTTATTATTAAACCCAATTGAATTATTTTTTTAATAAAAGTATTTTGTAAATGTAATAGTACTCATTTAAATTAGTAGTTTTCTCTTGACCGGACTGCTCCCTTGTACGGACACATTTCAATGAAAAAGGCCATAAAGTTGCCTAAAAAGGCTACTTCCGATTTTGCCAACTAGAGAGCATGGGGTTGGATTAATTCATTGTCAGAGATATTATACAATTTAGGTGCGAAGCACGATGAAATTAGATCTTGCATTCGGAATTGCGCTGACGAGACTTGGGTGGTCGAAACCACGTGGTCCGCTTCTAATACTTCTGGCAATATACCATGAGCGTCTATTACAGGCATTTGCATATGTTTCATGGATATCTAGTGTAAATATAAACTTTAAGAATACAAATGGGTTCCGAATTGGAACCATAAAGATTTTCTTGGGGGAGCTGGATCCCGATAGACCCTCTCCTCGTGTGGCTGTAAGGAGAATCTTAACAATCACACTGTAGATCCCGGCCGCGATTATATGAAATATTTAGTTCATCTTGGACGTTACCTTATTGAAATATATCGACTATCAATGCAAATGATTGTTACAATAAATTTCTCGTCAAAATGAAGATGCTTTTGAACCATTTCATATTTATAGTCTCGAAAGGACATTACTTTTGAAAGATACTTTACATAGATGAGTTTATACGACACAACAGAAAACTGTGGATTGCAAATTAAATTTACCACACTGCATTCAATCTTTTCGTATACAATACATAAGAAGGACAATTTTTAGTCAAATAAAATTCGCTTATTTACCAAACAAAGATTATATTTTAACATGTACGACCTAATTTCAGCAACAACAGAGTATTCACATAAGCATACGAATTAATTATAACTTTTAATGACCGCGAGGCTAAATATATAGCCAATAAACAATGTCACTCAAACTGTATCTCATACTATAGTAGTTTTTTTTTGTCTGACATATAGGCGGATTGAGTCGGAAAAGCTTAATAACAATGCGAAATACTTTACAGTCGCTTTCTTCATTGTTAGTATTGAAGATTTTTTTCGAATTTGAGTGAGTAACAATAAATTATGTTTAGATTCACTTCCTCTTATTATAACTATATAACTATTTTAGTTCTTTAACTGAGTGATATAAACCATACCTTTTCAGAAAAATATATTACCTACACTTTATCAAGTTAACTAATTAATTATTATAGACAGATATTTTTGAAATATATAGATGTAATACATCTTTAGTGACTGATTGTGAGTTATATGAACTAAGTGAAATTTTTGAATCAATCTCGGTCTTCTGGATTTTATCCAATCTTAACTTTTTATGTTAGGTATATCTTCTATAAAAACCGCCTTTGATTAGTTGAGATCAGTATTTAATGTTTATATTTAGTTTTGTGCTTATGTCGGTCTCATCCTTCCTTTTAACAAACTAAAATTAAATTTCAAATACAGTCATGGTTATATCTATCAAGTTCACAGTACAAACTACTGAACCATCCTAGCTAGGGAAAATTAAAAAAGCTTTATTAAAGGAAAAAACAAATGATCGCAGTGTTATTTTGGGATTTTAAGATTTACCGACTGTAACTATGAGATGCTAGAATTAGATACAAACGTAAGACCTGAAATATGTACAACCTACCCAAATAACAAGTAATAATAATGAATAGAAGTCTGCAAACGCGTACTCACTAGCAATTAAATAAAAGAAAAAAGAGCAGTCACTCTTTCATGTTTTAACTAATTCTTATAATTAATAGGTACATGCCCCAAGCGCCAATAACTTTGTACTTACACGACGTTTTACGTGAGTTATACTACGTAAACTTTGCACAAGTAATTATTGCTTCCCAAACAGAAACGGTAAACATATAATGTACTTAAAATTTTATGTTTAGACTAAATTCCGTCTTGCTCAAACGAAATTTACAATTTAGTCTGTTTAGGTTGTCAGCAACGAAAACTCTTAAAATGTTTTATATACTCGTTTGTTTATTTACAGTTTGTGATTTTAAAAAATGCAACTCCTCTAAAACACAAAAAAAGCATAAGGAAATGTTCCATGAAAAAATGGGGAAAATAAATTAATCTACATTTTATTCTCATTAATAAATGACAAATGTACCAAAATAAGACATCAAAACTCGAATAAATGTCAGGTATAACCGCAGCACATGATGTCAATAGTTGTCGTAGAGACTCAACAAAATGAAGCAACTTTACAAAACAGAAAAGATAGTATTACAGTGTCATATACAATAGGTTTGTTCGATTTGGACATTTGCGTCTTACAGCAAGCGACAAATATTTTGAAGCTGCGTTTAGTTTTTATACACTACTTGCACAGTAAACGCGCCGTTTTAACGCTGCTGCAATAGACTCCAAAATGTTTTAGAGACCGTTTGATTTGCGTTATTGCATGAACAGTAACAATCTAGTTTATTTTCGCATACAAGATTGGAGGAGAGTGACTTATACATAAAAATTAATAATAAGTAGATAAATATACAGTATAGAATTTTCCATCTAGATTATTTGTATCATATTTATTATAATTATTATTATTAATTATATTTATATTGTATATTTATATTATTATTATTGATTTATATAATTACTATTTCCATTTTGTTCTTCATTCGCGTCATTCATGCAACTCATAACAGTCGTCAGAAAAATATACAGATAAACTAAATAACCAGCCCTAACTGAATAGAAATGCTAATTAACTTGGTACGATTTACGTTACACAACAACGGACCATATATTTGAAAATGTAAGGTTAGTGAAAGGATTGTTTATCCTACTCTTTTTACCGAGCTACCTATCTCTTTTCTTACAGCGAAAATCTGCTCATGGAGTGGATTAAAAATTCTTGACGCTAAGTGTATAAGCGTCAAACTGAAAAATGATATTTCTAATCGAACAGCTTGCTCGTCAAAAATTGCGAATCAAACCGAACAGCAATGTTGCAAGTGCGCAAAGCGTGAAAAATAGTTTACAGCCAAATCGAACAAACCTAATGATAGACAACAGATTGCAGCAGCATCTTTAGCACCAACGAGCTCAAGTTATACACTAATTTGTATGGACCATAACTCATTAGATATCCCGTCACACATAAGCAGAAAAATTCTAAATATTTCTCATGACAATTTTAGGAAGCACGTAATTTTACTGTATCACCAACTAATCAACAACTAGTGACAAATTTAAGGAGAGATCCACGACAAAATCAACTCTACAGCTGAACTAGTACAATCAACTGACTGGGGAAGTGGATTGTCAGATATTTCAGCTCAATTTTCTTATCTGTAGTGGGTGCTAGTTAGAGCAGCTTCATTAATTTAGATAAACAATTCAGTACCTCACTCAATGAGAATAATTGTCGTATATATTTTTCACATACTCCTGAAATTAATTAATTAATTTTCGCATAACTATATGATCAATCACGATAATTGGACTGTACGAGCTATTTACTAAGCACTCACATCTTCCGCATTTACATTCCTTTGAGAACCGCCACCAGGACCTCGATGACTTTGTACGCTCTCTGTACCTTGTTCTCGTTGCACGACGCTTTTCAACGTAGTCGGCGCTGGTACATAAAAGTAAATTTGCACATTTTGTATGTGACTTAAAATCAAACAAACAGTAGTTACTAGCTTGCGGCAAATGAAGCAGATTTTTAATTTCATTTGTCATGTTTATATATTTAAAACTAGTACCTCAAGAAGTTTTCGAACACCATGGATACAAAGTAAATAATATAGTTAATAAAAATCCTCTAATATTTCTAGAAAATATATACGGTGTGTTCCACAAAAATTTCCAATAGCTTCAACGCCTTTGTCATTTGATTTGAATGATCTATACATTAAATTAAGTGGTTTCGAAAAGGCTAGATGTTGGAATGCAAATTATTTTTTTATCACAAATAATTCACAAGAAACGTGGTGCAACTGTTTTACTTCAAATCATACTCTTGCAACGTCAAACTTATTAACTTTCAGTAATAAAATTGTATCTTTCAGTTATAAAAAAACCAACTTTAATAAAGAAAAAAGCAAAAGGGCACCAATTTGCACTCCTGTGCTACAGAAACAACTACGTTTATTATGCTTTTGAGCGGTGTTTGTTGACACACATTAACAATTCTATTTCTTAAATCATGTACATCTTGAAGTTGCATTAGATAAACAATTTTTCTAATTTGGTTCCATAAGAAGATGTCTACACTCCAAGTACTCCCTAAGAGAAAACACTACCAAGTGGTATGTGGACGGTTCTAAAACTGACAAAGGAGCAGGTGCAGGGATATTTGGGACAGGAACCAAATATTCCGAGGCAAGCGGAGATAAATGCCATTGGAAGATGTGCTCAACTGAATCTGGACATGAACTATCGGAAGCAGAGCATTGCAATTTTCTGCGATAGTCAAGCAGCCATAAGGGCGTTGAGTTCTAACACCATCAGCTCGAAAATAGTCTGAAAATGTTTTAACAGATTAAACAACCTAGGCAAGGAAAAGAGAGTTGCATTATGCCGGGTACCAAGACATATTGGAATTAGAGGCAACGAAAAAGCTAATTTATTAGCAAGGAAGGCCGCCACAACTCCATTTGTGGGACCGGAACCGGTGGTATAGAGATGAGCACCTGACATCTTACTGCACCGCTATCATGGAAATCCGAGTCAACTATCTCGGAAAAGACGTCATAGACGAAGAACAAACTGACACCATCACAGCTAATGCAGTTTGTTGAAGCGCTTAGACTGGATGAGGAGCTTTGATAACGAGCATATTCCAGCAGCTTACAGCTCATGCAAGGGGGCACAACAGATCAATAGATCGCAGCGCAATATCACCCTTACTTAAATCTAAATTTAAAGGGGCAACGTTTGTAAACAAGCGGATCATTTAATAGGCCTGTCCACCTTCAATCAAACTATCTAGAATTGTGTGTTGATTACAGCATTATGTGGAGCAACTCCATCCTGCTGGAAGCCTAGTTGTTTATATTGATTAACAGGTATTTCTTCTAAATTGTCCACTATTTTTTCAAGCACTGCATAGTATTTTCTTACGTCAACAAAGTATGGCTTACTACTCTTATTACTCTACTAGTTAAAATTTCACACCAAGCATTTAAGGTTAATCTTCTCTAAATATTATTTTCAACAAGTCTTGGATTTTTGCCGCTCCAATGCCTATGATTGTTTCTATTAAACACGGTATTATTCATAACGATACACTCGTTCAACCACGCACACACATAATGAATTTTCCCATAATTTATTCAAATAAAAATTGCAAAATATCGTTCTCTGCTGATAATCGTCCTCCAGCAAATGATGGGTCATCTGAGGCCTTTTACCATATTCAAAATTAACTTGCAGCCTCAAAATTGTGAAACTGAGGTTATGCATTGAATACATCTTGGCGATTCTGCTACAGTTCTTAGAATTGGTGCATTATATACCGGATGTCCAAATTTTATTTGCCTGTTCAAAATTTATTTATTTTTCTGAATTCAATTTTGCTCCAAAATACTGAAAACGCAATGGGTTACTGTATTTGAGGAAATCGACTGTATATAATGCACTAATTCTAAGCACTATAACAGGATCGTCAAGATGTCTTCAATGCATAACCTCAGTTTCAGAATTTTCGCTTAAAAATGGCGGCGGTACATAATATTAAGCATGAGAACGGAAATTGAAAAATGTTTAACAAAGTCAAAACATCTCAAAACCGACTATACCTAGGTATAGGGAATACTAGTAAAAGTCCCTTTAAAATAATGCTTAGATTTTGAAAATGCAAAAAAAACTATATATCGTTCCATTTGAAATAAGAAAGTTTACGCCAATTTCCGGTATTTCCGAAAGTGCCATCATCGTGAAAATATTTTCAATTGATAGATTTAATTACTCTATAGGATTATGCAACTTTACAGACCAATCTATCTAATAGCCGGTCTCAATCAATCACTCTGTATATAATATTTATAGACCTACAACTAATATTTAAAGAAAAATACAGTCCAAAAATTATAAATATTGTTCTAACTTTAAAAAAGTTCGCTTCCGATCTCGTACTTACTCGCTTTCGTTCAGAAAATCGTGTCTTAATAGCTATATCATTGAATGCTCGTTGCATAACTATATGCATACTATTATATATGGGCTGTATTTCTTCACTATGTATACAAAAAAAACATGGCACAAACGAAGCAGAAACATGTTACATCTGAACAAAAAACAACAACAATACTCTAGATATGGATCCGTATACTTCATATTTTCATGTAAACTGACGTGGAGACAATGGAAACAACTAAAATTTCAGGATTTTGAAAGAAACAGAACGACAAATACAGAGCTGCTGGTATCTATCCATGAGTGCGTTATACGATCCCCAGATTTTGTGTGAAATGTAATATATGCAACATACAAGCGAAATGGATTCGGAATGTGTGGAAATATATTTGCATCACGTTGACATTAAAATGTCTGATTAAATAGAAATGAAATGGTACAAAATCCACTGAATTAATACTCTAAAGTTGGAAATTGTGTTGGACACTTCACACCATTCTATGTAATGCGTTTGTAGGAATAATTTCAAGTACTCTACACTATTAATGATCAGGATAATTAAAATTAAATTGAAACGTGTATACCATCAGATCCTGCAAGTTCCACCGCATTCTAGATGCAAGTATATGAATACTGAAAAGCGAAAAAAAAGACTAACAACCATTAATGAGAGTGCATTGCTCTGTTAAAATGATATCACTACTGACATCTGAATATTCGCGAATTATTATTATTTATTTCTGAATTATTGCTCAAGCAATGCGATATTTTTTCTTCAGTCCTGAAAAAATTTTGATGAAAAAGTCAATGGAGTACTAATATTAAACTGTTAAAAAACTGTTTTAAAAATGACTCACAAACTTATATTGTCACCACTCATTTCATTTGTTTTAATAAATGTATTTCTTGTGACTAAAGAATCCTTTTTCCCAGTACAATGTTTATTGCCTTCAATCAATGCGATAGTAATCCCTAAGGGGATAACACTAAACGTCTAGACAGTAACGGTGAAAGCCTGTCAACTTACGAATAAACAAAAGTTTTGAATCAAGCAATAGGTATATATATTTTTTTTTATTATGAAATCCCTAAATCAGAAAACATTTTTTCGAGAACATATTTCTAATTCTCTTACTACAATGTCAAATCACATTAAAACATAAAATATTCAGGATGGGTAGCATCTCTATTCCAGCAACAGACATGCTGTACATATTTTCAGCAAACTTTGAATTTTATTTTTACATGTAGCGAAAGTGCCTTTCGGCATATCTGTTAAGAATTGATATTCAGCGAGGACTCGAAAAGGGAACCAATACTTCATGAATAATGTATAGCCTTTAAAGAACTCCGCATTGATAACCTCAGCAAATAGTCATATTTACAAATCACAGGTCCGTACACAATCCGAGGTCTAAGTTTTTGTTTTGTGTTTTATTTTTTATACTACCTTTTTATCATAAATCTTTTTACTTACTTGAAAATAAATATGTTTAAGTTTAACATCGTAGTTTTGAGTAAATCACTGCTAAAATTAAATTGAAAATCTTGAATTATCTGGCAGATCTTTCGCCTTTCGAGATGTAATTTAGATTGACGAAAGCACCTTCTAATTATGTAACTGTAAAGAGGTACCTATTAAAAGATTAAACGACTTATGCCACAGTAAAGCCTACACTGAGTTCACCTTAAATAAACTGATCGACCACAATTTTATGATTAGTGAAAATTGTACAAATAAACAGATTGTTAAATTTAATGGTAAGACGTAAGTTAAAAGCATAATTTTAGAGCAAGAAATTTAATAACGTTGATAATTGCAATGCCATTGCTGGTACTATGATATCCTTACAGCATCGTAAAATAAGCCAATTGATGCGTGTTTTTTGAACGGGTAACCAAAGTTATATCAACGAAAGAATTACCAAACATCAGATCAAGTTTCTAAAGTTCTTGTTTTTATTTTTCAAACGAGGTAGCAGCAAATTATAGATTCTGCGCTATATTTAATAACTAACAAATAAAATAAAGTATGATATAAATAAAATTTATGTAAGTATAAAAATATACAGATATGTAACCTTTCAATTCTTCTTCCATTAGTAAAACAGCCAGGGATTACTAGAAGCTAAGTCGAACGAGTCTGGTTTCTCACAAAGTTCACACAAAGCTTAGTATCTCAGCTTTGTGTGAACTCCTCTGTTCGATCATATTTCTACAGATTGCTTACAATTCAATTTTTTATTGTGATACAGCAATTCTTAAATATGCAGCAAAGATTATTTCTAAAGTCGTATTAATTGCAGTTAGATTCATTTGTTGTTTTGCCTTACATAACCGTTGAAAGTGCTTTGTTTAAGCATGACATAATTTTGATTTCATAAATGTTACGTTTTTTTTCTCCAACTGCAGGGCAGGACGACTCTGAAAGGCAAACATAGTCAAAAAAAGACCTAGGAATTGCTATTGTTTCAACAACAAGAATATTTAGATGGAGTTAATTTATCACAGTGGATTACAACCGAGAAGGATTTATTTATTTGCATTATCGCATCAGTCTTTGATGAATTGAAATACCTTCGCGGCGTAAAAAAAATTTTCTCACGAGAAAATCGTACATCTTTATATAAAAGGGATCGCCCTTTTAATTTGTGAGCTGAGGAGTAAAATATCTCACGCCGTGCCGTATTGAAAGCTATTTAGCAAGGAAAGCTCTAAAGAGGTAAAAGGATATTCCCTTGCGACTAAACCAACACGGTATTTTTACCCTTGTAAACGATAAATGATGAACGAGTTATGAATTTACCTGATAATCATCACGACTTAATAAAATAGATAATAGAACAATATCTATATCAATCATCTTCTATTATTCGATAAGCATCTTTTAGATTATGATGCACTTTCCTGTGGCTCCTAAGCTTTATTATTTCTTTTATAAATTTCAATAAATATTGTGATTTTCTCCAACTACTTATTCTAGTTAAGTGTTAACTTTCCTTTACTTTCTAACTTGTAATAAAATCGTCATAATTACTTTGTGCAGTATATTTTTATCTTCAAGCTGCAATTCGAAATTACTTTTTTATATGGTTTATAGGGCATACTTACCGTAGAACAATTTAACTATTCAACTCACACAAGTGATCCTGATTCTACTATTGTTTGTACTTCTCATTTATGAAATCATAAAACAAAACTGAAGTAGAACAACAGTTCATGTGAAACAAATGTTACTAAATTTTTGTTTATTTATTTATATTGTAAACTGGATTGTTGTAATCAGCGTTGCCACGTTGCGTATATAAAAATACCCTGCGATTAGCACTAAAATACCTGCAAAATACCTGAAATTCAAATTTTCCACCTGAACACCTGAAACTAGTTTAGGATTATCTAAATCTACGTTTAGTTAACGTTGTAACAGCCGTTACTCCCCTTCTAACTATCTATCACAGTTTTCAAAATTAGGAAGAGTGGCATACTAGCAACATTTTTAATAATATTTCTAAAATGTCCCCAATTCTTCAGCTGATTTGCACTGAGAAAAAAAAGTTGTTATATTAACCGTAAAAGAGGTAACTGAACACGAAAATAATTTTGAATAGCAGCAATGCGCTCGTGATGTTCATTTAAAACGCAAAAAAATGTTAAATAATTATGGTTAATTGAACAATAATAACTGTTAAAGGAACACCTTTCTTAAGATTGATTGAAAACCCAGAAAGCTAAATTTCAATTAGACTACTTTGTTAAATTTGCACTATTATAATGTTATTTCAATAGCTACTTACTAATTTAAATTTTATTTTTATAGTGATATTGCCCGGTTATGTGAAAAGTTAAATATAACACTGAAGAAATGTTGAGTTAAATATTCTACGCGTTTGAACCAATGCGATCATCTGTTGACATTTTAAAAACAACATTTCTCCTGCATTTAGACAACAATTTCTACGATTGGATCAATTACTTAAATTCATAAACAAATTTCAATACTTTCGGTCAGTATTTCAGTTAACCATTTATTGTTTAAATGAATGTTTTAATTTCAAAACTGCAAGAACTGTTGTATTAATAATATCATTTCTCTCAGTGTGGCTAGATCCAACCAATTTTTAATTTAGCTAGCTAGGTAAGATTCATTCAGATCTTATGGGCGTCAATTTTAAAGAATTCTTGACTGAGGACTCACTTGGAAATAGTACCTTATCTGATAGTAGTTAACAATATATGAAACAAACTTTCCGTGAAACCAAACTTAACAAGTGAACCTTGCTAAACTAAACTGAACCTTGCTAAAACTCAAAGGAAAAGGTTTGAAAAAGTGGAAATGAGGCACTTAATAATTATTATTAGAACGAAAAATAAGTAATATATGAAACGTCCACACTAAGGAACTTCGAATAATACCCAAAAAATAACAGAGGAAAAGAAACTTGATTAAACCGGAAATTTAATGACAGAAGCCAGAAAACGGGCAGGAACGGACTAGAATGACCAACCAATGATTTCTTAATTGGATGCCAATTTCATTAAGCTCAAAGATAACTGATATATGTATGTATCCTTCTCGTGTATGATCCCTAATCTATAATAAATGCAATCATATCAACCTGCCTATCAGACTGCTGCGGAAAGGAGAAACACTTTATTTCAGAATAAAGTAATAATGTCTATAAATCTTGTCTAAAATTCTAATTTAAAATCGGCCTAAGAACTCATTTGTCACTGTCGACTTAACCTGGATTCATTCAATAAATCTTTACAAACAGTAAATTAATAAAATAAGATGAATGGCAGTAAAATAAAATTTCTGTCTATGATCGTGCATCAACTGTAAAATAAAAAAAAAACAAAGGTAAAACACCTTAATCAAAAGAATTAATAGAAGCAAATACGTTATGTCTAGGTACTATTTATTTAGCGCTTTAACGTGACACAGCCACCATTACAAATTTTGAAACATTGTGAGGTCGTTAATCTTGGTAGATGCAAGTACAGTAATGAAATGGCCGCAATCAACAATTGTAAATGATTTAGATGCCCCCCAAAGGGCATACCGCAATTTAGACAAACATTGTTATTCTCGTGCAATTCTAAAGAAGATTAGAGTTCATCTTCTAACGTTTTAGACAATAATGTGTAGCAACAGCAAAGTAAAACAACAAATTTGAAATGTTATGTATGATTACAATACAACAGACACAATAATAAAGTTGATAATTGCCGCAGCAGACAATATATAACTGTTTGATGAACATATTCTGGTATTCTAATTTGCTTCTTGTTCGACTACTAGTACTTAACTACAAAAGTCTAATTCTTTGTTTTTGGATAAATACTCAAATTCATTGCTTTTCATTATTGTTGCTTTGCATTTTTAGTAGACGACTAGAATTTCGTGAAATTATAGCTGACATGATTAGCGCAAGTCATTTTCCTTAGAAAGAGGTGCACCTTTTAATTAAATCAGCGTGTGATAAACAAAAATTACAATATTGAGGTGATTCCAGTTCCACTATGTAAGAGAAGAACATACATGTAAGCGATAAAAAATTAATATTTGGGCCGAAATTCAGCACTTGGGCGCTTACTATAAATTATTCGAAGACATCAGTTATTGGAAATGAAGCAGTTGTAGAACAGCATGATGACGAAGATGATCAAATTCTAGAAAACATCGATTTTTTCTTTGTAACAGAAATAATTACAATATAAATGTTTGGAACTGATTTAACTGATGATTTACCTCCACGATCACAGAACTTGGTGAGTCTTGATGCCCATTTCTGGAGATATTTGAAACCAATAGTTTGCAAACCATCTTTCTGTTCTAATTGTTTTACAACTTATTGTCAGTTTACACATTTTATATATACTGACATTTTCTTGGGAGAATAACCTTTCATTGCAGGTTTAGATTTAGATTTAGATTTAGATATAAGGGTGATGTTGCACCGCGACCGTGGGTCTATTGTGCCCCCTTACATGAGGTGTAAGCTGCTGGGTTTTGCCCGCAGTCACAGCTCCCCATCCAAGGGCTTTAATAAACTGTAACAGATGTGATGGTTTCAGAGAGGGTATTTCTTCCTCGTCTATAACGCCTTTGCCAAGATAGTTGGCGCGAATTTCTTCAATTTCTGTGCAGTTGGATATCAGGTGTTCCGGACTTTCATCTTCCGCCCCGCAGAACCTGCAGTCGCTATCTGTTTCAGACCTATTCTCTTCATGTGCTCCCCGAGGTGACAATGCCCTTAAGGAAACCTGTGAGAATACGTAATCTGTTCCTGTTTAGTTCTAGCATGGTTTTTGCTCTCTGCTTGTTGAAATTTCCAAGGAATACCTTGGAATGTCTCAGACCAGGAAGATTGTGCCAGAGGGAAGCTCTGACGTCCTCTTGCCTGTCTTTAAGTTCTTTCTTATAGGTGCTCATCCCTATTCCACAGAATGGTTCCGGTCCCACAAACGATGTTTTCCTTTGCTAATAGATTAGCTTTCTCATTTGATTCCAACCCAGCACAATGCAACTTTGTTTTCTTTGCCCAGAAATCCCGGCATTCCCAAACTAACTTGGAGCTGATGGTGTTTCAGCGCCAATAAGGCTGCCTGACTGTCGGAGAAGATTGCAATATTCTCCTTCCGATAGTTCCTGTCAAGATTCACTGAGCAGATCTTCCAATCGCATTAATCTCTGCCTGGAAGACACTGGGGTATATTCCCATCGGCTCTGAGTATTTGGTTCCTGGCCCGAATACCCCTACACCTGTTCCTTTTTCAGTTTTGGACCCATTAGAGATAGATGGAGGATTCTCCTTCCACTCTCTCTTGTTGCTCAACTTCATTGAAAAGTTCTTTTCGAAACTGTATTTCCTAACCATTTCGTCGCTTGGCAGAAGAGTCCCGCCATGGATGACAAAGCTCCTTGGCATAAAGTCTCGCCCCCTCCCGTCCCTACACTGCCGCACGGGCCACTCCCTCCACTACTAGATGTAGAAGGTCTAGGATGACCTCTAGGGCAGCGGTTGGGCAGGTTCCCATTGTTCCGGTAATGCATACACATGCTAACCTTTGCAGCTTGCCAAGGATATTCTTGGTTGACGTGTGTGACCTTTTGGAACCAGGTTATTGCCCCGTATGTTACCATAGGTCTTAAACTAGTATACAGCCATCGCAGTATATTTGGGTTACAAACGTTTTGCCTGCTAAATTCCGGCATATCATTAGCTCTTGTTGCTTTAAATCAGTTCGATATGCTTATTCCACAGAAGTTTTTTGTCCAGGGTTAACTTCTGTTTTGCATTCGATTACTGCTGTATCTAGACGTATATCTTTCAAGTTTCCTCCTCCTAGTGAAAGGTACGATTGTGGTTTTTGCTGAGTTAATGCTCAGCCCCACTGATCGACACCATTCGCTTGTTATCAGGTCACAAAGAATTCCCTCAAATTTGCCTTTTGCTATTATAACAATGTCATCGGCATATCCTATGCAGTGTACGCCGAACGTTCATTGCAGGTTATATACCATTTAAAAAAGGAAAAAGAGTTAGAAGGGAAGACGTTATGTTGCAGTGAATGTGAATGTGCTTATCGAAATTTTTCAGAATTTTCAAAAATATACTAAATCATGATGATGAAAACGACTGTTTCCGCCTAGAAATTTAGGATAATAAACTATTATAAATTAGTGAACTTAATCAACAGACATTGCATTACATCAACAGTACCATTACCAGCTCCTTCGAGGCAGAAGTCAACATTTTATAATAATATTACAAAGCAAAATAATCAACTAATACAGCTAATCGATATTATGAAAATATTCAATCAGTTAATAGAAGTTACCTTTCATGGTCAAATGATTAATGATGTAAACAAATTACTAATAGATCTGAATATACGTACATCATCAGTACAGATACACACACAGAGGTAATTTGAAACATAGAGATGATAAATGCGTTTTCTAAATATAAACCCGCAGGTACTATTATACCTACAATATGTAATAGTGAAATAAAATTATCAATACAGAAACACTGATAGATTAGGTCTACATTAATACAATGTCTCTAGTTATTGCCATTCAAACAGCTTTTTGTGCTGAAACAACAATGATATCAATAAAAAGATAATGTTATCGTTATATAACTGGTTGTAGTTATATAACGATAACAAGTATCTAAAGTTTGATGTAGTATTCAACTGTACTTTGCAAAATTGTGTGCATAACTTAAATTAATTTCTTTTGGCCCTCGTTTTGCAAGCAGATATTGATAGCTATTAACATAGCCATTATATGCCAGTTGCATACCCTATTTTTTCTACGACCCCATAATATCATACGTATTTCTTTAATTTTTACTATATTTAAATAGATACAGAGACCTGTCAAGTTTAATTAATATTTATATCTGTCAGATATGTAGTCACGGCCATATTGAATATTGGAATGTCGCATTCCTATTGGATATAAACTTGTATCGTAATGAAAAATCTGTATTCCTATTGGATTAAACTTGTATCATAATGAAAATCTCTATCGTAATGGACATCATTAAAGTACAGTTTCAGCATATCTAATAATACAATTAAAGTATGGGAGTAGAAAAAATATATACCTCTAAGGTAATAATTTGGCCCAAAGATTAATACCAAAGTAAGATATCAACAAAAATACTGAAAGAGTTGGTAGATATCTCGTATGTACGTACCATTATCCACACTATTACTTCAAGAACGACATTAAGTTTAATACTAATTCGTAAACCCATCACTGTTCCAAATATTAAAAGAAGTCCGGTTATTTTAGTTTTACGAAGTAGTACAATACTTGTTTCTTTGATAGCTATCGCATATTCCTATTACTAACCCCTATAAATAATATTATAACTAAAGCCAGGAAATGATAAGAAATGCGCTGAAGCATATAAAATATTATTGCAACGAATATGTCTAATCCTAAAATAGATTCTGAGCATTATACAGATATTATCTAGGATAATGCGAATTAGTGAATTGTATCTCGTGGACAATGCGCATAATTCCTAATTGCCGCTCCTGTATTAACGCTAAATATACATATATAATCCTCGTACAAGTTCCACAAATAGAGTAAGCATGAACCACTCTAACAATGTACCTATTGATTTTTGTGCAAATAATTTGATATATATTACATTTATTCCGTAATTAAGTTGTTACGAAGCTATAGGCAACGTAATAGACTGCCTTAAGGCAACCAAGGGTTTGTTAGATGGATTATTAAAGTTCCTGCGTAAACAGTAAGCTCATAAAGTTTAGAAATTAGTCATAAACTGATAACAGTAATTACGAGTTAATAGGAAACAATAATATTATAGTGCGACTGAACAGTTCGAAGCAACTATTACATCGTATTATGCCACTTGTATTACATAAAATAATATTATATAAACACAGGAATACGACTTATTGTCTATAGCTCATTGAAGGGACAAAAGTATTACATACTGTTATTAATGGGGTTTGTTAAGAATATGTATTTTCCTTAAATATAATTATCAGGTTAAATTAGCTACAGTGTTATTACCAGAGTGTAAAAATTGGAAGTTAGAATATTAAAAAGAAAACCACATACAAACGTAAAATAAATGAAGCAATTTTCTTGTGTGAGATTTCTTGAAAGTTCCAATAGATGTTGAATCTTTCTTAATCTATATTTTATTTTTTTACCGATTTATTCAGCCTTAGCAACTTCCTGTCCGGTGGTCCTCCACCAACGGGCACAATTTTTTCACCTGAACTTTACATTTATGGTGGTTAAAGTTTAAGTTTTGTTTAGTCTGTAATACGTTGACAAATCATCCCCGTCCAGAGGATTCCTTGAGGCATAGCTGCCGCCGACCATACCCTACAACCAGTTGTCTACAAATTTAGATCCATCTGTATATACTATGCGCCATCCTTCAGTCATGTTTTGTCTATCCCATGCGTCATCCTAGCCATACCCAATGAGAATTCCAAATTCACAAGCTCTAATGTCTAATGTGAGCATTTGGTCCATTTTTCACGACCGACGCCAGTGTTAGTTTCTTCCCAAACAAGTATAGATCACTAACTCTGTGTGAGGTCCTTTCAATAAATGTTACAAGCAAAGTTTTGTAAATGTTTACGCTCAGCTCCCCTCTTTCACACCACCTGTATATAAATGTTAATTCACGTCACATACCTTCAGAGATAGTGCCCTCAAAATTTCCAGTTGTTATATTTGCTGCGCCCTCGATATAGGGAACGACTGTAGGGGGCTTGATGACGCTCCGCTGGTAGACCATCCATCACTAGGCACCACAACAGAAGAGAGACTACCCTTCTAAGGGAGCGGCCTGGTTTAATTCAATGAATGTTGAGCATGCATGTCTAATTTACCCAGATAGAGTCTGCCGGACATCAACATACATCTAATTGGCACCAGAGACGTATTCCCAAACGCCGCTCTAATGTTTATCAATGCTTCTGGGACAGATTATTATTCAACTAATACATGTATACACCCTTTTATTGTTCTTTAGCTTTAGGTATTACAATAAAAAATTGTGGTTTATTAGGAATTTATTTATTCAGAAATTGTACCCTAGTGGTTGACCAATTAAAAAAAAACAGTTGTCATTGAGGAACCGAATCTCCCTTGATTAGTCAAAGGTAAATAATTGTTCAGAATTAAACTTTTCTTTATTCTAACCAGGAATACCAATTACTACGAAAACAGCAGACTGCTACTGCTATAATACCACCCTAAAGCGATTGCCGAATGATATAACCAACATCTTTGTCAATATCCTGAATTTTGGCTCAGCTTCCCGGGAGTTTGACCACGGCAATTATTCTCGTCAATCTTTGAGATGCTATAATCGAAAGCAATCTACTTTCTACTAACTTTTCCAACTTACGCAGAAGGTCAACACCGCACTGCGAGCTGAAGCATTCAACGGGCATGCAGTGTTGGTGCAGGCTAAACTTTTGTTTATATACCTGCGACATCTGGAGCAGAGTGTCGACTGGCTCTGACTGTTAGCTTAGAAATTGCTACACAGCATTAATGCTTTATTAAATAATCGGCATCGTATCAATACTTGGAAATGTTGCTTGACACCTAGTGCTTTTACTGCAACAACCAAATTTATAGGAACAAAGTCGGTCATGACATCCTGATGTGCATGGCATTTTTTCAGCCGATTCTAACTTAATGTCTCTTAAAACCATATACTAAGGATGCCCATCGCCGCCTTCGTTCAAATTACTTTTAAATTTACGACGGCCTAAGATTTTTAACATCATTTAGACTGCGGTTTCTATATAAAAGATCGTCTGGCTCCGTTGGATAAAAACAAACGTGTTATATTACTATTTTAAAAAAGAAAAAATTACTTTCAAAACCGTTAAACTTAATTTCATAGTTTACACTTAAATAGTAGTGTAGAACCAAAACAAAAATTAAACATTAAACAATTTAAGTAGTAACAACTGTATGAAATCTCTTATAAAGCAGCCGCAAATAAAATTCAAAAGTTGCTTTTAAACTTTGTAACAACCACAAATAATATGCAAATAGAATTACTGCCGTAGGATATTATCTTCCATTTCTCTTTATATAAACTTGTCTCTGAAAATTAGATTATACCTGTACTGCATATATATTTGGAGAAAATGCAATTAAAATTACCATTTTCATTATGTATATAATGAAAATAAAAATCTTACTAGCTGCATCTAGCCCAGTATAATTATTCCACAAGTTCTATCTTGAAAAAATAACCTCACCTAAATAAACAGCAGTAAATTTGTTAGTTTCGCTTGGTAAATTAAATAAACTGCATCGTAACTTATGCTTCGTTTGCTATATACAACTAAATTTTTGCCGTACTAGAGACTATTACAGATATTTCTGATTTTACTTCAATCTTGCGTGTTGAAATATTTCAGTGTGTTAGATTGTGACTTGTGGTGGAGAATAATTGAATAGGCCACTGCCAACATTTTTCTAGAAAGAGTCAGTTTACATAATAATCAGTCACTGCCATCTGAGCAAACACTGGCAATTTGGAAATGAAATTGCAAATGCAGCTACTCGTAAAACAATAACCAAAGGAACTTTAGAACAATATAATATAGCAACAGGAAGAAAACAAAACCTGTACCACAAAGTCAAAAGCTCTTTATGATTATGAAGGAGATTGCGACAAGAGGAGACTTCATTACCAAACGACATAAACGGAATATTACGCCTTTAATAGAAAATTTTTATTTTCACTATTTTGGTATAAAAATTAAATATGAGGACAAGGCTCCTCCCATACGATGCGTACGATGTGCTGTTACTCTGAGAGGCTGGTCAAAGTAAGAACAGAGTATCCCATTTGCAAGACCTAAGATTTGGCATGAACTAACAGACCATTTGTCTCATTGCTACTTTTGCTGCACGAAATCCTTCGGGTTCTCCAACAAAAGTAAGAACAAGATTAGTTACGCTAGTGTGTTACTCGTCCAATACCTCATTCAGAAGCCTTGCCAGTACCAAGACCTATAAGTGTGCATTACAGATGCAGAGGAAGAAATTTTCGAGTTATTATCGACCAGCGATGATGAATATTTGCCATGTCTAAGGGACGGACATCACTTAGTAAATCAGTCAGAATTAAATAGCCTAATTCGTGATCTGAACTTGTTCGATTAGCCCCGGGCTTACATATTTCTGTTTATCCTAATCGCCAGAAAGAACTGTCACAGTATTTTTCAACCCAGAGGAATGGTGTCTTTTTATCGATGCTTCGAAATTAAGTTTTAAAACGGTCCTTCTTCACATAGAAAACATTCATCCACCCATCCCGGTTGATTACGCAGTCCATATGAAGAGAACTTATGAAAATATTATTCGTCTTCTAGACAAAATTAATTACACAGTGTACAAATAGCATATCAGCGCTAGTCTCAAAGTTGTAGTAATTCTACTCGGTTTACAACTGGGGTATATAAAGCTGCTGTTTCTTTTGTGAGTGGGACAGCCGATCGAGAAATTTCCACAATGTTGTTAAAAATTGGTCAGTGAGAGTCTGAATAAAAGAATACACTTCATAAGGCACTAGTGGAACTTGATAAAATATTTCTGCCGCCACTGCCCATCAAATTAGGTATGATAAAGAATTTCGCCAAAGCAATGGATAAGGATAATCGTGGATTCCAATATCTTCAACAAAAATTTGCCACTATTTCAAATGCAAAACTTAAATAGGGAATTTTTGTAGGGCCCTAAATTAGACGACTACAAGATGCACATTTTGAAGAGACTTTAAATGTCTTGGAACGTAGTGCTTGGACCTAAGAATTCAGCTGAAAACCTGTCAGAGCCACCAAATTCATTATCAAGATCATCGACATGGCTAGACGTACCACTAAATCTTTAAAACACATAAATTGCAATTTTAAAAACACTCCCATTATCCCATTATTAACGAAAACTGTTATACTAATATATATTACTGTTGATAATTAGACATACTCAAACTTTAGTTCTATTATTGTTTATCCCTAATGCTGTACGTTTACTTTACAAATTGATTGTCACCGTTAAATATGGCAAAATAATTAAGTTTACAAGAAGGAGTTAAATATGTTTTTAAATATGTCTTTTAAGTACATACATAACGTAAATTGCCATTGAATTTCTTTAAACATAATGTCTAACTGTAATTTAGAAATACCACAAGGATAAGCGTTAAGTAGATATTATACGGTGCATGAAACTAAAGACATTTGCTGCATTCGCGGGATTTAGTTCCTTTGTTCTATTATGTTATGAACCACGGTTTCCACTTCACGGATAAACCGTTTTCTTTGGTTATTTATTATTATTTTCAGTATTTTCTCGGGTTATTCTTAGAAAATTTATTTAATTTTAGCATTTTCTTAGCTTTATAACATAATAAAAGACATACGGTCTACGTTTCAAAATACGAGTATGTATCACGCCAGCGAGTGAACTTCTGGTTTGGTATAATTTCAGAAATATGGTATAAAGTGAGTTGAGAATTTGATTTTATTTCCACTGATGATCTATATTGTCCAATACTTCCGTTTGTCTATGATATGTTTTACGAATCAACTTGATTAATGAAATCTGTGACTAATCGAGGGGATAATTACTACGCAAGCAGAGGATTTAACTGGATCTGAACAAAGCAATTCGCAATAATTCTGTGCCTAGTTTAGCACAAATTGTCGGACACAATTTGAATAGACTCGTACAATGCGTAATGTGGCAGTTTTGCATTCATACAATAAACAGTCAGCTATCGAACAATAGCGTTTTACTGGTTCAATTAGCACTCGTTCCAAATACGTTCTATATTTACATGAAAAACAGAAAAAAGGTAATTTGTTCGTGGGTATCGGCGTATTTCACATAACACACATCCTCCTAGAAATATACACAAAAGACGCATTTTCAGATTGTTTTGACTGAAAACTAGTTGTCTTCTTGTATTGTCAGTGAACTAAATACACTAATTAAAGTCAACATCATATGTAACAAATAATAATCATATAGAGAAAACTTACGGAAGGGAGAAAATTGTTTGCTTTATTTAATTTTATCAAAAGTGGCGAATTCTATTATAGGTCAGATAGTTAAATGTAAAACCTACACACCTTCCTACATCATTCGTTCATCTTTTTCATGTGCATTAGAAAAAATACCTCTCCGAATGTTTAGCTCTCACATCGGAGTGGTATTTCCCACTAATACTATTTGACGTAAGATGTGTTAGGAAAAGGTATTTAGATAAAAAGGGTCTGATCGAATCGCGATTCAACAACAACGTATCTGAGAACAAATACCTCAAAGTGTGTTTCAAAGGACAGTAAGTATAATGAAAAACTCTATGGCTCTATGGCAGCTATTATGTAGTGGTTTAACAGGACATTTGTATTGGTTACATTGAGCAAATATAGCTGTTTAAAAGTTGATTATAAACACTTTATTATTTGTGAACAATATTAACATTTGAGATGTTTTTTAGTGTTCCAAAGGTACGTAGGTAAGTTCTGATTTATTTTGATTTCTCAAATCATTCATTATTCTATCAAGATAATATGACAAAAATAGTTTTTTATACTATATAAGATATCATTAGATTCTTCTGTGCGGAATACAATGGAAAAATATAGCGCTTCTGCAAGATTCTAAATCCAGATGTATGAAATTAACACCGCGGTGTCGCTAGTACCAAAATTAACGAGATAGCGCATCGTTTAATATAAATCAAACAGAAAATTATCTTAAAAGGATTTTTTACCGGAATGTCCTAGGAAACATCAGAGCCTTGTCCACAGAAAGGGCAAACATCATGAGATTGTTAAAATCAAAGTTTCCAGTGATGTTTGCTTGTAATCATACTGCAATACCACCATATGGTCTATTCGCAAGAAAACGGACGCAACATAAGAATTAACAGCTTTTTAGATACCTTCCATTGGCAATAAATAGTAGTAAAAGTTTAACTTTCAAATCCATTAACGACGGATTGGATATTTGTGGTTTAAAGACTGATAACCTACAAGGGAGCTGGAGAAGGCATCACTGTTAAAAATATCATGGATTTGGAAGAGATATCTACAAAGATAGGTTTGAAACGATAGCTGTCATAAATTCTAAAAAAAAACGAGAACTCAATTAATTGAGAGGCTCAGCAAGTTGATAACAAAACAAAGTGTTCTAGACTTCATTCCAACTAGCACATTAACGCAATTTGAACGTCTTTGTTGGTCGTTTCTTTTCTACTTAATGAAGTCTTAAAAATGTTACTAGGTAGACCCGAATGTATCGTATTCTACTGACATCTACGCCTTAGACTACAATTGCGTCTTTACCTGAAATGTAGTGTGTGTGTTCCTCGAATGTGAGCAATGAAATACATGGAATACAATTCCTCCAAAAAGAGGTCGCCGTCAACTCGAAGAGTTTAACCTAAACACAGCGTTCTGCCACATCACTAAGCAGCTGCCTAACTACTGCAGCTATTAACCCATTTAACAACAATTATTCTCAGAAATTGTCTATTATTATGCAAAATGAAATTTTAAGCTATCTAAAACTGGTATTCTAAGTTGAACAATAACAGATAAATGGTTTGTGGTGTGGACTGTGTAACCTCTAGATATATGTGAATAAAAAAAATTATCTTTAGCAAAATTAAAAAACTATTTTCAACTGTAGAAACTCTAGGATTAAAATATTTTTTATGAAATGTAGGTACATATCTCTATATGGAATGTTTTGAAAGAACCGACATGTGCTGGATTTTTGACTATTTTGAGACTTCATAGGGAAAAATATGTTCACCTCTCTCTTTCAATTATTTAAAAATTTCCACAGATATAACTAGTGGTGTTAATCTCTAACTATATACTCCTTGCTACTTGTAGAACACGAAATACCTGACACGATTTGAAAATTAGGAAATGGAATTATTAGCAGAAGAGTTACAATTTTACAATTACCTAAAGAAAATTAAAAAGATGCAAATTTCATGTCTTAGCATTTCCCAACAGAGGACATCGAACAGCCATGATTTATTATTCCTATGTTGTGCACGTAAGGGTTTCCGCATTTACTAAAGAGTTTGGAAAACGACTGAAAACCAAATAGCAAAGAGAGAAGGCATCAGGCTTCAAACCTGTTGCCACGGAACTAGGATACAAATGTACTGATCACTACAACAAACATTTGGGATTTATGCGATGTTTCGGTACCAGTAGGATTAATTATTACAATTAACAAGCCTAAATAAATTTTAACAATCAACAACTCGATAGCCGGAGAGGTAAAAGCGGCGGGCAATCGGTAGTGCAGCATTATGGTCTAGGCTTCAAATTTTATCGGTGACACTTGTGGCAATGTCTCGGTAGAGAGAGGTAATGTTGTAATAAAACTACGAAAGCGCGTTTGTACACACAATTTATATAACAAGAGCTGCAGTAGTTAGCCTCGAGCAGCAATATGGGTGACCGCTGCAACTGCACTCACCACAAAAAAAGAATACATCATTGGCAGAACTGACAGTAGATGTAGTCAGTACTTTTTTATAACTAAATCGATTTTTTATTATTAACAGTTAAAATTAACGTAAATCAGTGTAAAAATCTGTTGGTGAATGAGCATTCAGAGCAAGTTATCTCTAGTGGCTACATCAAGACCAAGATAAGCACAAAATGTGATTTAAGTAGAGTGAAATGCCGCGTAAGGTTTTTCGATATTATAACATTTTAAACATTTATACCGTCCATGCAGGAACAACAATAGTTGCAGTACAACGTACCCAAACATGCTTCCAATGTATTATGTCAAGGTGATGCTTAACGTAAAACATAATATGTAATCAGTTTCTAGAGCTACTACTAAATCTAGTAACGGATATGCCTCATATATGCTTGATAATCATAAAGATTGAAGGTGTTCATTTTAACGAGGTAACGGTCTAAACATTTGTTTTAAATTTATATTACTATTATAGTTGTTTATCTTAGAAATCCACGATATTTTCCTTATAACAACTATAGTGTATTATGACATTATGACTGCACTTTGAATCAAGCATATAAACTTTATCGCTGCACTTTGTAGCTGAATGTTTTCACCAATTTTATAATTTCTATTGCCTTATAGGTTAATTGTTTCCATAAGATATTGTAATATATCATATAATACATATATATGTATGTATGTCATTATGTATTATAATATTAACATTTCCGCATATTTCCGAACGTTTCCTAACAATTATTAATTATATGTAAGTACCTAACTTGACCTTCGGAATATGTAATAGATATGTATTTGCAAGATTAATCGCAATGGAGATAGTATGATAGTTTATAGTGTATTATTATACGAATTAGATACGTTTACGAAATTAAAAATAATATTTAATATAAGACATAAGTAGTAGAAATTAGTGCTGCGAATCGTAATCGGTTTTATACCAAACCGTTTTATTAATTTTTTGTGTTAAGCGATTAACCGCCATCAAACGGAAATCGTAATCGAAAAATCGGTTTTGAAATCGATTTTAAAATCGGTTTAAAATCGATGATATTTTTTTTGAATCCGCTCTGTATGGCTTTGCAATTGTTTTATTAATATTTATAATACATTCACGATTATGTCTAGATAGAGAATGTAGTGCGTTTTGTAAAAAAATACTGAAAATATAATGCTTTCATTCATTTGTGCTTTTTATGCAAAATATATTCGTTGAGATACTAAACAGCGACACCTGTTATTTATCTATAGATCATAAAGCATGTTGTGGTTAACGTGAATGAAAAAATAAATAGCGGTAATATGAATTAATGAAATTTAATAAAACAAGTAACAATCAGTATCCTAACGTATATACCATAAAAAGACAATGTAGCTGCAATTTCTTTCCGCTCGAAAAAAATTATATTGCGAAATCAATGTTATTGCTAAACTGGATTTATGTTTGACGATTTGTCGCCATCAAAACAGAAATTCTAATCGAAAAACCATTTAAAAAACACATTTTAAAGCCCATTTCAAAATCGATTTTAAACCGGTTTTGAACCGATTTTTAAAATCGGTATAAAAAATCGATTTAAAAAATCGATTTTAAAGACCGGTTTCGACTCAACACGATTAATCGATTTTAATGAAACCGGTTTGAGGAAAAGTCGGTTAATCGATTTGTAATATTTGGCGATTTCCGCAGCACTAGTAGAAATGAAAAGAAAATTTTACTTCATTTACCAGATTTGTCTTGTAAAATAAAATCGGTACTTAAAAATGCCAGGAATGAATGATAAAAATATATTAGTTATCAATATAAAAATATAACTAAGCTTATACATACAGGCAATAAGTCTTTAGTAGTATTTTATTTTGCAATAACAATTCGTTTAAGATTAAAGAATTAATAACTGTTTCGAATGTTAGTGCGGATAATAAGATCTAATCAATATATCTTTGTAAGGTACTAGAAAATATATATCAGGAGAACTAAACATTCACGCACTATGGTATTATCAGTGGCGTGCTCCATCTGAAACAGGCAGTTCATATTAATCGAAAACCATACTTTACACATAATTATACCACTGACTAAAGTGGCCCCGAGCAACATCTGGAAATTATTTGGGGAAGTGTAGGATGAATTCTTATTTTATACAAAATTTACCAACTTAACGTCTATCACAAATATCAAAATCGGAATCTTCTAAAAATTCTGCATACTGAAGAACTTTTTTGTATTTTGCCAAATAAGAGGAAGGAGAGGAAGAGACACTTTGTTTTGAAGGAAAGCTTATAACTCCGGTTCTGTTGAACCGAATTTTGCAAACTTAGTCTCGCTGGAAACAGCATTACTCCTTCAATCTAATGCTTAGAAATTCAAATCAATCTAATAAGTAACGTGGATGCCAGAGGGCGCTGTTTAGTTTTTTTCAGAAATTTAGATTTTTATCGAAAATATTAAATGGAAACATACATTTTTGACTACAGATTAAAAATGTAGGCTAAATTACCAACAAATCAGCGCAGGTATCTCCCATCCGAGATATCAAGATATCTTGAGAAAGAATGGTAAAAATGTCATCTATAAATTTAAATTATTCTGATTCTCCTGAACGGAATATAGTAAATCTGGTCTTATTAGAAAGGATCTTCATTGGTTTATATTTCGTGATTTAAATTGTTTAATATGATTTTGTCCTTTACCACTAGAGGGCGTTAAAGAAATTTAAATCCGTAAATTTTAGGATTTTTTCAAAAATATTTCGGTAAAATCGATAGGCCAGAAAGCCCAATACACTCAATATAAATCACATAAAATAATGGAATGAGTAGTAGACGGTCCTAAAATTAATTCAAACCAAATGGCATTAGATTACCAATCGAGTCAAATATAAATTCACATGAAGAAAAAGCACAGCCTTCTAAGATCCATATTCTACGACATAATTAATAATAAAGTCATACTCAGTACCGTCAAAACATTAACGTTATTTATTTAGATACAATTTTTCCATAAAGATGGATTGGATGAACAGAAATCAAAAGTTTATCCCAATAGGCCTCAAAATATTGAAGAAGTAACGAACAGGATTCGCGACTACATAAGAAACATTAATGTTGATCATTTAGAAAGCTGTTTCCATTAATTTGAGGAGAAATTGGTAAATTGTTATTTTTTAAAGTATGAATTCAGTGTTTGAACACTGTATGTAAAAAAATCGATAAGATTGTGTAAGATAAAGACTCATGAATATTCCAAAATGTTTGTTCCATTTGAAAAACATCAAATCAAATAGAATTTTCACACAAGAAATAAATGTATTAAAAATATTTTTCTTGCGTTTTCAAAACCATTTACGCGAAGAAAAAGTGCTTACACTTTCTTATGCCAATCCAACAATAAAAGATCGCAGTTACTAAATAATATCTACCATTACCTACACTGAAACAAAAACTGGTTATTTCAATGCAAAATGTGTTTACTTAACACGTGTATCCAATGCTAACAATGATTTATTCCAATGCTAGATTTTTGTGTTGAATTAACTTAATACATTGATTAAATCAAGACAAAATTCATATATTTGCACAATACGGTGTTTATTTTACATTCTTCCAACATGCGCCTATTTTAAATCAACGCTAATGAGATAGATAAAACACTAACTATTAATGCAAACTAATGATTTGTACGAATTCAAGGCATATTTAATTGCAATTACAATAATGTCTACTCAACAAACAATTTTTGAATTCGTTAATTTAAAAAGCGAGAAAAATAACTTATTGACGTCACTTAATAATAATAATATCTGTTTTATCAATGTAATTACTATTATTGCCTTATTAACAGATTTTTGTCTTATTCTATTACCTTTCAACCGAATAATAAACATAATCTGGTCATTTGTCCAAAAACTATTGGTTTTTAATCTACAATGATTTGTCATGCATAAATTTCAATTAAAAACGTATTCACAATTCATGCATAATAAATATAATAATAACAGTAAAATAATTTGTCAAAATTATCTTTAACTTAATATTGTTAAAGGCAAATAATCCAAAATTATTTATGTCTTCGGACAAAATTTTAAATATTCTATTTCGTTAAAACAGGACAATTTTTTTAATGAGTGTACGTGATTTATGAAGTTTCATAATACGTTTCCTGAAAGCGCGCACATAAAAACAACATGAAAAATACCTTTTAGTTTCTTCCCAAACGCTCACATATAAACCGAAATACGTGGATCTAGAGCAACAGGTCACAGTAGATGACAATAAAACTGTCTCCGCTTACCCTCTAACTTCTTATGCTGTCGCCTAACCGCAGGAAAGGCTAGCGATAGGGGGAAAATTACATCCTTAGCGATCCTTACACTTTCGCATTTCTGACGAAGCTATCGCTGCAGATCTCGTGCATGCGGCAAAAAAGTCGTAATTTCAATTCAATTAAGTTTTGTAATAAAGTTTAAACGCACTAACGCGCACTGAACACACAAAACGCGCATTCGGTTTGAACAGGAGAAGAGAAAACGAATTGAAAAGTTCGATGTTTCCGCGTTGTAAAAACCGACAAAATTTGATGCGTGAGATCCGATCGTATTGATAACACCTCTCGTTAACGGTGTACGCGACCGTGTACGTCGCCAGTTAGTAGTACGAAACCACCGAGATTTTTCGCGCAATGACGGACCGATAAGTGAGGTCGCAAGTACCCGGGAATGTTCCCGAGGGATGATGCGCATGCGTACGTTCTGAGAGTGTCCCTTACGCGTTCCCGGATTTAAACTGGTGGCCGCTAAAATTGCGATAATTGTTTGCGATTTCCTCGCTTGTATATAACATGAATATAAGTGTAATTAAAATGAAAGTGTATTAGAAACTTAGGCGATGATAAAGCTGACAGATGTATAATCCGTTCACCTCTGTTATTACTTCGAAAACAAAAAATTAGAAAGTAATTTGCCGAATTTATGATTAGATCGCCCACATTGCAATTCATCCAAAAAAGTAGTACAAATACCATCAAACTATCTCGACGAATACACTCAGCGAAATTTCTACAGTTCATTATTACATTCCTACACATTATTCTGTCAATTTTGTCACAATTATCAGGAAATACCTGCTGTATAAACATATAAATACCATAGAAATTTCTATAATTCCACAGAGTTCCAGAGAGTAGAGAAACATCCTACAAAATCAGGCATTACCTTCCAATGTAAAAAAGCCTCTAAACATCTTCGAAAGTTTATTTATTGTTAAATGTATATATTATTGAAGTATAAATATCAGTTAGCAAAACTGCCGAGAAATAAATTGCTACCCGAAAAGGGAAAAACAAAAAATAAAATATTATAGAGAGGTAGGGTTTTCAAACCCAGCCAGAACTAAGAGAATAGGACGATCCCATGATCTCATCCACAATTCTATAAGCTAGCGAAAATAGCTTCGCTATGTATTCGCTTTCAAATGTTTGAAAGTGTTTAATTTTTTTTTTTTCGTTTCTTACTTGTTTTATCATTATGGCGGGGTTTTAATTTACGATCAGTATGAACACAGCAGTGCAGAAGCTCGTAGAATGTATGTGGAACGTTTCCCGAACCGACATTTGCCCTCAAGTACAATGTTTGTTCGTGTAGTACAACGCCTACGAAATACCGGACGAATACCACGATTTTTGACCAGAAGGGTCCGGTAGAAGTAGATGCAGAGGTAGAAATTCTCGAAGCCATTGAAACTGAAACATTTCAAATTCTCTTATCTGGAAAACACTTCGGGAAAATCAGCTATATCCATATTCTTATCGTAGAGTGCATAGTTTTTCACCTGAAGATTATTCCGCACGAGTAGCGTTTTTCCAGTGGCTACTGCAACTGGCTATTTTTTGACCGACGAAGCAAGCTTTACTCGAAAAGATGTATTCAACAACCACAATACGCATGAATGGCAGATAAAGGCAGGAATTTCGAGCAAATATTGTAGTAGGTACTATCCGTCATAAAAACATTTTTTTCAAAAATTTTAGTATTTCTTGGCGTGTAGATGTACATACATAAGTTAATTTTCCACAGCCAATTAAATAAGCAATATTTTTATTTTTAAAAATATAGTGTCTAGGTATGGAATCGAACCATTAAGTTTGCTTGCGCGGCATACCCAAGAAACCATCGTGCCACTGAACGATTCGTTTCCAACTGTTATCTTCACAAATATATGCGAACGAGATGGATGCTTGCCTGGGACAGGCAATTTTAGCACCGATTTATATAATAATTGGAAACAAATCGTCTAGTGGTACGATGATATAGTAAGTCACAATAATCTGATTCCATAGACAAGAGAAATACTTGAAATTGTTTGCATGTTAGTCTACACGTTCGAAAGGTGTTGACGAGATTGAACGACATCAAGATTATGTTCTATTTGGAATACAAGTTTGCGAAATACTAATAGATAAAACTTATTTTAAAAGTGCAATTCTTCATATTATTTAAAATTGTTATGTGCGGTCTTTCTGACAAAGAAAACGGATGTGTTGTAGAAGGAAACGAAGATCAAGCGTCTTGTAGCAAACAATTTCTAAAGCAAGCAAAAAGATAAAATCCGGACAATTGGATGACACATCTGATAAAAATTCGGAGATCTGATTTGTTTCAGCATATAATGCGAATAGTATTGATGAAAAGAGCATCTACTATTCCCTAGGCTTACAAGTTAAACAAGTCTGAAGAGGAATGGATCCGATACATTTGATGCCTTCGTTAGGGTCACGAATTGTGTTTGGGGAACTGAAAAACAAAGCTTGAAGGAAATTCACTTATATAATACGTTAAATATTTTAGTGAATTAGTATTCCAAAATTACGTTTTGCGTTGTTTATTGATAAACTTGACAACATTTGCAGTTATAGTTTATTTTTAATCAAATAATATTAACCCCAACACCTTAAAAACTCTAGGATGCAACTATTAAAATTATAAAAAGTAATTTCTCTGCCTAATTTCACGTTATCAAAATTGTTTTGACAGCTGCAATTGTCAAAATTGTGAAAAATAAGCTTTAGTTTGACAACTGTCGGAAATATCTGGATAATAACTGTCACGTAATACGAAAAATATAATTTTATAAATTGACAAGCAAGAGTAAGCCTGCAACAATAGTATTATTTAATATTTTTAAGATATATAGGAAACCCATAGCTAATTGAATTAGGTGTATACAGGGAGTTGCAGTCAAATAATTGAGTTTTTCGGAACCATTTATACCGTTATTAATTAGATGCATCTCATTCTCATAATGAAATGTGCGTGATCTGAGAAACAAACACCGCTTTAACTGTTCCCAAGTCCATATCATCATTAAACCAATTAGCTTGGACGTTGTACTAATTTTCCAAATGTAAGCACAAATGCGGTAAATCTATTCCAGCAGTTAAATATGTCCGCACTTGCACGATATAATTTCCAACCGCGTATAACTGCTGCTTGAATGAACCTACTCAATCACGGATTTCAGCGAGATTATAACCATTGAGCATCTGGGGAATATCCAAAGCGGCATCTCTCGTAAATTTGAATGATCTATCAATGTACACTTATGTCATTGTTAAATGTGCAATCTTACTAAGTAATTTTGATTTCGGGAATAACTGTGCATCTATTTAATATAATACATTGGAAGCATGAAACTCAATTTACACAAAGCTGAAAGTTTTGTAAAATAAATGTTTGATACAGCCTCTCTCTTCCAAACTATATTCACCCTACAAAAATACCTTCCCAATGGGTGCATTCCGAAATCTGCTGAAATGGCTGTTACTGCTTTACTGAGATCGAAGAGCAGAGATCGTTCCGTGATAGTTCAGTAAAGTAATTGAGCATATGCCGTCACGCAATTTCGGAGCGAGCCATTCACCAGTTCGGTTGATGTATCAGTGCTTGACAGCATACCTATAAACTCTACTACAATACACAGTCAACAGCGTACACATTACACATGGCACATCCAGTTCAACCAATATCAAAATGTGAAGAATATAATTATAGATAATAGGATGTTTTCTTTCAAATAGTTGCCAGCCCGTTTATATATGGCCTTGACTTCACCTCATAACCAACAGCAGTTTCAGCAGTAACTTATGACGTCATTCTTTACTGACATGGCGCTTTGTATAGTTTCCTCAGCATGTATAAACTGATTACGGAACGCTAATTCAGTACTGTCAATACTCTCAGCAGATTTCGGAATGCACCCAATATAACACATCAATCGACGTAAACATTAGGTATTCATCTTGTTAGGCAAAATCTAACGGCGCAAGTCTTTGTATCAGTGTTATATGTTTGAAATAAATTTATTAATATGGACTTTTAAGTTCTCATCGCTCTATATAAAAATTGTCATAATATATTTCTTAGAGTGCTATTTGGAAATAAATTCCAAAAAGGAACAATAGTTATTGAAATGGTTCGAGAAAGTTTCTGCTTATGAGTAAGTAATGCATTCTGATGATGACTACTGTGATACCCATCAAAGCACAGTGTTCATAATACGGACACTGAGTAATCCGATCAGAGCAATGGCGAGAGATTCGATGCTCCTTATTCAGACCCTAGTTCCCTTCTACAAATTATGTGGCAACACAAAAATGGACGATCAGTTTTTTTGGTAGAAGAATTATTTATTAACTAAACTACCAGGTGTAAGAAGAAGTACCAAAGGACTTGATATGAAACTGAAATGCTGAAAGCTATTTTTTTCTGGATGCATAATAAACAAAATTGTAAACTTTGCACTCTTGAAATTGACAAAAATAAGGTCCTGTTATAAACGAGAAAAAAAGCACACTAAGACCTTCTTGGGACTCTTGTAAAGTATGTCTCCAAAAAAAACTTGCATTTTAAATACATTAAAAGACATATTAATTTATTGTCTTTTTAAAATTTTATTGTTAATATTTTTAGAGTGATTACTAAAATTAAACATTAAAAAATATCGATTAAATAGCCCCCGTTTGTATGGTGACAGATATGAATTCTTTTAGCAAAATTTTGCAGTACGTTTTTGAGTAACGAACACCGAATTTAACGAATTTGTCATATAATTTCTTCTATAAGTTTTTGGATTGTTTCGGAGTAGTTTGCATAGACCTTACTTTTCAAAAATTCTGAAAGGGAATAATCGGAATAGGGTAAATCGTAACTTCTTGACAGTGAGTTTTGGTCCCTAAAACGAGATATAACGCCACCCGGGATGAGGTGCCATTCTGTTAAAACCACATTTCGTTTATATTCATTCCATCCAATTCTTGCAAAAAAGATTTGGTTAACACACTACCTACTTATCACCATTCACTGATACGTGGCACTTTCATCATTTTTAAAAAGGTACGGTTCATTTATCCCTTCTGCCCACGTGGCACACCCAACATAATTTTTTTTATGCGTCGAAGTTCTTGCAAAGCATGTGGATTGTTATTTGCCTAGATCGGAGAATTTGTTGTTTGTTAACGAAGCCGAAAGACGAATACATTAGTTTGTAATTGGTCCACTGGTAAAGTTCCTACGCTGTCTATGATCGGTAAGTTGTAGCTGTTGAACTTTTGTTACAATTCATTGAAGAGTGCTACGGTGAATGTTTGATTCTTGGACACGATACCAGATGGAAGTATTTGGTTGTTCTGCGACACCGACACTCACAATTGCAACGGTTTCGGCAAATCTTGTGCAGTGATGACGATGAAGGTGCTTTTCAATGAAAATATCCGCTCAAATATTTTGATCAAATTGTCAATAACAGACACCGATGGTCGATTATGAACACCTAAATTATGTAATTTATGTCAGTCTAGTCACTGTAACTTTCTCTTCATTCACTATTAAAAAACGGTCTGCCAAAATATAGCTTATCATTTTAATAATAATTGCCAAAGCATCGAATAACTAAATACCAAATATGGCTGACTCGTTAACGACAAATGAAAATAGTGCGCAATTCAAAATACTACTTCTTGTTGAGTCAACCTAGACAACCTAGACGAATTGTACAGGAGTGCCAGGATGGCAGCAAAATATTTTGCAGCAGTAAAATTTCAAAGACGGTTTTATGCTCTTCTGGCTGACTTAAGATTTCCAAACATAAATACCAGGAGGGAAAGGTCCAACTATGACAACCTGACTCTAATTCGCAATATTTTTACAGACTTTATGAATAAATGTGCATCTTATTACAACGTGAGTGCGTACTGATGTACGCAATGGTGATCCATTGATGACGTGCTCGAAGGATTTAGAGGAAGATACCCTTTTTGACAATATATTGCTAATAGGTCAGCAAAGCTTGATATAAAAATATATAGTTTAGTTAACGCGGGAACGTTCTTTGCCGACAACTTGGAAATGTATGCCGGTAGACAACCTGAAGGCCTGTATCAGTTTGTAAATGATGTCACCAGTGTTGTGAGGCGATTGAAGGCAACGATTAATAATTTCGGAAGAAATTTGACTATTTTTGTTCACTTCCTCTTGCTAATAACTTACTGGTGAATCATAAACTTATGATTGTTAGCACGCTTTGCTAAAACAAACGACAAATTCCGAAATAAATTTCTCGTTTCGTACGTTCCAAAAAAGAACAAAAACGTTTTGATATTGTCCTCCTTGCATGAAGCCAACGTTATTGACATATTAATTAATGAAGTCAAAAAACTTGAAATTATCACATTTGCTAACACTACCGATGTTGGTGCAATGGATCGGTTGCAATTCAAATACTCTGTAACATGTAAGAGCAACCGGTGATCACCTACAATTTTTTCTCTCTTAAACATTGCCACAATAAATTCTAACGCCAGTGGAATGTAAGCAGGTTTCCAGTCTTTATCACTACAAGAAGAACAATCTAAACCAGATGCACTGTCCTATTTGAAAGAAGACTGAAGGCTAAATGTATTAACGACTTATAGGCCGACCAGAATCCCGTGGCAGTTGCGCTTAAGTCAGAGACGTTGGATGAAAGTATGACATTGTAGTACTCAAATGTGATTGGCGCGCTGATGTAAGAGGCGGCTCTAATGGCTCATGTGTTGAGGGTATATAAGCCAAGAGCGTAACAATAGATCACTGCCACGGCATTCTGGTCGACCTGTACCAATATATCCTATTATTACATTTTCTTCAAATGAAAATATTACACATTTATTTTGCATTTTTGTTTCAATAAATCAATGTTAGATTAAATCAAACAACCGACTTCATATGTTATGAAACTAACGGGAGCGTTCTCAGGTTAGAAGTTCCCTATAAATTGTTCTTTATCAGGCTGTAAATATTGTGCTAACTCCTGTTGGAAGTTATCGTTTCCGATCTTCGCCAAACCACTTGAGGATATTTAATAGCCAGTATGCCCACTACACAGTGCTAGGGAAGCTTAAACATTACACGATCAAGTAAACGTGTTTGCAAAGTAGTTTTAGAAAGTGCAGTTACACGTGTAGACGACAGCAGATTGCAAACTTGTAGAACATAGACGCTATTACCGCAATATCTGTATGCAACTATAAATTAAATTATCTAAACGCCTTACAAGAGGTCTGACAAAATAGATAATTACTTTGGAATAATAGTTAACTTAACTAATTGCAGCTTGACGATTTTTACCAACAATTTACGAAATCATTGAAATTTCAAGCTGTTTTTGAATGCTGGAGGAATGAAATTTGAAAACATAAACAACCATAGTCCTCCAATATCTTTTTTCTTCTTCATATTTTTACATTCCTTCCAGTATTGTTCTTCAATGTTCTTAAACTTTATCCTATTCCTATATTAAATGACAACAAATCACATCATAAGACCAGCTAGGAAAGAACTATTTCCCGTGTCGTCTGATCAGTAATCATACTATTCAATTTGGTATTATTTCTATTTTTGCCACATAGACCAAATATATCATTTTCAAAATTACGAATACGTTTTGTTTAATAGTATTTATCGATAATGTTTCCATATAAATAGAACTTCTTTCAACAAAACGTAAACACAAAGATTCGCTCAAACCACCTGCAATATCGATTTATTGGCTGCGACTTCTCTAAAGCACTGCAAATGCTTTCAATAATATTATATATTTATTCATAGACAGCCTTCTTGTGCAACATGTCATATACACCGCATTCCGGGAGTAACGATGATCAAAGAGCTTTCATCCTCTTGTAAAACATTAAATGCAACATACCGGCTTGCTGCAATTTGAAAAGATACTCTCCGAATTTAATTTAAAAAATGCTTAACTTTGTACCGCTGCTGTCTGAACTAGAAATAATTTAAAGCATATACGTCAATATTACTTTTAAAAGCGTAGGTAACGAGAAGTAGCGACTATACACAGCACTCAAAAGTTCTACAATCAAAGAAACATGTAGTTTTGCAAAACATATCTCTTTGAAATAGAAATGTTCTTTTTCTTCTTAAAACTAAAAATATTTTAACGACTATATACAGGATGTATATAAATGATTGAAATGTGTTTTAATTTCCCATTTTCTATTCTTATTTTGGTTTAAGTTGGTGAAGTTGCTCAATAAACGAATTTAAAATCAGATTTTAAGAAGTATTCGCATCAACCGGTCGATAGCCGCGGTGGTTAAGCGGCTGACTATCGTTGCGGCGGGACGATAGGAGCCGGGTTTCAATTCTCTGGAGGGATGCTGACAGTTTTTCGGAGGGTTGCAATCCGGGTCGACTTACCATTCGCTGTTGGGAACAAAGTGATTATCAGCGCGGCATTATAGAAGGCGAAATGATGCTGTCGCAAAGCCATTTGAACACAATATGCACACAGAAAGCTACACCGCGAAAGTTGTAGTGATAGCCAAACAAATAATACAGCTTACGGAGTCACTGCAACTCAGCACTTACCACAAAAAAATATATTTTCATGAAAGGACCAATGATTCTTCTTCTTGACATCACTAACTATAAGTATACCATACGGATGTAAAAAAGTATCTACGAAAATGGCACCAATTACACAAAAAGAATTTAGTACTAATAGTATTTTAATTTTGTGTCATTGTTTTATCTCAACCTGATTATTATACAGTGTGATGCATTTTGCGCAATGAAAAATGTCTTCATTATTTTAAATGAAACCCAAATTTCTTTTGTAGAAATGTAAGCACTTTTGGCTGATATCAAATTTCCTATGCCCAATTTTTGTTATAGATCAGATAATAACCTAAGCTATACAAAATTATTAACCAATATTCAGAAATTTCCAGATAGGTATGATGTTTTTATAGAGACTGTACAAATACATATAGTTATCGCCCATTATTTTTGAACACCTGTATACTTTGCGTAATATTTTTCGCATGTGTATACATTATCTCTGTGTACTTCCAACTAGTAGAGGAAGCTAACATGTTAGAAATTGCCGGAGGTATCCAAGCGCATACCCTTATCAGATTAAATTAACGAAGTTTCGGACTCTGGTATTAGCGTTAATGTTAATGAAAATTTGAATAACATTATGAACGTTAAAGATCGTAATGATGATACGACGTACTACCACGAATTGTGTTGTGATTTGCCTTAAAATATTGTATAATTTCCAACATGCGAATAAAATAATAACCGAAACACTTAAATTTATAAAACCATAATAAAATATGTTACCAAAGTTACAAATCTAGGTCACCTGTCTAGCTTAAGAAGAATACTATTATCACTTTGCTTATGTTAATTCTTACAACTTTTGCACACGATGTATGTACCACTTTCAGAATAATTGTATTAAGTAAGAGCATTCGGTAATTAGCTGTCGACCCGAACTTGTATTTTTGTTTCGAATAAAAAGATTATTTTTCAATTGCTGTTCTTTTTTTAAAACATTAAAGGCAGTAAAGAAATATAACTCCAAACATCTACGTATGTAGAATGCATAATCTTAAAATTCATTTCTCTGTAATTTCTTTACTGTTTTTTTTTGTTTTTATAATTATAAGCAACCAATAGCGTATCAAAAAAAAAATCGATAAACATTTATTACCGCTTATCTCACTTATTACTTACCTATACTTTTTTTTATGGAGAGTGAAGCTGCTGTCGCTTCCCAAACTCTATTGTCGCGGCCTAACTGTACTGGAGGCTGGAGGGAGCATTCTCTTTGTAGGTACCAAATGTCAATAATACTAATAAAAGTAACGCAAGCTGTACCCTCCTTGTTAGCGTCTCTGTAACTCTCGAGTTTGATGAGACGTGGAAAACACAACACCGATTCAATTGATACATTTTTTTTTACTAATACCAACAACTGGCAAACTTAGTTCGTTCGCGTCCACAGGCGGACTATCTTAATCTCCATCTAATACATCTACTCTACAAAAAAATCCTTAACCTGCGGTCATGTATTCCTGTATCTGCAGAACTATCAACCCAAAATACGGTGCCTCAGATATGCGTGTGACACAGAGATCGACATATGATTTCGAAAATCCCGGATCAGATATCGGGTGGAGACAGAGAACCTATTTCCTACCGAATAATATATGCACAGAAATACAGAACGTTTTAGTCCTCTTAACTACATAGGTTGCACCCGGACAAAGAAGTCCGCAACTTGGTACTTACTCCGGGATCATCTAATCGATCGACGACTGGAGTTGGACTGGAGTTTCCTCCGCACTCTCACAGTTACTACACAGGGGAGAGTTTACTATGCCCATGCGATGCACATGTTTATTCAATGCGCAGTGCCCGGTTAAGATTCGTGTAAGTAACCTCAGCCTGTCTCTACTCAAAAACACTGCTACCCTGACGTTGAATTGATTTGTGACAGCATCATGCATTGCTTATCGAGATTACTCACTGCAACTCTTGTTGTGTAAGTTGTATGTTTCCATGACTTTGTTACGACATTACTTCTCCGTTAATATTACGCTGTTAATTATGTCGACCGGGTGTCAAACAACCCAGGTCGGTACAGCCGATATCGATCTAGCTTGGACAATTAATGGATTGTTTAGGTTTGCATTAGAAAAAACACTAACGACACCTAGGAGATCAAAACCACGTCGTCTGCTTCTAATGTTTAATCTATTTTTATTGCACTTGCTTATAGTGGTGATTCCAACAATATACCATAAGCGCCAATTACATGCATTTTTGGGGCATTTTCCGATGTTTCCAATATGTTACGTCATGGTAAGCCGTACATAGAATCACCATTAGACTGCTTAGCAGATCGAGACATCTAGCGGGACTGACAATCCATCAATTATCGAAGCTGGATCAGTATCTACTGTACCGACCTAGGTTGTTTGACACGCGACAGTGCTACTTCTAACCTTGTCCACTAGAGGAGATGATATTAGTCCATTGTTGCGAATGTTGTACAATACAGGTTGTATAGCGAACTAGGAGACTGACGAGACCTAGGAGGTCGAAACCACGTGATCTGCTTCTAATGCTTAATTGATTTTCATTGCACTCGCTTGCAATGGCGATTCCAACAATGTATCATGAGCGCCTACGACAGGCACTACTAAACAAGAAAACAACAAAATAATGTAACTGCTATAATAATAATAACAATAACCTTTATTCGTTAGCCAATTAAACATTGGATAGAATATGTCAATAAATTTATAAAATAATACCTTAGGATAAGTATGTATGTACACTCAAAGAAAAAAGAAGTTGGACAGTTACGATATATCTGTGGGGTAATGCTAGTGCGACGGATAGACATGTTCGGGTGGCGTGGGGCGGAGCATACAAGTCTCTACTATCTTACTCTTGCCATGCGGGGGTATCGTAACTGTCCCAGTTCTTTTTTCTTTGAATGTACATACATATATTATATTATCTTTCACTAGTCATATACTCTTATAGACTATAATAACAATTCTCAGTGAGATATCTTTTCATCATCGTTTCGAAACCTTCAATACTTGCCACGTTTCTGACCAGACCCGGAAGCCGGTTATAGATTATTATGCATGCAAACTCAGAGGACTTACGAAATAGCGACATATCATGACCAGGAACGAACCACATGTTGCGATTCCTCGTCTGATATGCATGGTCCGGCAAAAATTTATCGAATTTGCTCAGATTCTCCCTGGCAAATACGGCACAGTGATATACAGGATAACAACTTGAACTACGAAAGCCTATTGATAGGAGAAGGTAGTGGGAGGTGAAATTAAATATATCCATTTTAGTATTGTCAACTGTTTGTATGACAGGAATGTCAGTGGTTGTGTCAAATACTATGGCAAATTATAAAACCACTTTATAATTTGCACTTTTTCATTAATTGTGTATTCAATTAGGATAGTTTGATGGTTCGGTAAAGTATTTGACATAACCTCTGACATTCCTGTCATATAATAAGTTGACAATAGTAAAATTGATACATTTAATTTTATCCCCCACCACCCTCTCCTATCAATAGGCTTTCGTAATTCAAGTTGTTAGCCTGTATATATATGGAAGGAAACGTCAAAATATGGTGGTGCCTAAATACTTCTCGACAACTATCGCGATATTTGATAAATGCATTCATTAATTATTGCGACTGGCGCTTATGCAACCAGTTATACAAAGGTACTAGCACACAAGCCTACTTAAATTTAAAAGTGTGAGACCTATGCTTTTAATTCTAATTGCACAACAATTATCTAAATCTGCTTGAAAACTGCTATAAAAACTGATCATTGATATTTTGTCAAATATTATTTCACATACCTTAGAGTGTAAATATAAAAAAATATACATGAAAAACATTATTATACGTTTCCATCTGCTTTAAAGTTTATGAAGCTACAATATCTACTCATATGGGCTTTCGTAATCGATTCCTTTTTTATGGAAAAACAAAATTACTTTGTGCTAAAAATATGAAAAACCGTATGCTATGCTTTAGTAAATATACACCAGAAGCAGCGACAATTAGGTTATATATCTAAGATACTTTAATTGTGTAAATGTACTGCATACATTATCTAATTTTAGTGACATATACATAGGTACATAGTATTGAGACGACCTTATTGTTCATGTTGTTACGTGTCATCCAAGTTGGTCATATAAGTAAAATTATTATTATTTATTAAATTTAATTAAACAAATTAGATAGAACCCTAAAAATTGAAGTAATAGCTCCAAATACCCACATTCTGTATTATACAGCACTATAGGATTGCCGCATTCGAGGTAAACACACCACATGAGGCCACAGACTTTTTTTTATAAATTTGTACTTTTTCAGTATTACTTTTTAATTTGATTATGTTCTTGCATAATTTATTTTTTTCCATTTTTTATCCGTATTATGTTTAAATAAGGACTCACTTCGTGTATTCGCCTCAACCATCCTGGATAGTTTCTTTTTGTATAATTAAAAATATGAAAATAAATTTTATAAAGAAATATAAAGGTGAAGGACAATTACTTATTGTACTTGTTTTTTATTTTAGTTTTGGAACTGACAAAGAAAGTAAATTAACCTAACCAGCTAGTAGCTGTACCAACCAAAAGTAGCTATGCCAATATACAGGGTGCTTCATTAATTGTGGGAAATATTTTAACTGGAAATACTACGTGCCAAATAATGATCATTGAACTAAAACAGCTTTATTCAAAATCGCACCGTTTTCGAGATGAAGATCTTCAATGTTCCAGAAAAAAAAATGTTTTTTCCATCTTTAAGCTAATCTTCTTGTACGATGAAAATAAAATTTGCCATGGCGATTTAATATTATTAGATGCTTCTTATGATGGAATTTTCCGAAATTAGCAAAATTACAGCAAAGAAAAAAATATCCCCTTGTGTTAACATCAATAGTAGTTTTTTGTTTTTTGATTTACAAGCACGAAATGAGCATCACCTAATAGACCAGTTAAAATGCCAAAAAGAAGGTCCACTTGTAGAAACTTCGTATTATGCTTGGTTTTCGAGAAAAACGAGAAAGTTCGAAAGGATTTGTGGTTAAAAATAGTTTAAACAGCAAAAATCCAGATAGGCCCACACTGAAATTCTACGTCACTGGCGGAATTGTCATTTTAGGACAATTTTTCGATTATTCTTCAATACTATGTACACAACATATTATAAGATTAGCTTAAAGATGGAAAAAAACTACTCTTTTTCTAGAACTTCGAAAACCTTCATCTCGAAAACGGTGCGATTTTGAATAAGGCTATTTTTGGTCGATAGTCATTATTTGACACGTACTATCTCCAGTTAAAATATTTCCTATAATTAATGAAGCACCCTGTACAGGCTGAAATGCAAATGTATCATTTAAATGTTTCGCTAGTTTTGATATACCTTATAACTCAGTGCTTTATGTTATTGTACATACACTAGAACCTCGTTTATAACTGCGATCGCGAAACGTAAACATTCACTTATATCCTCTCGAGAGGGGTCCCCACTCTTATCCCGTTAGCGGAGAGGAAAGGCCGTGCTACGCGCTGATTGGCTCATGTGAATACGTGCACTATCGGGTGGTGGATGCCGAGCGGATATAAATGAGTGTTACAGTAGAGGATATAACTGAGGGCGGACATAAGTGAGGGCGGGTATAAACGAGGTTCCAGTGTACTTTAAAAGCACGTTGCTTTCCCATAAACCGCCACCCGGACCCTATTTATATAACTTATAGTAATTAGACATAAAATGGCACTCTTTGGACGCAAAGTTTAAAGAATAACGTACAAATGATGTAATCCACTGACATATTGAGGTTGTCACATTTTGGCCTCTAAAAGACGTAAAAATGACGTCAATTTCTCACGTCCATAGGGATTTTGGTGCTGAATAATTGACGCCGTTATTTGTAGGTGATATTTGGAGTTTACGTCAGACCTCATTCATAACTTTAATTCTATATTTTCTAATCCAACCAAATGTATTTAATCGTTGAGGATAGATTTTCATAATCAATATTCTGCAATATCAATGCCTACATTTTTCGAAATATCATATGTTTCTTGGTAATAAGCTCAACGAACAAATAAACAATCATTGGCGTAAATAAATTTATTAAAGCCGCAGTTGTTTATTATTTCAATTTGTCCAAGCTATCTATCCTACATTAGTATGTCATCTCGAATTGATGCCTTTGGAAGCATAGCAGAGAATAGAATTTAGAATCACTTGATATCAAATTATAAACAACAATTCAAAACTCGTAAAAACACAATTGATAAAATTAAACTTCAGCACATACTAAGTATTTGTTTTGTAAATATTGTCTTATGTTCCTAATCATACCACCAGTCAGTCATTACAGTAGTATCTCTTGTAATTAAGTTGAATATCATAATTAAATAACTTTCAATTCCCTTTATCTCTAAACAAATGTATTACAGGATAATTGTCTAAATTAACCCCACTCTCCTTAAGTGGACTTTCTAAATATATAATTAAATATAAGTAACTTACAGTAAATGAAAAATCAAGCATAATATTGTTGGAAATAATCATCAGTTGATGATACTAAAAAATACTCTTTAAATGATTCAAAAGAGTGTCACAGATTCATTTACGGAAAACCAACCTATTAAATCACCACGAAATCATTTTTATAATCGCATTCGTATTATTCATTTAAGACTGTGTTCGTTTAGTGCGTAGGCATACCATTGGAATTTAATTAACTTTGGTGCTTTAAGATTAAAAACATCACTAAAACATTATAGAGGTATGTATAAACAAGTAGATATTTAATTATTAAGTATAATTGTAAGTATTATAGATGACTGTAGCTGCATTGTGGTATTTTAGAATTTAAATGTCTATTTTTCTTTAGACTTTTCATAGAACTGCTTAGCTATTTAAAAATTAAATACAATATTTGGTTTAAAACAACTTCGTTATTTTAAATAGAATGCTAGTATTTTTCTTTTAAATGTGCATTGGTTACCTTATTTTCAGTACTAAAGATATTTAAACATTTACGACTTTTTTACATTTGCAGGACATGAAATAAAATGCCCTAAACAGAAACTGTCATACATTTAGTTCTTCGATTATGCAAAAACTAAGAATTTACCACTCCATTGAGCAATATTATTAATGAATATTATTAATAAATTTTAAAATTTTTAAAGGAAAAATGTCAATACCACAAGTAACATCTGCTGCCATCTTATGAATGTTAGTGAAACTAATTATTTGTAAGACTCGTCAACCGCGAATATATCTGAGATGCCATCTGTTATTAAACAAAGTTATTTCAGGAATGTTATTTTTATCGTAATGCTCGTGCATATAAATGCATACAAGTATGCAAGTATGTATGTATATACATATAACATTTATATCTAGCGCAACTACTTTCCCCATGCTTCTGCAGTTCATTGTAAATCAAAATACAAGATGATAGGTTTTACGAAACTATAATAGAATGGCAATGATCGAAATTGTCAATTGTCACGATTGCGGTTTGACAATTAGTGATGAAATGTGTAATGACAAGGATGTATGATTTCAAATAAGAATACGGTTTATTGGAATATATTGAACGCTAAAAGTAAGTATGATAACGTGTATTACATAAACATTCATGTTTTCTGTCCACATAGTGACACACAATACACGATACAGATTTCATTAAATTTTCTATAAATTGGAGATGTGATGCCCAGTTTTTAACAAACAGAAGTAAGTAATTAAAAAACAGTGATTATCAGTATTTTAATTCAATTTAATCTCGCAGTCAATGTAATAGCTACTTTATTAGAGTATTATTCTAATATACAAGATTTAAACAGAACCGCTAATATCGAGTTTGTTATCAGATTTGATTGGTTGAGATCGGAGACATACCTGTAAAAATAAATTCTGCCGTCTAAATTTTGCACTAATGACGCGAAAATAATCGTAACTCAATTTATATTATAATTTTTTTAATTAGGTTTTTTTAAAGAAAAGCAACTTAGCTCTTGTGTTGCAAGTTTTTCAAGTCAATATGGCAAAACTCAACGTTCTACTCATACCAAAAGTAGGAAGTGGAAAGTTTCGGCCCAAAAAAGTTGCACAACTGAAATTGTTCTCAATTATTTTTTTATGTTGCGGCTATTCACAAACAGTGCGCTATTTTTTGTTGGCAACCAAAGATACATCTTCCACTATACGTATACTATTAAATAAATTTGATCATGATTTTTTTTTTTGGTTTCTAAACAAATTTTGGCGCCCCTTTTATCTCATTAAGAATACCAAGTTTCAAGAACATTAAACTACAACTATTTCTCTATGAATATATCTGCTTGGCAAACCGAAGTAGTGCTATTTTACTTCTTAATAGCGTTGAATAAATATTGGACAATTTATATATATACTTTTGCCAAATTAACACGTGGTAATTTGGAAAGATGCAACACTTTCCAAAGCGTGAAAACTGACGAAAATATTTTAAAAAATTATGCATGGAAGGTTTAGTTGGCATGTCGAATAACTGTACTACATTGGGTTATGATTGGGTTTCCCTTTCTTTCTCTCGCGAGAAACGAAACGTCGGGCTTCTTCTTTCCTTCACTTATTTCTCATCTGTACTGTTTATTTATTTTTATTATATTATTATGTTCTTTATCGCCTGATTATTTTTCAATGTGTTTTGTTTTGTACTTTCTCCCAATTTTCTCTGTATATGCGTTTTTATTTCGTCTTTTCATTTTTTTGTCATCATTCATCAAATTATAACACGATCCATTCACGGAATGGAAGTTTCTTAACTAAGATTAAATTTAATTAACTATTTTTACGCTACGATGTGTGCCTGGATTAAAAGATGTTTCGAAGTTGTTATGAATCAAATTCTATTTTATTGTTCATTCAGTATTGAACTCGAGTTATAAGAAAAATATAAAGGATCCTATTAACCAAAATGAAAATAAACACGTGCTCTTTTCGTTTTTTTACAAAATAACCACAAAGATTACAGATATTAGATAAAAAAATGCTTTTTGGTTATAAGGTTACCATTAAAATCAAGTCATTTTCAAACTTTGTTTTAAAATTAATTTGTACAATACAACGCTTGTATCTTCCATACAATGTGTTGCCGGATAGGTGTCTCACTAGGAAAAACTTTTATTATGGATGTATGGAAAAAAATGTTCTCTGTAAAAGTTTTTGTTTAATCTGAAATACACAAATAATACTAGACTTTTAAATTAATATTATAATAATGGCTAAAATAGTTCGTCTTTGTACATTTTGGAGTCACATTTTTTTAATAATAATTACTAAAAGGGACTTATTATACGTTATTAAGATTTTTAAAAGTTAAACATTATTTGTGTATTAATTAAAAACGTTAATAAAGTATATATTTTTTATAAAACCATAATAAAGTTTTGCTTTTTTTGTGTCCGCATTTTGACAATTAAATACTGTATGACAGTAGTTGCCTAACCTAACAAGATATGCTGTCCATTACGTTCAATGCAACTAGATGTGAGTGCAACATCATACGGACTTCGAAAAATGTGACTCTAAAATTTACAAAAACCAACTATTTTACGAATTATTATGATATTAATTTAGAACACAAACGAACACAATCATTGTTTTTTTTTTCTGAGATAGACAGTTCTTTTAATACGAACAACATGTGTTCTCTATTACATCAGTGTGTTATATTGTATTAGTGAATTATTGATATGTATGTATAATGATGGAAGAAAATAACGAAGTGACAATAAAAAAAATTGATTCAAAATTCAGATGAGGGTGACGATGAGAAGATTTTCAAACATTTACGACCTATGAAACTTTTATCAACAAATTGTAATTAATCAATCAACTTTAGACTATATATTTTCTTCTATGAATGCAAACTAATGTAATGTGCAAATAATGTGTAATATACAGTGTGTCCCCGTATCGACGCATGAATAGGTATAAGAATCTGTAAATTTTTTAGTTGAAATTTCATCTTCTGGGGTTCAACCCTGCTTGTGTGGAAAGTAATTTGTGCCATACTTTTAATTTTCAAAAATCACGCATGCTTTGGAAATTTACAAAAAATTGTAGTTCTTATCACTAATAAAGTATATTTTTTGTAGGAAATACGACAAAATGTTATTAAGAAAAGTTATTCAGAATAATAAACTATGCAAGTATACAAAATTTGAAAATGATCGAACATACTTTGAAATTCACAAAAAAGTTATTCTTTCCACTAATAAAGTGCTTTTTCTGCAAAAATTTTGTACACTTATATAAATTATTAATCTGAATAACTTTCTTAACAACATTTTGTCGTATCTCCTGCAGAAAAAGCACTTTTTAGTGGAAAGACATAATTTGTTTGTAAATTATTCAGAATATGTTCGATCTTTTTGAAATTTTGCATACGAACATAGTTTATTATTCTGAATAAGTTTTTCTTAATAACATTTTGTCTATCTCCTACAAAAACAGGTACTTTATTAGTGATAAGAACTACCTTTTTGTAAATTTCCAAGGCATGCATGATTTTTGAAAATTAAAAGTATGGCACAAATTACTTTCTACCCAAGCAGAGTTGAATCCCAGAAGATGAAATTTCAACTAAAACATTTACAGACTCTTATACCTATTCATGCGTCGATCCGGGGACACATTGTGCATAGTTAGTTTTGCAATAAAATCGCTGTAAATTAAAATTCTCTAAAATTTTCACTTTTTTAAATTCTATTATTGTTATCAGTCGGTTAATGTTATCAAAATGTATTTGGTCCAAAGTGATCACATTTAAGCGGATTTCACTGTATATATTGTTTTAAAAAATAACAACATATATTTCATGCTTACAGCAATGCAGGTCCTTTCCGATTTTAAGACGAGTAACGACGGAGACATTATCGCTTTATTGAAAGAAGATAGTAACATTAATATTTCTGATGCTAAAGGAGCGACACCTCTACACCTTGCTGCTACTAGACAAACATCCATAATAACTCAAAAATTAATTCAAAAGGGCGCAAACATCAATTCAAGAGATGTATATGGTGATACACCACTCCATAAAGCTGTATCAGCGAAAAGGTAAGTAGTATGTACAACTATACATACAACATACATTGCTAGAAAAAGTTGCTTCATCGGAAAATACAATGCTTTTGTGAAAATTTTGGTTCTCCATTATTTCATCCCCCATCCACATGCAAAAATAAAGACGCTTATCTCATCATCTCCCGGTTCTAACGTATGATTAAAAATCGGTTTATAGGGGTATAATTTACGTTCCTTCAAAACTCTTTGAATATGCGATTTGCTCATATTCAGTTGAAGCGCCCGTCTCCGCAATGAAAGTTTAGGATTATCTTGCACCGAATCCAAAATTAAAACTGTAATAGCATCATCTTCATCACGTACTATTTCTTTTTCTTTAAATTCAGAACAGAACCACAGTTTCCAAAAATTTGTTCACCAACTTCCGTATACCCATACGGGAAACAGTTACTTCGGGAAATTTTGTATTAAATTCTTCAGCAATACGACGATAGCTCTTTTCCCCAATACCGTAACATTGTATTAAATTGGTATAAATAAATTTTTGTGATAACGTTAACATTTTCACCAAAACTTACAGAATTACAGTTTGAAGTTATTTTTGACAAATAAATTAGTGTTTGACATTTTCAAGTCAAATGCTTCTACCATTAAAAAATAATAATGTACTGCGATGAAAAATTAAAAAAAAATTTTAGAACATAGATAAGTGGTACTGAAATTCTAATTACAGATTTGGTCATTTGAAATTAAGCAAAAAATGTTATTCCTTTAGCACTTTTTTGTAAAATCAAAAATAAAATTTTTGTTTCTCTTGTAAACTCAATCCGGGGACATACTGTATAATAATTTTCTTAAGAAAAAACAATTCAAGGCTGATGATTGTACTCATAAAGGTAATTAAAATGAGTTTCTTTGGTTACATAGATAGTATCCCAATACATTCTATTCTATATGACAGCAATAGCTAAAATAACCATATTTCCAGGACTTTCCTTATTATCGTTTTTATTTTTATTTACTTATGTATAATTGTCTATCGGTTACTTTGATGTTACAGGTATGCACACTATCTTTTTCAAACTATTTTGTCGCTAAAGTCTATGTTTCTTACCTTGATTCGATATTCGTTTAACATGTTTGTTATAATTTTACAAAACTGTATTCCTCCTTTATTATCGTCAAACTCCTGCAAAATCTTCTTCGCTCTATACGGATGAAATTTATAAATCTTCATTACTTTGCGTGCCGATGTGTATGAGACTCCAGTAGACTTTAGAGAACTTGTGCCACGGGTGTCCAAACTCTTCAGGCTTAAGACCACATTATCTAACCCATCATCCCCTACCTAATCCATCATATTTTGCGCTTGTGAATTACATACAGATTATGTACATACAGCTGCGACGAGCCGATCTTGGCCCGCAGGTTGCAGTTTGGAGACCGCTGATTTACGGAAAGAAATGATCGGATTTAAAACTACATACATGACCTATTACCTCAATCTGATCTACTTCATCCAATACTCTGCCACTTTTCCTTTTCTTATTTACCACCATTTCTTTTAATATTTGCACGTGCTAATTTTTTTACATACATACTCGTATTTGTAGTGTTTATTTGTATGTTTAGCTTTAAATACTTTGGCTATTGCTCGTGCGCATTTGTGCTCAGCATTATAAGTAATAATAACTTCCACCCTCTCGGAATTACATAAAATAAACTACCTTTCAATTTCGATATTTATTTAATTTATTGTGACAAAGTTATTAAAATTATGTCAAACGTTACGTTGCCGAATTAACGAAGAAAATGCAAAATTACCATTAACATTACCTTTTGAAACCGGCACCCTCAGTGAGAAAAAAATGTTGGGAGTATACTTTGCTGTGATATAACAGATATTTATTGGCGTTTACAAAATTGGAGGTGTTGTGTTTTGCATAATCAACTCTGATAATCTGTGAAAAAGAATGTTGAATATAAAAACAAATTCGTGCACATTGTTTATCAGAATTAAAATGCAGTCTAACCACTTTTAATACGATTATGGTTATTATATTTATATATTTATTTAGAAAGGTTACAATTATTCGATCTCATTTCTTTGATACTCTCTCTAATACTTTGTCATAGCTCCATTGACTTCAATGACTTTCAGTAATCTTTGTGGCATTGAGAAAATCAGTTGCTGTGTATAGTCTGGTGTAATCGGTTGCCATGCATCAGTAATTCGTTGCGTATGCTGATTCACATTTTGGGATCGAAAATCGTGATAGCAGGGAGAGGGCGAGCGATACATTTATTAACAATGTTTCAAAAAAAAATTAAGGCGTTTTTGCTTTTTTCATTGTCGCGTTATATTTTGAGCTATTGAGCCTATTTAAAAAATCATTCTGTATATATCTATGATGTCATATTCTAGTGAACGAATTTACGTCAATGTGCTATCATTATTATTACTATATGAATTTTATACAAACTTCAATAAGACTGTGTAAATTTAATAAAAATACTTTTAGTAACAATTTCCTTTCTAGGAAGATTTTGATAGCTGTGAGAAATATAAGAAGTTATCACGTTTTCTGCATATCCGAATTAGTTATGTAGAAACTGTGTTCTTCATATACCGAGCTTATTAGAACTAGTAAATGTCTTTACACACTGATATTGTAGTATATATTCTTCCACATTATCTCTTCAGTTCAAGCTACGATAGAACACCATTAATTATCTCCCTACTCAAAAGCATTTAGATAAAAATTTAATCAAAAGATTATTATTCTTCATTCTCTGCAACCATTTCTACACGAATAACCATTGAGCTACTTTGTAACGGGTACAACCAAAATATTTGCTCTCAACAACTATCTCTACTATTTATGCTTATTTATAATTTGGTTTATTTATTGCTGTAACTGTGTGTCTGAACTAAACTATTTGAAAAGAACTATCCAGGAAATGTTAGAAGATAACATTTTTGAAATATAATGAACATCATTACAGCATTATAAAAACAGAGAAAATGAAACTGATTGCATATAAATCATACCTGTCTATTGCATTTTTTTATGTGTGCTGGGTGCTAGTTATAGCATGGCTTCTTAAGTTGTATTGCTTATACGACTACCAAAGCAAATTGTTGCTATGTAGTTTTTGTGTGTCTAATTGTGTTCAAATTGCCTTGTGACAGCACTATATCGCCGTTTACAATGCCGCGCTGTTCATCACTTTGCTCCCAGCAGCGATCGATCAGAATTCAATTTTCCGAGAAAAATTTCACTGTACTCTCGAAGAATTGAACTTCGACTCCTAACATTCACCACAACGATAGGTAGCTGTCTAGCCATTACGGCTATCGACCCATTTTAATAACATTATTATTTATAGTTATCTTGTAAAATCAATATGTATGTTTACATTTTTTTTTCACTGAACTATGTATTTAATTTGTTTCAGATTTAACAATGTACAAGAATTATTGAAAAGCGCACATACAGATGTGAATACAAAGAATAATGCGGACGAAACACCACTATACCTTAACATATTATCCTTCCGAAACAACGAATTATACGATGAATGCAATAAAATCGCAATATTACTACTAGACAATGGCTGTGACGTTAATCTCGCTAACGGTGCCTATTCAGAAACAGCGCTTCATCGAGCAGTGGAACACCACGACGTTAGTATCGCCCATGCACTTGTCAAAAAAGGAGCCGACGTCAACGTAAGAGATGTCACCGAAATGACTCCTTTACATCGAGCTACACTTTTCGGTAGTGATGAAATGGTATATATGCTACTATATTATGGCGCAGATTGCGAAGATAAAAATATGAATGGTAGAACTGCTCTTGAACTAGCTATAAGGAAGGGAAGACATGAGTTAGCTGAATATCTGATGCTTTATACGGTAGATTTCAATGGAAGAAATGCAGTGGGAAATACTCTGCTGCATACAGCGATAATGTATAATTCTGCTCTCGCATTTAAAATGATAGAAAATGGCGCAGATGTTAATTTAACGAGTAGAGGATCAGACTGTATAAGATTAAGTTTGTGTCATAGCAATACGACCAGCGAATTATTCGATATAATTTGGTCCAAAATTAATATAAAGATATTTCTGGAGAATAGATCTAAAGATAGACCTTATTTATATTTATCTATATTTTATATGCTGATAGAGAATATCCTGTTTTCTGATGAAGTTTTCCTTAAATGTTTATACAGGATTTTTGACTCACCACATATCAAGGATATTGTAGAAGATCATTTAACAAGCGATTTCCACTGTTTTACATTGTATAAAATCCACCAACGCTGCAATTTTACTTTATCTCTAGACGATAGACTGAAAATTATGTATTTATTTTTAATGAATGACCTGGAAATTTATTACAGCGAAGTGCAAGGTCTGTATCGCCAGTACGGTTTCGATAAAAGCTTAGAGACCATATTAATACACGGGGTGTCTATGCCTTTATCTCAACGATACGACGAACTTAATATGGTGTTTTGCAAAATTTGGTACAATAATTTCGATATATATCCAATCGTCAGATACAAATATATAACACAAGAGATGCAAGAAATTTATCAGACATATTATAAAGCTAATTTCGATTATAATTGCGAGAACAGATCTTATATATCGTATGTAGTTACTAAAGTACCATCTTTACTACAATTAAGTAGAGATGTAGTTAGAAATACTACATATAATATTTGGGGTAAAGGGAACTATTTCAAAGTGTATCAGGTGTTATCGCAACTTCCTGTACCACGCGTCGTCAGAGATATATTATACCTGAAGAAGCCTATATACAGATTGTGATTGTAAACGACGTGATTCTAGATTAAGTAAATAAAATAATGTGATTGACTCACTGACATATTAAAAGTCAGGTTAAATTAATATTTAAAATTAATTTTCAGTACGTATTCAACAAAAAAACATATCAAATTATTCATTAACAATTGTTGAGATTTCTCGCGTCCATATCTACAGATTGTTAGGTTATTGTGCAATGTTTAGATTTAATTGAAAATATGTTGCAATGTCGTAGATCTCTATAATTCTTATTTTAAAATGAAATACTGTGAATGTGAATTTATGTGATAGAAACGTGTTCTACTCTTCTAAATTTAAATGTTGTAAATAGTCCTGCTATTTTTAAATGTGTACATATATTGAGTATCTTTACATTACGTAATTATTTCTTATAACATAAATATTATTGCATAATATGACGTTGAATAACGATAAAATGATTTTATACTCTCCAAACACATCTATGATATTGTCATACATGTCATATTAAACATCCTACATATATGATAAGACTTAACTATAAGACTTCATTTACAATATTTTTAAAATAAAGATTAATGTAATTTATTAGTATTTTAATAAAGATATTTTATTACACTTATAAGTCATATTATGTTTGTAAACGTTAAGTTGATATACATATTATATCCGTTTATCAACCGCAATTGCTTTAGCCAGTGCATCGTACAACACTTCATAACGCGATTCCTAAAAAATCTAAAAACTACAACATACAGTAATAACCTTGGACTTGGGTAAAGAAAGACCAATTGCAATACAGCGTAACCTTAGTAAACTGAATAGTTGTAGACCGGGGCCGTTTTGGATTACCAATTTTTAATAATAAGTGGACCCAACTAAAATAACTTTTATTCTGGGCAATAAAAATTCCATAACATAAAGCAAAGTGCATGTGAATAGAGCATTTAATTACACGTAAGAATGAAAATTTATAATTTCACCTTATCTCAAGTTTTTCAAGTGAAAATTAACCGCTTTTTCTTGTAATTGGAATAAACTCAAAAGTTCTACCCCACTTACATCATCTTCCATAACCCACTGAAGAGATGTACCAAGATATCGAACGCCATCTCTGGTGACTCATAACGGCCTAATCACTGAATTCATCGTTAGTTGTATCAGTGTGTCTGTCTTCATCTGTAAATCCAATTTCTTCTTTTTCTGCAGCATCAACCGAAATCCATTCCTTAGTATCGTTCTCTCTTAGTTTGTGCCTTCTAGAGATGACATTCCTCAGTACGGTAATTTCCTGGAATTCTTGTTTAGTTCCTTTTAGACTTCTTCCGATCTCCACTAAAGCTATCATATTTATCTATTGAGCTGGCCACCATTTCTTCCATGACAACGAGTGGAGTTTGAAAAAGGCGTTGTTTAAATTGAAAGCCTTCCGTGAGTCCAAAGGATCAGTTTCTTTCGAAACCAAGTGAAAGAGAAATTGCTTTCTTTTGTGTATTTTCATTGAGCGGATCACGTGTTGGTCCGTTGGTTGTAGCAACGGCGTGTAATTCGACGGCATTAACGCGGAAATTAGTCCATCTTCACTTCGTAGTTCTTCTAAAGGGTGACTTGGCGGGGAATTGGGAATTAGACTAAGTTCTAAGTCATCACGAAACCTCTGTTTGAAGATGTCCCACGTCGTCCAAGCACTTCCGAGATTTTTGTAGACTAGAGGCGAAGATTGACAGCAATCTTTAAAGGGTCTGAGACGTGCAACCTTACCAATATCTAACAATTTTAGCTTATGGGATCCTGGCGCATTCGTACATGGCATAAAGGGGAGACGATTCTTTATTCTTCTTCGCCAACGTTTTTGTGGGCAAAACGTGCCAAAATAGTCCACTTTGATTCACATTCTAAATTTTGTGAAAATTTAAAGTGAATGCTCGCACAGCTTTTGAAATGGATCAACTGCCGCAAGATTGTTTAAATCTTTCACCAACAATAGTTAACTGTCGAATTTTAAACCTTTTTTTAAATTATCTAACCACCATGAACTGGCACTGAAGTTGTCACGACCAGTTATTTTATTCTAAAAAAAAATTCCGTTCACTGGCAGGATTTCTCCCTTTCTTGATAAATTGTAGTTTCTGTGCTGCAGGAACCATGTGTATAATGCAGATTCTATTTCTGGGCACTCATTTTTCTTTAATGTCAGACACCGTGTTGATTCCTCTTCATACCATTTTACATGCACCTTAATTTCTTCTTTCTCGTTTGGATATCCGTAATAATCTATCTTCTTACTCCATATGCCACATCAAGTTGTAAAGGTGGTGAGCCATGATCTAGCTTCTTACTTTTACTACTATTTTATACTTTTGTCCAAGAGACAAGATTTTGTGCTTTATTCGTTAAGACGTTGTAACAAATACTGTTGACTTAGAACATGTAATCACAGAGCGAGTCTAATATCGCACACCAACACGACTGTTTACGCTGGGACTGAAGACAGAACGCTGAAACGTTGCAGACAGGTTTGGGCATGATTTTCGAGGTCTGACACAATTGCATTTCAGATTAGCAAGATACATCATTTTGACGATTTCGGAATATCACATGTACCGATTACAAAGGTTGCACTGTACATTGAATTATATACAAATTTATATTCGATAAAGTATAAAATTATCATTGATTCATACATAAGCAAATGAAGTACTTGATATTAACTGAAACGATTTTTACAAGAATAGGATTTAACTTGATTGCCAAAATAGTTATTTACGAACCAAGTGCGCGAATGAGTGACCAGTTTAAAGCGCGAGCCGGAGGCGAGCGCTTTATGGGCACGAATTGGGAAGAATTTCGCAGATTTTTGTAATTAAACGGTGAAAATGTAATAGTATACACCGCAACTTTCGTCGGACCATCCACATTTTAAAAAACGGTTCAGAATTACATCTGTGTTTATTACACGGTTTTTACTTATTTTTAACCAACAAACGTTCGTTCTTCCTTAAAAATAATAATAGTGTCTAATTTTGGTTTATGCATCTATCATTGACTAGCAGGTTTTCAACATAATTTTTGTTTTCGTGGGATGTCTTGGAAATGAGTTATTTCGCGGACATACTCTAGATATATGAAATTTTAAAAATTAAATAGTTTCTAAAATATTTAATCATTGGTATAATTTGTAAATATTTGGATCCTAATTTACTAGTAGGTACTAAAGCAAACCAATGTATAAAAATTTACACTTGCAATTTACACGAATATACATTAAATCAAGGATAAAAAGTATAGTGGGATAGTTACATATTTCAATTAGTATCAAATTTACTGACGACATCAACATAATTTTTAGATTTAGTTGCTTTTTAAAACGGTACGCGAAAATGTCCTGAAGAGAGTAAATTCGTATATTTTTACATTTTTAATATTGGTAAGTACATATATTAGCATATTGTAGATTGTAATTTTTAAATTTCGTAAACAAATACATATAAATATTTTTCTAGTAATCAACATATTCCTTAAAACGAAATAAAATACATGATTTACTTTTAATAAAATTTATTGGAGATCTAAACCTTTCAATATGCCGAGGAACGTGTACATAACGGACTAACCGTTTATGTAAAATTAGAAGTACTAGAATTATTAGATATATGTTAAAAATTATAATATAGTAAGATCAATAGATCGTGCTTATGTAAATACTAAATACCACAAAATCTATCACAAGAACAAACCCAATCTGTTAAAATAAACTAAGCATAGATCGTCCAGCATTCAATGCTAAAATCAAATAAAAATCGAGAGAATATATATACATTAAGAAAAAAGAAAATGTGAAAGACATATGATAGGTAGCTAATTGACAAGTTAATGTCGTTCTTTAAGTATACGATATAATATTTTTGTACTTTTGTTAATTTTTTAACTATAGTTTTTATTCGTTTTAAAATGACTTTGAAAAGAATGCTGTAATTGCAACACCTGAAATACTGTTTCTAAATTCATTGAACTAATACCGCACATACTAAATATAGTGCAAATCTGATCATTATAAACACAAATCATAAAACTGGTAAAAGTACGACAAAATTAGTGCATATCAGTACATTTCGATGTCAATCACACTTACATAAAACTTACTCTTAAAGTAAACGTCGAAAAAATTAGGTGTATATTACAAAAGAAGAAAAAAATAATATAAAGTTAGTACGTTTTGCTAACTTGACTGATTACAGCACATTTTTCAGGATGTAAATATTGTAAAAATCTTAAAACATACTCATATATCTAAATCGAAAATATCATTGTTACCATCTTGTTTATTTTCATCAGCAACCTGAGCCTGCGCATTTGTGACGGTTTGGTTGCCTTCATTAGTCTCTATATCTCCCTCCTTTCTATCCTCAATTTCGGACAGTTCGCTTTCGCTATGTCTTCTTTCTTGTGCCCGTTTCTTATTCCTAGCTTTCCGTTGATTTTTCTTCTTTTGACCCAATATACTAGAGTTTGACCTGAATATAAATTGTAAGATTACATTAATTTTGGAATAACGAACAGATAATTTTATTGTAATTGTGTAATCAACTTTGAAATTTTAAATGGGAACATAGGTCGCGTAAGGTATAATAATAATAATCAATTATTATTATTATTATTATAACCCAATTAATAATAATACCTTTAAAAAGAAGCCGCTACTACTAAAATATTTTCCAACAGTTATTGTTTACTCGTAAAAACTAAGAAATGCTGTGTATGTGGTTTTTGGTGTGATACTGTATGGTATCTATCCGTACAGTGACTTTCAAATGTATCCGGACACGACTAGATAGAGAAATACCTTGCGCTCAATACTTTATTCCAAAGAGCAGCAGAGCCAGTTTACTACTTGCTGAGTGTAATCGTAGTTTGTGATTCCATCATCTCATTTTCTTAATTCGCTTCAATTATCAATATCCATTCCAAATTATACTATTTTATGCTTTTAGTAAATGAGTGACGTCACCAACTGTCAAAATGTAAAAACTTTTTTATTTTTTTATTATTATATACTGGTTACTATTCAAAATTCATACTAGCCATTATTCATACTGGTCATTATGTTTGATTGGCTTGTTTAATCTGACAGATTGTAAGGTAATTATTAGCAGCTGGGTATGTTGACAGTATCTTGTTATTTGTACAAACGTCAAATGACTTATTAAAAATGTCAGGGTCACAATCGCAAAATGAATGTGGAACAACAAGTTATAAAAAAATTAGCTGGAAATGCTACAGAAGATTGAATTCCTTAATTCTAATATTTTAATTTATGCTATGTCTGCGTACATATTTTGTATATGCGTTTATACATATACACTGGAACCCGTTTAAATCCGCGGTCGGGAAACGTAAACATTCACTTAAACCTCTCAAGAGGGGTCCCCATCCTTATCCCGTTAGCGGAGAGGAAAGGCCGTGTTACGCGCTGATTGGCTCATGTGAATACGTGCACTATTGGGTGGTGGATGCCGAGCGGATCTAAATAAGTGCTATAGTGGGGATATAAGTAAGGGTGGATATAAGCGAGCGCGGATATAAACGAGGTCCCCGTGTAATGTAATGTTATTGTAAGAGCGACAAATTTCGGTTACACTCAGCAGGTAGTACGCTGGCCCTGCGGCTCTCTGGAATGAAGTATTGAGAGGAAGGTGTTTCTCTAGCCAGTCGTGTCCGGATACCTTTAAAAGCCACTGTACATAATAATTTTAAACATCCAGGACCGTACTGTAGGCTATGAAATCAAGTCAATTTTGACAGTCCTTAGTTGTGTTACGATTGTTGCATTGCGACGTACAAATAGAGTACTGTTGAAATGTTATTGATAATTGCTATCAGAAATAATATTAAACAGTTTGAATCACTAATTATAGGCCAAAGAAAATCCTTTCTAATCAGAGCAAATTTGATAAATTCCTTTTAGAGGAAGCAGAATAATTTAAATTTATAGAAGAAATTATTACACATTTCTCAAGATATCTTCCGATAGGTAAAACATAGTGGTACCTGGTTTTCGCTGATTTATTGGTAATTTAGTCAACTTTTTTAATCTGTAGTCAAAAATGTGTTTCCATTTAATATTTTCGATAAAAACAAAATATCCGAAAAAAATAAACAGCGCCCTCTAGCGTGCACGTCACTTATTAGATTGGTTCAAATTTGTGAGCATTAGATTGGAGAAGTAATGCTGTTTTTAATGAGACTAAGTTTTAAAAATTCGGTGCGCTTGCCTTATTTGACAAAACACACAAAAAATGTGCAGTACGGAATTATCTGAAAATTCCGATTTTCATATTTGTGATAGACCTAATTTTGCATAAAATAAGAATTAAAATTTTTGGTGTTCAGTTGTGCCCTCTAGCGGGTATCCTAAACTTCACTAAATAATTTTCAGATGTTTCTCGGAGCCACTCTAATCAGTGATATTTTTTTCCAGAAGCTGTACTGTAAACTGTTCCTGAGATATGGTCGAGCGCAATTCATTGTTGCCCAGCCGGTATATGGATTATTTTTTTAGAAATACAGTCGTTTATCCCTAGTTGTCAATTTTTTATAAAAATTGAAATAATTTAACAACGGCTAGTTTTAGAGGTAAGGTTTATTAGACATAGTAGTCTTAAATTTGTATCGCGAACACAAATTAATAAGGCAGTTGATATGCATTTCCAGTGTAACCGGAAGAAATATAAATCTAAAATATTTTAGAGTGAAACAATGTGTGTATTATGAAATCATGACGCAATATTCTAAATCACAATGTTTAAAAGTTTCCTATATTTTTTAAATAAAACTCATCATGCCATATGCCAATATATTACATTTTACTATGGACACGGTCAAAACCCGGAAGGCCTCATAATAAAAATTCGGACCGTGGAAGCCTTCGATATCATAATATTTAGAATTAAACAAAAATGCTGTTTCATACAAAAAGATCCACAAAGTTGGCACCACAAAGTGGTCAAAAATCCACAAAAACAAAAACATCAGCGATATCGATTGGCCACATTTTGCTTAGGCTACAACCACTGTATCCATATTTTGGGGTCTAATGGTGGAAATCGTTACCTCGACGACCTCGAAGTTACATACAAGAGTTTCAAAGTTTATCGCAATTTTCACAAACTTTGTGAAAATGATAATACAGGGTGCGGCCGAAAAGATTTTACACTTTAAACGTTTGCTTAAAGAGAAACAGCATAAGTTACAGCAACGTTCTCTTTTTCAATGAAAAGAGTTAGCCTTTGGAAATTTATTTCATAGTTTGACAGTTGTCAACAATGCACTGGACAGTGCCTCAACGTGTCTTTTGTGTGGAACAATTTTTAATATTAAATTCAATTACTGCCGTGCAAAGAAGGTTTAGGTTTATGGGTTAAAAATGGAGAAACACAGGTTCAATCCGGAACATAAAACCAACCGGTCGGCCACGATCTGTGCATAATGCGGATAACCAAGAAAGCATTAGACAAGCAATTATTGCGAGTCCTAAAAGATTAATCAGAAAACAAGCTTTGGCCCTCCATATTTCAGACCGGAGTATTCGACATATACTAAGAGGTATGAAATTTCATCCGTATAAAATTGCAGTTGTTCAGGAATTAAACGCGAATGATAAAGTTAAACGACTCGAATTTTGCCGAACTTTCTTGGCATTGCGAAATAATGTATGTACCTCTGGTATTGAGCATCCATTATTTACTAGCGACGAGGCCCATTTTTATTTAAACGGTTTGGTTAATAAACAAAACTGTTGTTTCTGGGCTAAAGTTACTGTATGGTGCGCCATTTCAGCTATAAAAATAATCGGTTCCTACTTCTTTGAAGAAAATGGCACCACCGTAACAGTTAATTCGAAACGTTATGGTGAAATGTTACGAAATTTTTTTCTTCCACAAATTCAAGATATGGAGTTTTGATTCCAACAGAATGGAGCAACTTGTCACACGACAAGAAACAATAAGGAGATCGTGAATCGGTTTTTTCCAGAGAGATTAATTTCGATCAGAGGGACAATAAGATGGCCTCCTAAGTCACCCGACTTCACCGTGCCAGATTTTTTTCTTTGGGCCTTTTTAAAGCATAAGGTCTATTGTAACAAGCCTCGGAATTTAGAGGAGTTGAAAAGGAACATTACAACTGAAATTCGCGCAATTTTCCCACATATTCTTAGGAGCTTCATAGATAATTTTGTTAGTCGATTAGAGGAACAAGGAGGGCATTTACGGCACTCTATTTTTAAATCATAAATTTCCAAATATTATACTTTAAAAATGTTCAGTTAGTTTTGTTAATCTTAATATAAATAAAAGTTTATAGCAAAATTAAAATGTAAAATCCTTTCTGCCGCACTCTGTAGTTTTAATTTAATAATAATACTAATTTATAGGGGGTAGAAGTTGGAGAACGATGCGCAAATAGCAAGATAATCATATGTAATTGATTTCATTAGCCTTTATTAAAAATCTTCCAGCTCGCTAACGAGAATAAAGTAGACAAATAAGCGCAAACGTGACTTAGACTCCACACACTTGGAATTCTGTTTTTAAATATTTATTGTGCGATTTTAATAGTAAACGACAGATTATTTATTTATTTATTTTTTAACTGTGAATATTGAAAGTTATCATGACAAAATAAATTGATAGAGATACTTTTAAAAATTCATGACAAGGAACCTTTAATCATTGTCTGAGAACGTTTTATGCAAATTATAAAAGTACCTATACAAGATTCTAGATAAGATAACATACTTATAACAATGTTAATTAAACCGTTATTTCGTCCTATTTCACCATTATTATGGCTTTGTTATTAAATACGCAAAAAATTTATTAAAAATCAGTTATAATACCTGTAATGTTGCTTCAGGACAACGTCGTTGAATCTAACAGTCTTCTTCAAGCTTGTAGATACTTCTCCATCTTCTGGAATGACAGAGTCTAAACTATTACAATTTTCGAATGATGACACCCAAAGAGCATCATCTATACTGGACTCAGATATACTACGACTTACGGAACTACGAGATGTCGAAAATCGTTTTAAAATTCCCCTACACTTACTTGGACTATAGCTGTAGCTCAATTCATCACCACTAGATTCTGAAATAGCACCAACAATATCAATTGCCTTACTTGTAGTAGTCCTTTCATCAGTTCCACTATCAACGCTTCTTGATTTAGGTAAATTTTTCCTGAATTGTTTAATTTCTTCAATTATCGTTTTACTACATTCTTCTACATCACTCGAGTTATCATTTTCTGCTGCCACGTTGTTACAGGTTGCTTCTTCTTCCTTATTTCTCTCTTTTTCATCGTTTGTCTCTAGCATTCTGCTAACATTAGCCGGATCTTCGATAAATTTCTGTTCTACATTTGCTTCGTCTATTCCAATAAAATAGCTTGAAATGGTTTTATCACAGAGATATAGTGGTAATTGTACAATAACATTATTATCCCAAACTTCAATCGATACGTTCTCGCTTTCAATGACGTGCTCTTCTATTTTAATGTAAGCTGCATAATATATTGGATAAAATCCAGAACTTACGGTCGCAAACTTAATATGAATAGTATTCTCTTCTAATATTTTGGACAATGTAGTTTCGTCAACATTTTTCACGTGCAACGTAAATGCAAGAATATTCTCATATATATGGCAACTAAAATCTGGTAACGAATAATGAGTATCTTGTTCTAAAAACGTGTTCACTTTAGTCCTAAAATCGTTTTCATTTTCACAAGAATTTTCCGATAACACTGATATTAAGTTCACACTATTATGATGAAACTCGTCCGTTGGACTTGATGTTGTAGGAGATCCGTGATCACTTTCGACACCACTATCATCTCGATTAATATCTAACGAAAAGATATCTATCCTCCTCACCGGTAGAGTTACTATCAATTTCTTCGTATCTTTATCAAATTTTGCATTTCCCGAACTTTCTTCTACAGCATAAGGCAAAGTAAGGAACAGTTTGTACTTTGATGGTTTTTCACTCGTTAGCTGAATTGTTTTTTCCATAACATCCAACATTATATCACTAGCAGATTTCAAAAGAGGTAAATTAATTTCTACAATTAATTCTTTCGGAATTGCACTGTTAAGTTTAGCATTTTTATGTTCTGTAAATTCTTCCAATTCCACATGTGAACGATGTTTAATTACATAGGTTGGTGTCGTATATTTTGGATCCTTATCTTCAACATTAATTTTTATTTTCTTTATTGGTTGTTTCTCAACTTTAGGCATAGACCCAAACACCTTATCCATAACTTCTTGCTCTTCTGAATTGAGTTGCGGTTTATCCTTCAATTCTTTTCTTATCACTGCAGCATGAGCGACACCTTTATATTGCATTTTTGGAAATTTCATATTCTTTGTATCTAGTTTCACATTAAAATTAGATTCGACAGCTTCGCAAGCAGTAGTATTAACCATATTAGCAAAAGCTTTGTTATTCTGAGCTAAGTACAGTGTATCAGGATGAAACACTACATCGAAAACCTGACATCTTTGTCCTTTTCTATCAACATCTTCTCTGGGAGGTGTTAATGAATGGGGCAACGACCAGTGAAGTCCTTTCTTGCCATTTTGCGCAACGGACTTTGAAGTTGGTTTCTGTATATTAGTGTTAGCGCAAATATTAACGAAAGCCTTTTTACTACCGTCGACACTGGTTTTGATGACATAACCGGCAGTAGGATTGATAAAAGTCACATCGTAACCTCGTTCTTTTTCCAACTGGGTTATTTCCTGTTGATATAGTTTTTGATTCTCTGGATCTTGAATTTCTTCTACGTAGTCGTGTAATAATTTACGGAATTCTTTGTCCTTCAATGCTTCGCCGATTTTTTCAACTTCATCACGGGTTATATCTAAGTCTTTAAAACTATCAAACGAACGTGCCATCGCTTGTTGTGTACGTGTGCGATAATACAAATGTAATGTTATTAAACGGTAAATAAAAATATCTGGGATAACAACTCGTAGCGCACTAACTACGTATCAAAACAAATGATCACGTGGACCAATCAGATGGTCACCGGCCGGCTTATTTCGAGCGCGAACATTCGAAACTACATTAAAAATAAACCCTAATAAAACGAAGGCAATGTCAGCAATCCGCTGTTTGATCGATGTAAATGTAATAGAAAATTACGTAAGGGAGTCTAAATATAACCATTTGCGCGCATTATTTATCATACTGCATAACATAAATGATTCCAAAAAACATTTGATACCACATACTACGATTATATAAGCTTATAAATCTTGACCCAAAAAGATTTTGGCAACGTCACTAGGAAGTTTTAAATTAACTACGTCTTTCACACTGAACAGAATATTTTGCATCATAATTTTTATTTTTATTGAGTTGTGGTTATCGTTATATGTATACACGTGGAGAAGCTGATGTTTTATTTTTATATAATACGTGTAGAGCATGATATGTTTACTGTTATTGTTTATAATGAATCATGAAAAAAGTATGAGTGGTTCAAGGTTATAAAATTATACAAAAACTGAATATAAATACACTCAGCGTAATTACTATAGTTCCATCTAATTTTGTAATTCTCTAAACAGTTGGGAATTAACTAAAATTACATTTTTGAATGTAAAGAAATAGCAGAGACATTATTTTGTCAATATCACAACTGTTAAATATACCGGGTGTTAAAAAAGGTTGTCGGATATTTTACCCAATTATAGAGTAGGTACTGGTGGAAATAAACAAAAAAGTCTTAGTCAACATGAGTCCGCAATTCAACTGTTTTTGACATATAGTCGATTGCATACTGTATTAATAGGATAAAAATTTTCAAAGAAATTCGGATCGCAATGTAAATTAAACAAATGGTTACTTAAAGTAAAACTAAAGAAATTGTTCTATATGTCCACCGTTCATTTCAAAGCACGCTTCACACCTTCTTATGAAAGATCGACGCACTCTTTCGAAAATTCCTGGAGTCCTCCGTGTAGGTAATAGGGGAATAAGTACACCTGCCGTATAAATTTAGAAATACCACCGACATTTTTATAATTCCACAGCATTAGGCAGACATCCTTCGAAATCAGGCATTAAAAAAGGAAAACCAAATATTTATAATAATTAATGTAATTGCAATATTTATCTTTTTAAAAAGATATGCTTATCTTGCACGACATTATAAAATTTTACATAAATAATTTTAATAAAATAAGTTCTCTCATTCCTTTTTCCTCGATATACTGCTAAAAATTAATACATAATTGTTTATAAATTTCGATATAGCGATATCTACGCCTACAAGAGATAATTTATTCAGAATAGAACAGAATGACCTCATTTTTTATAAACCACATATTATTTACCTACGATACTCTTAACTTTTAACCAGTGAATAGGGATTAAGAATGCATACATACTAACTCGCATATCTTGAAGCTTATATACTTATATACATACATACATAAAAGACATAGCGTATGTATGTAATAGGCCACTTGTTATTAGTTAATGGTTCAGTTGTTACAAAACCAGTCTAGTATTGTGTAATAAAATTTATCTGTTGCGTAAGATTTGAGGTCGTAGTATATTAGATAGGGTGGCATTTGAATACTTTGTAATTTATAAAGATGAAATGCGAAATACACAACGAAATTTTATTCAAATCTAATGATGCTATATCTCGAAATAAAGTATATAGCTAAAAAATTGGTGTTCCTCATTCTAATCCTTAATTTAAGAATTGTAAAACTAATAGAATATAAAATAAAATCTTGGCACTAAGAATATGGGAGCACTAAGAAACTTTCTCCTTCTCTATTACTTATTTGTAGACGCACTGACGTGCGTGAAGATATGAGAAATTGTGGCGTATAAGGTTTGACCCTTGACTTTTTCATACTTTCATTCTTTGTAATTTCAGGAGCAACGTTTCTAATTAATTATTTCTCTGATCGATATATTAAAACAATGATGTTTGGAAGCGGGATACTAAATGTATACTACCTGCCACAAGTGCAGATAAGTTAAGAGAACGGAATGATCATCTTATATCTTATTATCTTTTCTACCAAGCTGATTATTGTTACCTAAGTCAATTGCCCACTTTATCTGTTCAGTATGCTGGATATCATCCTGTCCATAATATGAACGTCTTTATCATGTATTGTAATGATATATTTTCCAGTTGCACTGGATGCTAGAAAAATATTCAGCATAACCAGGTAAGTGTTTTAATTGACATTGTTGTCAAAGAAATATGGTCCAAACAAAAAAATGGAATAACTCTACTAGCGATTATTTTGGGAAGATATTTTCGTTTGTAGAAAAAATACATTCATCTGAAAAACATGTTTTCTTGTAAGAAATTAATGTTATACCCTATCTATAGGCAGAAATTACCATTCTGGACGTTTTAATACATCATCGGATAGATAATGTATAAAAAATGAAAACCCAAAAAATCTAGAAATTCTGATTTCGATAAAACTTAAAAGGACAATCAAATTTTCGAGATACACCATCCTCCAAAAATTCGTAGTAGATACTTTAGAAATTTTTTGCGACACAATATGAAACATATTATCTAGCTTCGTCAAAATAATAACAGTAAAACAATGCTAATAGTACCCCGTACCCGCTCTGTTTAAGATAATAATTCGCATTATCCTGGATACTAATTAACTACTTAACAATTAAACCCATTTGTACCAGTGTTTATTTTCGCATCGTAAAGAATTGGTGAATATTTATACGTTTTGTATTCGTAAGCAGCCTCTGTATGTGATGTATAAGCCAATAATATAATTGAAATAAGTACGCATTGAAATATTGACCAAGTTGTAATAAAAACAAAAATGAGACTTTGATGAGATTTAAATAGTAATTAAAGATACCGGTAAAAGTTTTACCAAGGCCCGAAATTTGCTTTTTGAGCGTTTGAATAATTCAAAATTTTATATTTTAGCCAAGAATCATTAAAATTTCAGATACATGAATATTCTTCAAAATAAGTCATCGTAATTTGAAATTTCCCATAATTTACTATCTTTCTGTTGGAGTTCTGATTACACCCTAGGGAGTTCTGGAATTCTTGATCACATTTGAAAAAAGTTACGTCCAAATAAATGCAAAAATAGTAGTTGAAAGTGTGGAGTGGTAAGTTCATGTAAGTGTTGTACAAAAATAGTGGTAATAGTTGAACTATTCATTCTAAGCATTTTTTCGTACGTATTATTGCTGGAGCTCTTCAAATGCTATCCAGATGAACTCTAATAAGAAATTCTAAATTCCCAAAAGAGACGAAAAAAATATTAAAATACAATAAATCGCGATAACTTTCAAAATATTGATCCAAGCAAATCTCAATATGTACCGCTAAATCTCTTGAGAGTTCCGGCAATAATTATTAAGGTTCGAAGTGCTCAGATGATTAGTTCAGCGATTTTTCGTATCTCAAAAAAATGTATATTTCTAGCGATAGCTGCTGAGGTTTCAATAAACAATGATATTATTGCTACGATTTTCTGTATTAAAAAAATGGGAATATTGATTTTTTTTAATAGGATTTCTGGGTAGCATCCTAAGAGTTCTATTGCGGTTCGAGAGGCTTAGATCAATATTTAGATAATTCAAACGTTATCGCGTTTTTTGTACAATTTTTTATGGACTTGGCACTACACATTTCCAAGTACTATTTTCTGTAGTTACCTCAATGGAAGTTTTGTAAAATATTATCAGGAAGTCTTGCAATCAAGAGTAAAAAAGTTTTTTTGAAAAGTGCCAAGTTCACAGATGTTTTTTGTAGACAATTGAGACGACATATTTATACCAAGCATGTACAGACCCACTATCAGTATGAGATAACTCGTTTTGATAACTATTTTACATGACAATACTAAACTAAAAATTATATTTGTTTGCTATAATTATTTTTGTTTATTTTTAGTAATTAAGTTTCTAGAATATCTTCTATATAATACACTTAGTCAACTTGCAATATGAAATAGATGATAATTGCCTCTATATGCAATATTGTTTGAAATATTAAGTTGGCATAAACAACATTTATTTTAACAATAAACATCGGTATCACCTCACACCACAACTTTGATTAATTATTCGGGACACGTGTTTCGAAAACGCATGGGTTTTCATCATCAACCGAATACCGAATGATTCGGTATTCGGAGAGCATTTGCTCTACAGAAAGTGTTATCAAATTTAAACAAGAATTGTATTTATATTTGACTGTAAACACAAAATAAATGTTAGAGTGATTTCAAGGACTGTGGGCTCGTAATAACAATAAACATCGGTATCACCTCACACCACAACTTTGATTAATTATTCGGGACACGTGTTTCGAAAACGCATGGGTTTTCATCATCAACCGAATACCGAATGATTCGGTATTCGGTTGATGATTCATCGGTTGATTTTTTTCAGTCCCAACATCTTTCTTTTGGTATCCTCTATTTTGCATAAGCTTCACAGTCGTGTATCTTTTGATTTTCTTTTGTTGTTTTCTACTCTTCGTTCTAAGTAACTTTTGTCATGATGCACTATAAACGGATTTCAATTTTATCGATTAACTTTGTCATCTAAGTCGTCACTAATGTTTAGAATATTTTCACGTGATAGTTCATATTCAACCATATCCAACTGCAAAATTTTGTTTTAAAATTCCGATCCGTTTGTATAATACTTTTAATAGGCCATTCTCACCAATCACCCTAACAATTGCTTATTTGATTTTCATTGTGATTACTAAAGTCATTTCCGTTTTATCAAGAAGTTTTAGTTTAAATACAAAAAAGCTGTAGAATACATCATCTATATAACATCATATTATTAACGACATTTTAGTAAACGACCGTTTAGCGATAGTTTATTAAGTACAACACAGCGTAATAAATTTAAAAACGTTGAGATGAAGTTTTATTAGTAATCGTAAATTAAAATTCCGTAACTGTAAACAGTTTGTTTGTCCTTTAAAATGTAAGCATTACGAATGGCATCCATTAGCGACTGTTTACCAGCAATTACGAGTGATAAACAATAAAATTTGCAGCTAGTGTAATATATATAAGTAAGTAGAGTACCAAGTACAAAATGATCGCCATTAATTCTCATTCTGATATAGAAAAAAATAAACTTGAATTGCATTGTTATTATAAGTAAGTCAAACAGCTTTTGTTAATTTTTCTCGATGTTTTGCATGAATATTGTCCCCAAATTTACGCAATTCAAGACGCATAAATATATATGCTGTTGACAGCTTTATTAGGACATTTAAAGCGCATTACTTTTTTCCGTAGTTTCAACTTTCACCTTTTTCGGACGGAATTTATATAGTTCTCGCTGATTTATCGATTCCCTTTTGGATAGAAGATCGTAAAATAAAACAATTGTTTCATCACTTTTAAGAATGGTCTCTAAAACCGGTTTTCACCAACAGAAGTTTGTGACAGAATTTCAACACGGTTGAACCTGTATAAGCCATATCAAAAATTTAAGGTGCCTACCTTTTGTGTATGCGGTAGATGTATTTTCTTTTTAAAATTAAACGCGATTTTTTTAGCAGGAAAGGTTTATTTTGTAATTAAAAGCTAATTTAATTACTCCGAAGCAGTTCAATCAAAACTGTACCCTCGTTTAAAGAAATGAAATTCGATTTACAGCAAAGTCTTTTATTTATTAAATAGAAATATCTCACTGAAAAATTGGGATTTCATTTGGAAAAAATCGTACATATATTTTGGCAGTATTTGCTGTATAAATGCTTTTGTAAATTGGGTCCCTGGTTCCTCATATGCATATATACATTGATTAGTATTTAACTAGTCATCATTATAGTTAATATAAAATGAAGGTAAATAGTTACTATAACTTCAAAAAATAATTAGTAAAACTGTAAATAAACCAACTACTCCTTATTGAATATACTCGTACATACTTCATTGTCTCAGACGATTCCATTTCGCAATATTTACTAACATACTTACATTTTATCATCAGAAAAAAATATAACGAGACAATCATTACAAGTGTTATAAATAAATACCTATGTAGATAAGCTCAAAAACAAAAACAGTCCCATCTCGTCCATAATTGAGAATCATGAATATTAATAATAAATTAATTAAATTGTGTTTTTGAAAAACAATTGTTGAAGTTAAACGTGAGCGTCAGTGATAAAAAGTAAAATCTTTTATAAATTACAAAGTTACGAGCGATAATAAAATCTGTGTTTTGATTTCTCCAACAGGACGAAATAACACCAAGCAGTTTCCTTTCTTTTCATCGAAATAGGGCAACACATCAATGCAGGTTATTTGTATAATTAAACCGTACGTTTGTTCTTTGATCAATATCGATTTATTTTTTAAATTGCGAATTTCCATTCCCTTTTTCTCGAGACAGTGTTAACGTTTCTCAAACTGTAATTGATCTATTATTGTCCATACAGCTTTTCTTAAACATTTCAAATACAAATCGCACAACATGCAATCAAATACCCAAGTAATAATAGTTGCATTTCCTGTGTTCAATACATATACAGACTGATCCAAAACAATTGAACATACTTGCTACTCCTGGCTTGAGTTTCTTTATATGCAACTTCATAAATCTAATTAAATTTCTTCTTCTGTTTATTCATTGATTCATTCATTCGTTTTTATGATGTTTTATTGGGTCTGCATTCTACCCAATAATCTGTTAAATGCTGGGACCTCTTTTAGATGTTTTTGATCCCTACACGAAAACAATACAAGAAGCATAATAGTTTGGCGTTAACCGTGATAAATATACATCTACCAATGATTGGTAAAATGATGAAAGGCGAGATCCAATAAGAACTATATTGGATTGTAGTCGGAATAAAAGCAGATAATGTTTTGCAGAAGAGAAGTTTATACAATAAAACTTGTTTTTTTAAATTTTTTTATGGATTTCTTCTGCTTTTAATTGCTTGGCTTTCATAAAATATGTTTATCGATTGTAAGGACTCTAGCTTGTACTGTCTGCATTATTATATCTTAGATGATCTATCACTTTTTGGACGGTAGCAATGTCGATTTCCCGAATTTTTTGAGATTCTGCGTCTTAACTGGTCCTCATTTTGGGCTTCCCAACCCCCATCATATACCTTTCTGTGCAAATAAGGCCAAAATTTCTCAATGGGTCTCGCTTGAGGAACATTTCGACGGCTATCTGTTTTCAAAATGAAATTGATGCTGTTTGTGGCTAACCAGTCTCTTGTTCTTCTGGCGTAATGACACGAGGTTAAGTAAAGCTAGAATATTATTTGGTCGTTGAATGATGTGTATTAATAAATTTTCGAAGTTCTGTGAGGCATCTTCGTATGTAAATGTCTACATTAATGGTTTTACCTTGAACATGTCCAACATGCAGCCGTGAAATATCAGTTTCTGATATGGTACAGCACAACAAAATTTTGTCTTCAAACTTGACTTTGCTTTTGAATTTAACATTGATAAACTTTGATCTCCAAACTGAATAACGTGAAATATTTTTCATCGTCCGAAAATAACTTAAATGACAATAACTCATCTCTGAATACAAATTTTATGGACAAAGTTTCATAAGATTATATTTCATATGTTCTTTAATTATCAATAAGCAGATTTCAATATTGTTACTAATATAGGAAGCTATAGTTAATAACATTTTAGAAATTAATAAAATTATAGCTAGTAATAACGTTCAATTAATTTGGTTCAATCTGTATAAAAGCACGTTTATCAGCCACCGCCTTTCCTATATATGAATCATGTTTTTGAATGTTTTCACTTTCATTTCGTATATCTGCAGAGATCGCGCGCTCACATTTACTCAAAATTCTACAGCAGGTAGTAGGAGATGCTTACTTCTTACAAATGGTCAATGTTTACCTTTCACCTTTGTATTCGACAAGTTAACTCTTTGCGGTTAGTTTCGGTCCTCCTTGTAATCAAAGTTATTGCGTCATATATACATAGTATCTATTAATATTAGACTTTAATAATTAATTAAATATCTTTAAAAACCTACGATGCGCGTGAGAAGTTCTTTATTAAGTGTACCGTTTGTATTGTTTTTGATGCTATGTATTACGCGTGTTTTAGAAAATAGAAACAACAAAAATCTTAGCCAAACAACGCCGCCGACTTTTCAAACTGGATATTTTTCTAAACCACCAATCAAACGCACAACGAAATCTTTAGCAGAACTCGGTGCGATGGACGAACTCAATCCTCATATCTTGTTTTTCAACAGGATACCGAAAAGCGGTTCGGAAATGCTATTGCTTTTATTACAATGGCTGCAGGGATGGAATAATTTTAGGCATGTTCGTTTAAAAGATGAAAATAAGCCGAAAATGAGTACAATGGAACAGGTATTTAAAAATATATTTACAGATTCTCACGATAAATTTTCTTTTGATTGGCAAACAGATGTATTTCTAATTCAAATACCACATTATAAAATGTATAAACTACATAAAAACGATAGCATCCTAATGTTATGAAGCATTCCATACCAACAACGCATCATCGGGTATTCGGCCTTCGAATAAGAAATCTTTTGAAAATAAATTATAAATTAAATCTATTTCCTTCTCACCTTACCCACCTGATGTACGCATCTTCCAAAGTTCAAGGAGGTTTTGATATTTTAGTTTTAAAATCTGAGAGAGATACATCCATGACTTTAAATCAATTATAAACAACGTATATATTGTTACTTCAGTTATAAATAAATTAGGTATTATTTGCAACACAATTTAAAAATATTAGTAGCAGCAAAAGTTAAAGAAGTGTAGAAATAATTGATTGTAATAACAGGAAGAACTTGCAAAGTTTGGAATTTAGTCATATCGCTGAGAAAGTATATAACAACAGCATGCGATAAAGAACAAGTTTTAAATACATATATGTGTAGCAAGAAGAATCATTACCTCTAATTGAAACATGTAAGTTATTGAGTAAAGTAAATGTAGAACAAGTAGAAAGCAATAAATATAATAACTAGACATATGTTTGAAAAATTAGTAGGTATCTAACGCCAAACACATAATAATAATAATTTAAAATAATAATTTTTTTAATGGAAATTTTTAACTTCCTTAGTTAAATGATCAAGAACTATTATTAAATTAACAACACAGTTATGTTACATATACAGGACGATACACTTATACTATACTTTTCAAGATTATTGTATACTTACTTTAAAATTTTGGCCTTTAACTACCTTAAACAAACGCTAACTAAAAACTAACTTCCTTGCGACTTAAACTAACATAAAATTATGGCCATCTTTCTACAACGATTAATGTAGTTTGAAGTGGTTGGCACTGATGAATTTTGCTCACACCTTCAAATTCTCCAATATTAGAATTAAATTAAATATTTCAATGTTGTACCATTTATATCATTTCCACGGTTAAACTAAAAACAGTAAATAATTCAACAACAAATTTAAATAAGCCCATTAAAATGTAAATTTAATATTTGATTGATTAACTTTCGATCAAAATTACTCGTCTTTTTCTGCGGTTGTTTACCATTGAACATAGTGTGGGTGGATTGTATAATCCTATCAGTATGTTGTTTAATAATAATGATGAAAGTGTAGTAGTTGAATGAACTTAATAATATAATTTTTTTAAATATGTATTTAGGGTAATACGAAGAAAATTGAAAATATAATGAATTTTAATTAATATATTTCCTTTATATATTTTTTAAAAGTTAGTTCATATGTTTTCATGAGAAATTGTCAATTATTGTTTGCAGGAAACGTTATATACGTAGATATTTTTTTCACAATTGTTTTAAACCATGAAGGAAGTTACTCAGGACGTTGATTTGATAAGGTTTAGCGCACTTTCTTCAGATTAACTTGTTTAATTTGTTGTATGTACCGTTATATAACAACCTATCAAGTCTACATAATCACAATAGATTTCTAAGAAATTCCTTACTAGTATTAAAACTAATTCTAATTGCATATTCATATTTATGTCAATCAATAATATTTCTTTCCCAATTTCAACCACCAGGTCTTTAAAAGAATATGATGAATGTAATTATATGTTTTCAAGTTTTAAGAATATGGAAATAAAGTCTCATTATATTTCGTCAGTCATTCATAACATTAAAATAACTAAATCACTTTTCATATTGAATATTATTTGATCTAAGTTGGATATAATCTTGTAATGATATCTGTAGGAACTCCACCTTCATTTTATCATTTTATAAACCTAATATGTTCCAACTACTCTCATAAGACAGCAAAAACTTACGTCTAAAAACTGAGTAATTTTCCTGCTTGTTTGTTAATGTATCAAAAATGTTGAAAGGCATTAGAAGCCGTCAGCATCCAGACTTCTGAAGAGGATATAAAATGTATTGGTGGCATTCCTCTTTGACAACCAAACTGCCATTAAGGCACCACAGTATATTCTTTGTCATTGTCGTCCTTTAAATCAATATTTCATTCCAAAAATTCCAGTCCTATTGAAATAAAAGAATTAATCGTGAACCTTTCGCTTATGTTAACTTTGGTGGAATCCATAACAACTCCACTTGAATATTCATTTTACTTTGTCAGTTCTCAATGATTGGTTCCTCAAAAGTTATATGATCAACCAAACTTGCAATTTTATCTCAATAGTTTCGTCAATAGTTTTTTATTGATAGCTGTACACATATGTTTAGTATGGATATCCATCTCTGTTGGCTCGATGGATCACCTCGTATTAACTAATGCTAAAATTAGCTGCGACGAATATATTCCCAGAACCTCATCTTCTATATAATATCTTTAATTGTTTTTGCAGTATGAAAGAATACTTACTCTAAACTCAATTTTTTACCACGAGATTGTTTGTTTATTCTCAAAGTTTGTTCTCAAAGGTTTCACAAGGTTGAAAGGAACACAATTACACTCATATGAGTATGTACCAAGTCACTGCGAATGTAAGGGTAATGGGATGGTTGATGGCCTTGTAAAAAAAGGCGAAGAGCCATTTTATGGTCTAACTAAAAGCCACGTCAGAGTTCATCTTCAACAGTAGGAGACTGAACAAAAAACTTCGCACTGGATCAATACTCTAAAAGAAAGGTAATCAAAAATAGTTTATTACTTTTGCATCCATTAACGCCAAGTACCTACTGAACTTCAATAAGAGAGATTTCAGCACTATCATGGTTTGATTTACCAGCCACGACCCTCTGCGGTACTACTTTAAGAAGATGAGTAGAATAGACAATGATAAATGCCAATTCTGCTCGAAATACAGGGAAACGGCAGAACACATCATGGGCGACTGTGTAGCCCTGGCCCGACTACCTCCAACAGGTTCACTTGAAACCGGCTGATGTTAGAACCGTAGCCCTCAAGAAGAGGTCAATTGGGAGTAAAATATTGAGAGTATTCACAATAAATCTTACAGGTCGCAGTAGAGAGAAGCACTGATCGACCCACAAAAAATCTAATCTAATCAATTGTGTTGCGTTGCTTTAATCGGTCTCTCAATTCTGGCAACAGGTCATAAAATTTTTTCATTTAAGCATTCTTGATACTTTCCTAGAAATGGCTTTCTGTGCTGTTACACGCGAGGCATTTATGCTTATAAACTGTTTCAAAATGATTGAAAGTATTTTGAAGTACGTTCATAACTTTTCTTCTAAATCTTGTAGTTTTTCATCAAACAGTGGCTTTGATTTTTCTCGTACTTGCTCGTGCAGTTGCTTTAGAATCATAGATTTGGCGGAATACACTGAAACTAAAGTAAATGAAACAAAAAGTTAATGTACCTACATACTTTGTGTAACAGTATCCATCATAGGTTTTGCCATAAAGATCACTTCCAACATAAACATTATCACAACGAAAAACGGAATTCTGTGAAGAAAGATGCGCGTAGGAAGTCTACACGCGACTGCTTGAGCTACTACAGCTGACGAGTCCACCACGTGACGGCATATTTATCTACCTATTCTGGGATGTATTACAATACTATATGTAAATGATTACAATTTTAATTCATGGCCAAGGATTTGGCGAAAATATTAGGCTGCGTCATGGTAGTATTAAAACCTTTGTCAGATCTGAACCCGCTTTTAGCCCCATGTGAGACATCATAAAACTCTCTGGATTAATTCAAGCTAGGAAAGGCTTCACAAGGTAGTCTTTATGTGCATCTTTCTGGCGTCTGTTCGAGTGGCCTTTTGGAGTTTTCTCACCTGTGAAAGAAAAAAGAAAGGTTTTGATGATTTAATGTTTTCCAAGTTTGAAGTTGTAATCTCCACAAACGTTTTCGTATCAGATACTTTTACAACTGAATCAGTATTCTTCTGGCTACAGGCTTCTATATTGTTTGCCATAATTTTAATAAGTTTTTGTTAGATGTGAAGCTGTGGTCTTAATTTGAACGACCATATTACTTTATACTTTATATTTACTTTTGTGTTCGCGTTTACTGCACAATACTTGTACGCTAACCTATGTAGAACCTAACATATAGTACTGTATATTCTAGCCGTGGTAACATATTCGTACTTTCTTTTGGACAAAGGAATTAAATATGTTATCATGATTTTATATAGGTACATACATATGTAGTTAGCAATTATATACGTCAAATGATTTATATGCAACAATTTTATTCGTTAATAAAACGCAAAAGCATATTATGTAAATTTACCGACTTTCTTTTCATGAAATTGTTGAATACCTTTTATAACATTTATGCAAACGCATTCGATTTCCTACCTGTATATCACACATTTACGCATACGCAATTTCAATATGCGTTTTAACTACCTACCTATGTGAAATCCATTAAAATACCTAACCGGTCGATTACTCGTCGCCGAATTTGGATACTTGTGTGCTGACAATGCGAACCGGTATTGTTCATTTCGCTTTCAGAATATCGAAAGCATACCTATCGGCTTTAAAATTCTTATTGTTTTCTATGGATGATTGTATCTCTGTCTATTTTCTTTGTAGGAAGAATTACTTGATGCAATCCAAAGTAGGATCAAACAAGAGACCATACCGTTATGCTTCGATCAACCAATTCATTTTATCAACTTTTCGTCTTACGATAAACAATCACCCACTTACATAAATTTAGTCAGAGATCCTGTGGATAACTTCATTGCGAGGTAAGACAAGTTTCCAACGTAAAATAAAATACGCATTATTTTAACGTTTATTACGATATTTCTGGTAATTTTGCATTCAATATGTTAATCCGTCGTTAATTCTTTTTCTTTCTTAGAAATATCTTAGAAGCATGAAAGTTTGTACTTCCATATTTATGTAACCTACTCCCAACGTTAATCTAAGATATTATTGCTAGTAAGAACCCCATTTTAAAAATTGCTATAAATACATTATTCCAGTTTACTAAAAGTCTACTTTTAATGTGTAATGGCAATGGCTATTAGCATGGTAGGTACTACTTATTATGTGGAATAACGTAATTTTTATTGAATTAATTGTAATTATAGTTTAACAGTAATTAAATACATATACATATCGCAACTAGAACATATTAAGTAATACAAATATCGGTTTAAAAATTCTTGCTTGGCGTACAATTCGTGCTTTTATTTTTTTATTAATACAATAATATAGAAACCAAACAAGGTCAGAAGGAGATACAATAATATAATAACAGAGAATAATAGTAGCCGTGGTAGTAACAGAGATTACGCTGTTGACTATTGTAAATTATGTTGCATAAATATTAAAAGTTATTGAGCATAGTCTGGTACACTAACTCTCATAAGTATTTACACACCAAATAAGTCCCTATATAAATTATTTTTTCCACTACTAGCGTTAGAAAACGTCATTATTTGGTATGTCTTCGGGCCGAGAAGACAAATTTCTCTCCTAGTAGTCAATAATAAAAATTATCTCCTACTAGTAAATAATAAAAACAATTGACAATAATAAAATTATGATTTATTCAATAAAAATGTATAGAATAGAAATAATTTGAATATAAAACCATAGATGTCGTATAGATGCACGAATGAAATCCGCAATTCAAGAAAAAAGGTTAACTTAACATTTAACATAAATAAACAAAGTAGGAAATACGTAATTTGGTAAACACTACTTATTAAAATAATAATTAATAGCGCAATTATGGCAGGTTATGTCAATTCCTGACGTACTGGCTTGCAATAATATCTCGTACACCTAGTTTTACCTATATTGATTTCACCTTTTGTGACATTTCTAATTTGTCGTTTCATTTCAAAAAGTACACTATTTTTATGTCACCACAACCTCTATGCATAGTGTCACATCCGTCAAATCTAAAGTCAGCTTACATTGAAAAATAATCTTCAAAAATTAGCTTGCTTGACATTAAGGTGTACGAGATTTTATTGCAAGCCAGTGTACCAGTATTTTTCATACTCTATTTGATTTGCTTCCTTGCGGATTTCTGCAGGAGTACAACTACTGTCTGACATTTTTTTTTGGTATTGTGACAAGACATGAATAAAATCTCAATTTGACATTAAATGTTTATTCATTTGTTTTTACAGACTAACATGTTTTCTATGGATATTAAATTAAACATTTATCGGAACGGCTTATTATATTACATTATTATTGAGAAAGCGGTTAAATATGCTAGTAGTGGAAAAAATAGTATATAAACCACGGCAGAGAAGATTTTTCTCAGCCTCTTAGCCAAGAATGCTACTCGGCTGAGAAAAATGTCTTCTCTCCCTTGGTATATAATTACTATTTTCCACTACTAGCGTTAGAAAACGTCATTACTTGGTATGTTTTCGGGCCGAGAAGATGAATTTCTCTCCTAGTAGTCAATAATAAAAATTATCTCCTACTAGTAAATAATAAAAACAATTGACAATAATAAAATTATGATTTATTCAATAAAAATGTATAGAATAGAAATAATTTGAATATAAAACCATAGATGTCGTATAGATGCACGAATGAAATCCGCAATTCAATTAATTCCTGACGTACTGGCTTGCAATAAAATCTCTTACACCTAGTTTTACCTATATTGATTTCACCTTTTGTGACATTTCTAATTTGACGTTTCATTTCCAAAAGTACACTATTTTTATAAGTCACCACAACCTCTATGCATAGTGTCACATCTGTCAAATCTAAAGTCAGCTTACATTGAAAAATAATCTTCAAAAATTAGCTTGCTTGACATTAAGGTGTACGAGATTTTATTGCAAGCCAGTGTACCAGTATTTTTCATACTCTATTTGATTTGCTTCCTTGCGGATTTCTGCAGGAGTACAACTACTATCTGACATTTTTTTTGGTATTGTGACAAGACATGAATAAAATCTCAATTTGACATTAAATGTTTATTCATTTGTTTTTACAGACTAACATGTTTTCTATGGATATCTTAAATTAAACATTTATCGGAACGGCTTATTATATTACATTATTATTGAGAAAGCGGTTAAATATGCTAGTAGTGGAAAAAATAGTATATAAACCACGGCAGAGAAGATTTTTCTCAGCCTTTAGGATTATTCGCTAGAAGTACAAATTGTGGACATTGCATTATATGCGTATATTCCTTTGACGTGATTTTCTAAATTAAATTTTGTAAATATCTGACATTATACAAATATAATTCTTATGTTTGAGTGTATTGTAAATAATTCTTGCTTCTAGAAAATGCATAAATTAATTACCGTTTTTCTTTACCTTTAATATACGTCGTTGCTTTTTATTAATTCCTGAAATGATAGATAGATAGTTAGATAGCATTTATTGTGTAAGTACATAGTATAGAAAATCGTCAATACAATATATAAAATAGAAAATACAAGTACAAATATAAATACACAAACATAAACAAACAATATTCAATGACTAAAGACTTAAATAGACATACAACGTATTAAAAACTTGTTTTAAAAAATTCATCTATTGTATAGAATGCATGTTGCTGTAGGTGTGTTTTCAATTGTCTCTTGAAAGAATGTAGTGGCAGATCTTTCAATTTACTTTGGAATATGGTTTTAAATATTTTTATAAGTCTATAGTCGACACCTTTTTGAATTTTTGTATATTCTAGCTTGTTACATTTAAGTATCCTTTCTCGGTGCCTCGAGTGTAGTGTTGATGTTCCAGTTCATATTTTTTATAGTAGTTAGCATAGTTCATTTTTACAAAAGCGCGGATTCCAGCACATAGATTGAACACATCGTAAGTAAACTTATGCATTTAAATAATTCTCTGCACGTTTCTTTTCCTTAATTTAAAAATGTTTTGATAACCTTTTTGTGCAACAAAACCGGTTCACGTCTACACTACCACCCCAAAACACAACGCCGTATAATAGCGTGAGTTTACATACGCGTAATATGCACTCATTGCGGCTTCCACACTCACCGTGTCGTAAGGATTTTTAGCCGCGTACGAGAAACTGCTTATTTTCCGAACTAAATTTTGTAGGTGATTTTTCCAGTTGAGTTTGTTGTTGATATCAGCCCTAGAAATTTGACTTTTCGTCTGAAGATATTATTTCCATCGTAGGTAAGGTTAAAGTTGGAAGAGTGTGTTCGAAAACATTACCACGCCGGTCAAACAATTTAGGTTCAATTGTAGTCCATTATTTGGAACCATCTGTGTATTACGTAATATATCCGGCACATTCTCAGCAAGTTAATCAGCATTAATTCTCTGGAAACGAAAGATGTTCATAAAATAAAAAGAGACAGATTGATTTTCGAACTTATTAAGATCATTCACATAGACCAGATATAGCATTGGCCCCAATATGCCCTGTGGGACGCCTTGGTTAATAGGTTGCCACTAGAATACCTTCGGCTTCCTGCTCTCGTTAACCACTATAAGAACATTTTGTCTACTATTTTCCAAATATTTAAAAACAAGGTCATTCGCACACCTAGGTACGCCTTATTTTTCTAATGTAAATTTTTATTGAATTACGTTATCAAATAGCTTTCAGTAATTAAATAAACACACCTATCGCATGTTCTTTATTATTTAGTAATCAAAAATATCCTTTTAAAATTCTTGTCAAGAGTTGATTTACCAGTTCTGTATTTATTTTTTTAGTCAAAAGATTATTCGCATTTAGAAAACTGCCAAGCCTCACATGTATGATTTTTTCAAACACTTTAACGATGTTTAATAGTAGCTATTGGTCTGTAATTCCCAGGGTTTGATTTGTCTCCTTTTTTATAAATGGGTGTTATGGTGGCTTTTTTGAGCTCGTCGGGAAATACTCCGGACTGTAGCATGTTGTTAATTATGTGTGTTAATGGAAGTTTTTAGATGTCAGCGCATTCCTTCAATAAACGTGTTGGTATGTCGTCAAATGTCCTATAGAAAATTATTTTTTTGATCGTATTGTTGAAACTATTTTTCTTATGTTGCAGGATACAGATAGACAAAGTTTGGTACTGCAATTAAAACATATCTATAAATAATAAAAACGAATTGCTCAATATTAAAATTACTGATTTATTAATAGGTATTCGTTTACATAGTTTAATTTGAATAGTTCACTTAGATTCAGTTCGATGTATGAGTGAAATATCTATACATTCAAGAAAAAAGGTTTTCCTAACATTTTATTTAAATAAACAAAGTAGGCTCTAATTTTGTTACTACTTTTTAAAATGTAATAATTACTAGCGCAATTTTGCTTTCGTAATTTCTTGATTTAGATGGTTTGCAGTATCTTTTATAATAGTCTTATCCACCCGATTATTCAGTACCCCTTTTACAGCTGTTCTTACTTTGCATTTATTAGAAAGTTCAGGAGTAAGCCAGGCGAGTTTTTGATTTTCAAATCTTTTATTTACAGCTTTAACAGGAAAAATAATCTTCAATTAAATTAAATTGCTTGACAAAATGACTGTAGATTTTTTCATTTACGTCATAGGTGTATTTATCAAACTGACCAGTCCACATCTGTAGTTCTGAGCTTGCCTTTTATGTTATTATCAACACAGGCGACATTTTTCTCAATAGTTTGTTTTGCTATTCTGACAAGAATTTTAAAATGTAATTTGACATTAAATGTTTATTCATTGTTAATTACAGACTAACATGTGTTCTGTAATCTTAAATTAAACATTCAATTAACGTATTTATTTTTAGTTATTGAGTAGGTTGAAATATGCAGTAGTGGAAAATTGGATAAGGCCTCTGACGTGCCAACGTTTATATCCGACTCATTAAGGAAATTTATATTAAAATCTCCGCATAAATTAACGTGGTACTTTTTATATTTTGAGGTTGTAATCTCTAGAATATCTTCGAGGATGTCGAAGAACTTGACCAAATCACCTCGCGGCGGTTGTATATGTTTATTATAATTGTTTTAAACTTGTCATTTTCGCTACACTCGATATCCATAAAAATTACTTCACTTAGATCATAAAAATGTCTTGCCTAATAAAAAATGCATGAACCTCCGTGTGAATTCTCCTTCCGAGAATAATAGAATAGAAATAACTATAAGTCCTTCGTTTCGTATAGTTTCAACCAGTGTTCTGTTAATCTAAGATTCAAAATTGGATCGTACTGTCTTGTAATAAAAACGTTTATGTAGTTTTACCTTTATTATTTATGCTTTGTATATTTTAATTTAGTCGAAATCATAAATACACGTATTTTGTTAAGTTTAAACTTTTATTTACTAGTAATGTTTGTAATCCCATTGTCTGATTTACAGTATTTCCGCTTTGTCTACAATATTCTTATTTTAGCGTTTCTTTCATTTAAGTCGAGATTTTTTGCCCTCTCGTCCAGATTCTGTCTAAAATTTGATTCACGCGGATTAAGGGTACAAAATTCTGTTTGACACTTTTTCGAGGTATTTGAAAAGGTATAGAAATGAAAGATGAATCTCAATCCGGGTGTCATTAAATTAAGTTTATTCATTTGTTTGTTAATACAAGCATGTTTTTATGTATATCTCAAATTAAGTATTTATCGGAATCGGCATACATTATATTACATTATTATTTCAACTCAGTGTTAAATAGCTAGTAGTGAAAATTTTAGTTAGATAAACCACGTCTGAGAAGATTTTTTCAGTCTTCTTCATTAGTTATTTTTAATTTATCCTCGTACTTGAAGCTGGGTTACGTTTCAGTGCCTGAACGTATGTTAAACTTTTATTCTTATTAGCGTGAATTTTTTGTAAATGACCTAGGTTGACTGTTTTTTACCTGCTTCTTTTAAAGAATTTCTTGTGATTATTTTTTATAACAGATGTTTGTGTTGGTATTGAAATAATTCCGATTTAGTTGCTAAATTTTCGTGGGTTTTACCTTTTATCGTGTTGTCCAATTTTTAAATTCCGATAATGTTAAGTAATTCTTTCAAGTAACTACGTTGAATGTGATAATTACTCACATTTTATTGAATGTAAAAAAATATTGTTATAGCAAAAAACACTGCATCATGTAGGTAATTAAAATCGAAAAATTTCAACAATACACATCACTTCTATACGACCTTATTACGAGCTTGTTATATTGGTTGCCTACACTTCGATTCGTATTCGTGCATTTATATTATAATTGACATTACATGTATGGCCCAAAAATGTTAAATAAATATTTCAAGTGTATTTGATACATGACAGAAACTTTCTGTTAGGCATGTCTTATCTCTCTAAATGTATGTTACAAGTAATATAACAGCTGCTCTTTATATTATCGGTGTTCTATTGCTGCTGTATAAATGTTATGTATTTCTGTTTACTGGGCTCTTACCTGCAGACTGCCACTTTATTTTTTCAAACTGCACTCCCGCTTTTTTTGTAAGTTTTTTGGTTATTAGTAGCTTTACAAATACAGTTATATGTAATTGTTCGGTTTATACCGAATATTATAAAAAAAAATGCAGTCTTTAGTGTTCGTATGTGGAAATGCATTTTCTTTAAAAAAAAAATAAAGGGATTTTAAGACGGTGCGCCGTACGCGACATCAATCATGTTTTGATAATATTCATAAATAAAATATTTGATTGTGTTATAAGTATAAATTTAATTACTTATATGTATGTATATTAATTGCGAGTAGGTAGGTACACTCGGTACGACTTAATCTTTGAACGATTTCAATGAGTTACCTTATTAAAATCGTTCGAAGATTAAGTCGTACCGAGTGTACGTTTAATAATACCATAATAACTTAAAGTCAATTGTTCAGAAATTTGATCCCATCCAAAATCTCCATTTAATAAAGTCAATTGTTCATCAACTTAAAGTCAATTGTTCATGAAACAAATGATGAGTCGTCAAAATAAGAAAATATAGATGAATACCAATTTGAATTACTCTTCATATAAGTAGTCACTCTCACATTATTGCTATAAATAAAGTTTTCAACGGCACCATCCCATCTGTAGGTATATTTCTAGTTATTTACTAAAAACATATTTTTCAAATATACTTTATCTATGCCATGTTTTCTTTTGATTTGGTCTTGTAGTTCAAAAACCTTTCGTTTAAATGAGGTAAAATACGGGTCATATTTATTGTTCGTGCTTGAGGTTGTGTCGATGGTTGAGCACGCGATTTTGACGTAAATGTCATCAGTCATTATAAATGTGTCAAAATCGCGTGCTCGAGGAGGCCCCATTAAAAAAATTAAGTGGGAGAAGAGGCGTAAGACGAATTCATATGGAGCAACGATTTCTGATAACAGAATTTTATGCACAATATTCCAAACTGAAAAAGCTTTATAGGACGACGATTCACTCCTTCAGCACACAGCGATAAATATCCCCAAACCATCGGTTTGCTTAATGTCATGTTAGGTACTATTTTTTGAAATAGCTGTTGTATAATTTAAAAGCATGAAACTGCTTCTTTACTTAATATTTATCTTTCCTTTTCAGTTCTGATAGTCAATCGACTTAAAAGGTCTGTCATTATCCTTTTGCAACACACAAGTTCGTCCATAATTTAAACACTTACGAGTTCTACTGCAGTTGTCCAAAGTTTTGTCTATAATCTTCTTTTTTAATGCTTTTTCTATTTTAAACACATTTTTTATACTTGTTTTACTGTCTGTGCTTTACTCTACCGTGTCTGATGTACTCTACACAACACATAATTGATCGTAATAAGATCTGTTTTCTAATATGATCCTAATATGAGCCGCATTATTGGTATAAGTATGATAATTAATTTTAATACATTATCCCACTGGTAACGATGCCTTTCAGCTTATCAAGAATGATCACCTTAACAGATTGTCCGTGCGGGTAATCTGATCTTACGATCGTTGCAATTAGCAGTATCAGCAGCTACATAAAACAAAAATAAAGAATTTTAGAAAACGGGACCTTTTACTTTTGATTAATGATTTACAACTAAAATATTTACTAATAAATATAATCAAATTAGGCGTTTCAAATCATGATCTTCATACTTGCTATTTAAAGTAGAACTTAGCTACCTTACTAGTATGTTAAGTTTAAAATAAAGCTACTCAATTGTTTTTAGGTATCAATTTAAGAAAACCACTGCCAGTCCATTGGATCGGTATTTAAGTGCAACTGTAGAAAATAAGGTACCAATCGAAAAATGTATAAAGGATCAACGTTTGGAATGTATATTTGAAGATAATCGACCACAGGATTTCTCTATTCCATATTTTTGTGGGCAAGATGATAGGTGTATGTAAGTTAAATCTAATACAGTTTTAATTTGATTGATTTTTATTTCATCTTCATTTTCTGTTCATTATTATAATTTATGTATAGTTCTATTTATAATAATTTTTGCTTTAAGATAATGAACCAATCTATTTCTCTCAGGTTACATAACAATCGTTGGGCATTATCACAAGCAAAAAGCAACGTTGATAGGTACTACCACGTAGTAGGCGTTCTTGAAGAAGTAAATACAACTTTAGCTGTTTTCGAAACGAAGTTACCGTATTTTTTCAAAGGAGTTCTTAGAATGTATTATAAGGACCTACTTGGTAAACACAACAGCTTGAATGACGCAATACAATATTTCTCTAATTTTGCATTAATTTTTTTAGAACCCTACCATATTGATGATCGAAAAACAAAATTAAAAGTAACAAGATTTGCGAGAAAGTATTTAAAAAATCAATTGAAGACTGAATATGAATTTTATGAGTGGATCAAAAAACGTTTATTTCGACAATTTTCAGTTACATAAACGAATTTCATTAAATGCGGATTACACCAAAGAAACTATAATAAAATACTAATATTATTTGTAGATATAAATTGCGAAAAATATTATTTGTCATTAAAAAAGTAAAACAAAATGTTCAGTTGATGTTAGTTTCTATTTCATCTAAAAGAAGTCAAAAGAGTTGACTGATGGTACATTAACACATATATGGGGTGTGATGAAGATAAGGAAGAAGCTGTGATCGATCACAAAACAATTTAAAACAATTATTACTTAGCTGTAAACAAACAAATTACAAAGTTACATGTCACAACTACTAAGAGCATCAAAAAAGATAACTCAAAAAGAGAAGCTATTAAACAGCTTCCAGAGTTAATAAAATAGAAACGATATCTATTAAGCTTGTATGGGACGAAGAAAAGACAACTGTACATACATATCTGCTTTTATCTTACACGAGCAAATGTTTTTTTTTATCATATGTTTATCTTACCAAACTCATAATAAACTGTTTTAGACAAAAATAGTAGGGTTCTACAAAATCTGTCGGATGGTGACATTATTTTTAAATTTTGAACAAGCGTGTGTTATAAATCGGTTTGCTAATAAAATATCTAATAATAACTATTATACGCGTACCACCCCTGGTTATAAGTCCCGAGTGATGTGTGCTGTTAATTAGTATACAGTACATTTAGAGTGACTAGGGCCAGAAAGACAAGAGAAGGAAAAGCTGGGACGTAGGCATCAATTACGTACATACGTGTGCCGCTGGATATAGTGGGGAGGTATTAACGATATTCTGATTCTGATTGACGTACCTTTGCGCGTATGTATTTATGAGAGAAAACAGCCTGGTTTATGTTATAACTAAAATAAATGCATGAGAATGAAGAATTGTTCGTCTTAATGGAGAATTAAGTTCTTATATGGAGTATGTCATACAAATTAGTATGTTCTCCTGTACAATCGAAATAACCGTCTGTAAGATACATATAAAACATAACTATTATTATTTTAATTGTGCGGTAATATACTTGCAATTCCAACGAGTTGCTGATTCGTAACCTACCGGGTGTCAACGAGATCATGTATCAGTCCGCCATTTATTCAATAGTTAAAATAAAACTTTGAAATTCGGACCGTATATATGGGTGATTGGTGGGCTTCTTCAGATGCACTCAGTTTTTCTATAGCACTTCCGGTCAAACCGAAAGTGACGTTAATTTTGAATTTGAAGAATTGAAGAAACGTATTTTTCACATTTACACGCATTGGCGAAGGAAACATGTACTTCACGTTGAAATTACTAAAGAAAATAAGATTTTCTTTTTTTTAAATTTTCAACTGACAGGTACTTGTTTTTTAAAATAGTAACACCTATTTTTTATTACATAATTTGTAGCTTTCAAATGATATAAAATATGCTGTGGTTTAGTGGTAGACAGGTAGTACAAAATATAAATGTTTTAAAAGTAGTCTAATTCCAAAGCAAAACAGAACAATTACATTTCAAATGAAAAAAATACAGTTTCCTTCGCCAATGTGCGTAAATGTGAAAAATACGTTTGTTAATTGTTTTCAAAGCTAACTTTGATGGTTGTTACATTTCGACAATTGCTGCGAAGCAGTTTCACTTTAATGGATAAATTTAACAGCTGATTCTTTGACAGAAATGTCAAAAGTTGATGCACTAGAGGGTAAATTTTAGAAAATCAAAATTTGAACAGAAATAATGATTTGTATTTCAAAAATTCAAAATTAACGTCACTTCGGTTTGACCGCATATTAGAAAAATGTTTTGCATCTGAAGAATACAATTTTACGGTCCGAATTTCAAAGTTTTATTTTAACTAATAAATAAATGGCGGGCTGATACATTCTCGTTACAGGCCAGTTACTACAGAACTAGAATCAGCGATTGCAAAACTCTTGTTTTAGATTTATTATGAAATTAAAAAATATTGAGAATTTCAAAATACGTCTACACATGTGTATGATGAATGAACATGGCGATATTAAAATACGTTTTAAATTTTTTATATAAATCATTTATTTTTAAAAAATTTAACTATGTAAAATCTTATTTAGGACTGACTGGAAACGGTTAATGTCGAGATTTAATGGATAAATTTAACAGATACCAGCTCATCTTTACAGAAATGTTCAAAAGTTGTTTAGCATAACATTGGTAACCTTTATAGAAGAAACTTTCTATGAACTAGAAATAATGCGCATGTTGTATTTAAAAATTCAAAATTAACGTCGAAAAACTGAGTGCACTTGAAGAAGCCCACCAATCACTTATATATACGGTCCGAATTTCAGTTTTATTTTAACTAATAAATAAATGGCGGGCTGATACATGATCTCGAGTTGTTTTTTTTTTTGTTTGTTCTGAGGTGTTTGGGAGGTAGAACAGCCGCTTAATCTTAAGCTGCTGATTCCAAACATTTGATATCATCCAGATGCTTTCTATAACCATCGGCTTTTGATAATGTTTATTATGTATATTGCAGTTTAGGTAGTTTTTTTTTGTCTTATTGTATTATTCTTGTTTATCTTGTAAGCCTGGATGTACAATCAATAAACCGCTATTATTATATTATCAATTTTGGCTGTTCCTGAGGTATTATAAAATGTGTTAAGGATTATCATCTTTCTTATAAAGAATACAATTTTATTATTTACTTATTACGTACTTATTGTATAAAACTAAACTATAATTTTAGTGAAAACGTAGAAAAGTTAAAAACAGGTTCTTAATATTAATAAATTTTCAAATTAAAGTAAACTCCTATAAAGGTAGTAGTACGAAAACAAAGCAAGGGCATACGAATATATGAGCAATGTACTTCCCACACTAGCCTAACTACTACTACAAAGAAGCATCGAAACTTATCACAGCGAGGAAGGGAAATAGCGGGCTTGCCAATGTTTTAATTCCGTATATGTTTTACAACCGGCTCACTCTAGATTTATCTCTTTTCTTGCTGGCCCTAGTCGCTCTAAATGTACTGTATAAAATTATTATCTGCTTCGGATACTTTTGATTTAGTTGCACGGTCTTTATAGTGACATAAAATCGGTCTGCTATTTAAAAACTTGGGGCGTACATTACTACATAAAGGTGATATCTATGATAAAATCGGAAGAAGGATACTTAGAAAAGAGACATAAAATAGCTAGTACGTTATAAACAAACCAAACCCCGTGCGCACTATTGTATGAAAAGGAGAAAATGAGGTGGTTTTAGTAGACAGGTTATTATAAAGAACGCAATTGAATCTCGCATTACCCGTAGCGTAGAATTAGATAAAGTAAACATGACGTTCCACCTGATTGCCAAATAATTAATATTTGGTAACATATCCCGTGTCGTTGTATTATATATTATGATAGTCTGTAGTAACAACATAACAACGCCTATTATAATTATTCTACTATGATAATTATCGATAAATTACCGCTGTAATTTCGAGTTGCTTCAGTAATACGCGAATCTGATTGGTTTGTATTTGTATGTGTAAAATAATCTCCTATAAATTATACTACTATTCCGGATAAGAGAGTCATGGAAACGATGCTTTGTTCATGGAAGAAATAGATTTAATATTTAGTAATAATTTAAACATGTGCATGTCTATAATATGTGTAATTGTTCAGTATTGTCATGACGAACCTAGCTGATATAATTACCTCACCAATTAACTCTAAAATAATAAATTTTGCATTAATTGTAATTAAATACTAGTGATGGTTTTTTCAATCAATAAACCGTTACAACAATCACGTCAGAAAAACTCGAATAAAGTGAAGTAGGTATGTTTTATTTCCTTAAAATTTAATTACAGTATGAAAATTTTCATAAACTAGTTTGTGTTAGAATAGTAAAAAAAAAAACTGGATAAACAAGGTAATTTGATGCGACTGTATTTTGTTAATTCTTAGCTATAAATATTCATTTCAACAATTCAATATTAAAGTAAAAAAAAAGAAAAAACAAAATTCGTATAATCAACACGCTATGCTTGAAAAGAATAAAATCATATTTAAGTATAAATAAACCATAATCAACACGACAGCCCTCAGTCATTTCTTCTTCGCATCCTTTAATCCTGCTCCAGCGTTAAATTTAAAGAATATGATATCGCCATCCTCCACCACATAATTTCGTCCTTGTTGTCTGTATTTTCCGGCTGCCTTTACTCCAGCTTCCGATCCTTCTTCTTTGAAGTCGGCATATTTCATAACTTCCGCCATTATAAATCCTTTTTCGAAGTCGGTATGAATTTTTCCAGCTGCTTGAGGTGCCTTCGTTCCTTTCTATACAATATAAAAAAATATCAATGCATTCGCAAGTATTTAAGTAGATAATTAATAAAAAAACCGTAATAAATAATTGATAAATTTAATAAAGTAGGGAGTCGGCAACTACTGCCATCTGTTGCTTTTACTGACTTATAGTTATCTAGTGAATGTACTACTTACTTTGTGGGCCATCTATTAAAGACTGGCAGAACTAACAGTGACTATGAGACCCAATCCACAATCGATACAACGTAAGATAACTAGGAGCTTCCGCAAGATGGCATTTAAATCGCTTGTGTAGTCAAAGGAGTCCAACTTTCAATTGTTTGAAATATTCAGAGCAATTTTCATGTAAATTTCCTAGGAACAATTTAAGGGGCAGAAGGGTAATTTCAGTGTGATGCCTTTCGATGCACAAAGGAACGAATGTCGAGGGAATTTTAATGTAATGAAAAGAGGTCCCTAGGAAAAATGCTTCGTGAATGGAAAATGTAAATTCGAAGCTTTAGTTTGCTACGAAATGGGAAATTACCCGCTTTTATGAGGACAGAGTTTTTAAGACCGCCATTTAGCTGCTATTTAGGGGCGGAATATTTTATCTTATCTACGCGAAATTCGCCAGAAATGAGTCAGTAATATAAAATAATTGAAAGATACAGCACAGCAGAAAAGTTTTTTTGGATAATGAAATCGGAAAACATAGATTAATGTTATTTTTGATAAAAAAAATATATTAACGAAAGATTTTCAATCTTCTAATTACTAAATATTAATGTAATTCTATTTACATAAAAATACAAACCTGAATAGTCCATGCTTTAACTTCGTCTGGGCCGGAAGTGAAGAAGTATTCTAATTGTAAAGCTTTGTAGCCTTGCACTATAATCTTGTCTAATGCGCTGAAAAAAATAAAATTAAATAAAATGTGCTCGAAATTTTGCGGTTGAATATTTAAAACAAATATTTTTATCACATAACACTTTTGTTGTGCATGTGGTTAAAGAGTTCGTTGATACTGGAGATGTTACTAAGGTTACGAAGTGTAGAAGAAGCTTGTTGCGTTGATAACTGCCTTAAAATTTGAAGGTCACTCGTAGGTTAACAAATAAAGAAAATGGCCGGCAACGAGTCATGCAGATCTAACATTAAGAATTTTTGAACCCACGAGTCTTATGTAATAAATTGAGGAGACACAAATTTTTCAATATTTCCATTCTAATGGATAAATTTAAGTTTTCACTATACTGTAGTTACCATTGTGGTGAAACAGCAGTTGGCATTGTCCACAAGCATTCAAATGTATTATTCGCGAGAAAGGCATCGTCAGGCAGGTGGGAAAGGTAACGCAGAAATGTGAGTCTTGTTTTGCATGACTGCTGGGGGACAATTTATACCTCACTTTTTATACAGGTACACCAACGAAAGGATAAAAATTGATAAATGCTTGGAGAGTGCTTTTGAAGCCCAACGATTGGATGAATGCCGACCATTTTTTTGCAATAGATGGAACACACTAGAAAAGATGCAATCAATCTAAAAAATGACCGATTTTGCTTATGCTCGATGGGCATGGGAACCACAAAGATTTGAGAGCGATTTTACATGTATGTGAACATGTATATGGTTAGCACTGCTTCTCTCTGAGAGATATTTACCAAAATTTTGAGCCATTTTGGACGCGGGGGTATACGGGGGCTCTGAACCATCATTTACCACAGTGAAATTTTGGGCAGCAGAATTTAAGCGTCCCCGTACAAGCTTGGGAGACGATGAGCGTTCGGGACGTCCAAAAGCTGTAACCACTGACGATAACGTCGCTAAAGTTCACCAAATAGTCCTAAACAACCGCTGAATTAAAGTAAGAGAGATAACAGAGGTTATGAACATGTCCAAAGCACGTGTTTGTCACATATTGAATCAAGATCTAGACATGAAAAGCTGTCCACGCGTTGGATGCCGCGCTTGCTCACCTCAGATCAAAAATGTGTTAGAATGAACAGCTCCAACGCTATGTCGCTGCAGTTTAGACGCAATAAATGGACTGAGAAAGGTGAATCGGTTCTAAAAAAAGCAAAAACTGTTTTTTCGGATAAACAACTTTTCCAAGTAATGTTTTTTCTATCTTCAAAAATAACCCCACATTTTGCCTATTCCTAATGAATTTTTCAAAATTGCTGCCATAATGGTGGTTGAATTGAAACTATTTATGCAGTTTTAAAAATATTTACATTTGATTACTCTGTTTTATCCTATAAAATTTGTATGGTATCTCATATTTTATATTCCTTCTATAATTATTAAAACAAATGAATAAAAGATTTATATGGCAAATATATGAACTGATTGCGATGACTAGTTACCTGTTTTAATATTACACTTTCCAGAAGTGTATAGGTATGTGTATACAGACCTAGATAGTATCCTACGTATTCTTTTTTGTTTCTATACCGTTTGATGTACTTACTAAAATGGAAAAATCTAAGATATCGTCGTATATTAAATAAAGGATTTCATGATACTTAAAGATCTAGTATTATTGGGCAGGCAAGTCAATTTAGGAAACTTATTTTCTATAATTTTAAAGCTAGCTTATAAAGGTATTTCATAATAGCTTACACGATGAATCATCCTGTATGTATGTATTTGTATCGAATTAAATTTCCAAACTGAAATTCAAAATCCGACCAAATTCATATTATTAGGTCGACGATCTGTCGATTTAATACCGACCCTGTTATTTTAACCTAGTTCGTCCGATGAAGATCGCCGTGAAAAAAGACGACAGAAAATTACCGGGGAACGTACAATTACACATATTGAATATCATCGTACAATTGTTATTTTCCAAATTCGATTTCATTAAAAAACAAACTGGGTGGAATCCTTCTTTAAAATGGTCCGGGTAATTACCGGGCACCGGCGACCACTACATCAGCGCCGCCTGGCGACTTTCAATTTTGACAAATCGCATCATCGGTAAGTATAGGTGTTACGTAATTCCGTTACAGTATGTCGCCGTCTTCTTCTTACGTTTGTGAGTTAAATTAGGTGAGAATGACAGAATGTGTGGTTAGATCGAAGGAGGATACGGAGTGCGCGCGTATTTTGAAAATTATAACCGAATTAAATGTGTCTTCCCGAGCGCCGGCAATTACAATTGTCGGAAAAAGTAATTGTGGACTAGATTTGAATTAAATGTGGACCTATGATTATTTGAGGGTCAATCGAAAGAAATTGCAGGGTTACTAACTCAATAAAAATATTAACGGAAATTGGAATTTTTGTGTTATAACCGGAAAGGCTTTACTGCAATGTGTTGAAGGAAGATTGTAGCAACTACTACTGATTAAAATAGCAATAATAAGCAACCATTCTTACGAGAGGTATGTATATTATTAATCTACTATCATTGATTTTTTTAGTGTACATAAATAACAGGATATCAAAGGAAAGCGAAATTTACATTAGTTCACGGTATAAACGAAGACATAAAGGATGTATGAAATACAAAATTTAATTTGGACGAAGAAAGTGAAATATTCATGTTGCATTACGAAAAACAGAAACAAACTTATTTTTGTATTTGGAAAGCACAACGCCTTTGATATCACTTGAATAAATATTGTTAAAAACATAAATGTATTCTTAAAAATAAATGGGTAATTATAAAATACTAATTATACAAATCTATCTATGAGTTATCCAACATTAAGCAAAATTTTGATTGTACGTTCTTTGTAGAAAAAGCATTAAGAGTGCTATTTGCAGACAAAACTTACAGAGTGTCATTTAAAAAAGTGAAAAATGAACATTAACAACTCATAGGGTATCCAACAGTAAACGCAAACTTTCGATAGAACAAGCTGGAAGCGAAAATAAAGTAATAATTCACCAATAATTGCAACATTTTTTAACGTCAACTTAATAAATTTAAAGTAATCTTGTATTTTTTCAGTAAATATACAGGCTGTCTCATGTCTAAGGATCCATACAGCAATTGGAGATCATAAACAGAAAATAGTTTTTTTGAGTTAGTTGCCTAGGAACAAGTTAAAGAGATGTTACATGTTGGAAATAAAAATTATGCAAACAGAACGCAATGTATTCATAATAACAAAAAAAAAAAAACACCTTTTTAATATATTTTAATAAATTTAAAGGTGTACTCTGTTTACTTCAATAATTTTTTTCAGGATTTCTACCAAATGACGCCGCCCATTCGGGAAGAGACTTTAACAACCTCAAATAATATCTTTCTCTGGTTAAGCGTGGTTTTTTTGCAAAGCATAGTGATGATTATTTCTCTAATTATAAATTCTGCATCTTGTAAAGGTTCCCTCCTCAGTAAATAATATCTTTTTTATTTAATAGACTTTGATTTGGCTAGCAAATCTCCTGGTAGTAATTTTGAACAGATGAAAAATGGTAAGGAAATAACTTTTCTGTATAAATGATTTTTTAGAAGGAATATTTACCAATTCCAATAGAAACTTCCAAGCGTTTAGTGCTTAATTCAGTATTTTGCGCGTTTTTTTCTATTCAAGTCTTTTCTTCTTCCATTGCTACAATTTTGGGCTATCCAAAACAAACAGAATCTGTTTCACCTGATTGAATACTTTTTTAAGCATTTTTCGGTCTGCAAGGATTCTGTTCTGAGTTTTTCGTACCTTCTATGTGTAGTGCAACTGCTGTAATTTTCTCACATATAAACGCAGAGCCCATAAATCACGGTTAGAAAACTTATTAAGCCTGGGCATTTTTTATTGAAAAGAATAAAATACTTGATATTGCAAAAATAGCTATTTATGTAACAAGTACATAAAGTAGTACTTTCTTGGCCGAGTCGAATTTAATAATAAAGACGAGGCCAAGAAAATACATTTATGTACGAGTTATACACATAATTTTATGTTCAACTTACTTTATACAATAAATAATTAAAATGATTACTCCTCTGACAAATCGTAAGGTATGGGTAATGATTTGCAGCTGGGTATGTTGACAGTATTTTGTTATTTGTACAAACGTCAAGTGACTTATTAAAAATGTCAGGCTCTCAATCGCAAAATGAATGTAGAAAAAGAAGTTATAAAAAGAAATAGCTGCAAATGCTAGAGATTAACTTTTACCTAATAAATCTCAGTTTCGGTACGGAACTATTTATGCGGTATGTAGCAAATGGTATACATCAAAAAATATAGTAAAGTTTTGAGCTGATTTTGACATTTATTTGACACTGACAGAAGAGTCCATTTTTCAGTTTTTTCAGTACTTACTTTAAAGTGGCACTTTATGGACGGTAAAGTAGCTCATAAAGTAGACAACTATGATGCAGTCGAATATAAAATAGTTTTTGATGTAGCTACAACCCCAAAAACCAACATTCAAAAGCGAAAAAGCATGGCCTGAAAATTAATACCTTGTATCTCTTTAACCTGTAACATTTTACTTAAGTAACTTTTTGTTCAATTTGCTGTATGACCATAAGTTATGTATAAAAAAAACGACTACCACCGAGTTACTACAATACTAACAAAATACAGAAACAGAGCCAACATTTATGTAATACAAGTTCAATATATCGGGTGTCCCAACAAGGGTAACGAGGTACGGTATTAGGGAAACGGATGTACCTCGAAATTTGAAACAAAAAAACTGTTGAGTAAATCGGCTAAGAGAAAATGCTGGAAATTATTTTCGAGTTTCTGAAATGGCCTCCAGGGGGCGTAATTGCCATCCTGAATTTTAAACCTCGTTTTCTGCAAAATTTTCTATTTGAGAAAAATTCAAATATTTTTTGTTAAATGCTTTTTTAAATACACGACGCAGAATAAATTCCTGCATAGAAAATGACGGAAGGCACTTTGAAATTTATAAACACTTTTTGATTTTCCTTTCAATCAACCTTGTTGTGTTTTATCGTTCTCAAATTAGTAGTTTCATAGATTCCATAATTTATTGTTATTATTTTATAAGCATTGCGGCTCGTTAGCCTTTAAGTTAGTTTCCTTACTGTTCCCATACTTATTATTTTATAATTGTTTTAGGCTGTTGGCTTTCGAAGGCATTGTAAAAAAAGTAATAAAGATAAATAAAATTTTATTTCGATTTAAAATAACGTTTGGCATCCCAAATAATAATTAGAATTTTATTTGGTAAATTAGGAATAAATCATAATTAGACATTAATAACAAACCTTAAAGCGGAAATGCTTCCCAAAATGTAATTTTTTTTTATATAAATTTCTTTTATTTATATCTTAGGTTAGGATAAAGATATTAAGATGCGGTTTTCACTGGCTTGTTAGGCTCTTGATTGACAATGTAATGCCGTAAAAAAGTGATATCATTGCATTTAATTTTTTTACAATAAGTTAATTTTTTTGCGATTATGTCAGAAAACGCCATCTGGCGGCAAGGTAAGCAAACACAATCACATCACTCACAGTTCAATTGATAGTTTAGGGAAGCCCCTTTTTAACGACTCCAAGTTTATTAAGATACGTTAAGCCTTTTTAGAGTTATCGACATTTATTTCCGAAAATATTCTAGCGCTCCCCCACCACTTTCTTTTTAGAGATAGAGCAAAAAGCATTTAACAAAAAATATTTGAATTTGTCTCAGCTTTAAAATAGTATTCACTATGACTATCATTAATATAAGAAAATTTTGTAGAAAACGAGGTTTAAAATTCAGGATGGCAATTACGCCCCCTGGAGGCCATTTCAGAAACTCGAAAATCATTTCCAGCATTTTCTCTTAGCCGATTTACTCAACAATATTTTTGTTTCAAATTTCTAGGTACATCGGTTTCCCTAACACCGTACCTCGTTACCCTGTACATATGTATATGTAATGTATGTTTCTAAAGCTTTGGAATTTTTTCATAGAGAAACTAAGATTGTATTGTCAGTTACAAATAAATCGACTCTTTTGTTCACAATTATTTGCTGTTAAGTTAGTCCAAATGAAATTGGTATCAAATAAATAAAATTTGAAGATAATATTTTGGTGCAGTAAGTTTCGAAAGAGGTATCTCCAGATCTTCAGGAAGCGACACATACACCTAACAACGTCTTCCAAAGTTTTTTTTTTAATGTGGTGGGTGCTTAGTTGCAGTGACTCCGTAAACTGTATTGCTTGTCTGGCTATCACTGCAACTCTCGCGGTGTAGTTTTTGTGTGTGTATGTTGTGTTCAATTGGCTTTGTGACAGCATCATATCGCCTTTTATGATGCCGCGCTGTTAATCACTTTGCTCCCAACAGCGAATGGCAAGTCGATCCGGGATTAAACTCTCTGAAAAAATGTCACCGTCCCTCCAGAGAATTGAAGCCCGGCACCTATCGTCCTCTGACAACAATAGTCAGCCGCCTAACCACTGCGGCCATCGACCCGTTAATCTTATTATTAATCCACGAATAATCCACTAGCAGGAAAGTGGCACAACAACAGTTGGGAAACTTAGATCAAGATGCTTTACATCGCAGAATTCATCAAAAGATTTAAGAAGCAAAGTTATCTTCCATTAAAACCCCAATGTTCTCCTCAATTGAACACCACGGGTCTTATTTAATTCTACAGAAGAATATGATTTTACCAAAGTTAAAAGTGTTGAATATACAATCCATAAATTGCTTAAGAAGTTGTAAGTGTTCATGATGAACTGTCTAAATTGCAGTGCTCGATTGCAATACATTCATATCTATAGTTCTCAATTATTCTGATAATGCTGCTATGAAAAACACATACAGCCAATAGAACTTATGTATAAGTAAAATAAAGAATATTCAAGGGTTATATTTATTACACCAACATTATATTCAATTCAAATTAATTTTTTAGTTTTAATCACGAAACAATTTTTAAGTTTTATTTAGTTTAATACTAGTTTTCTTAATATTTCAAAATTTCCTGCTGAATTTAGAAAAAAAGAAAATTACATAACATGTATTTATAGAATGTATTCTTTTTTCACTTTACCATATAATTTTTACAGGGTAGCACATTTTTTGTCAGCGATATCATAATGCGCCTTAAGGTATACCCCTACTCTACACTATAAGTAGGTAGACACGGAAAAATTACAAATAGATTAAAAGTCATTTTGTGCAGTTACAATTTCTGACCTGTCTCTGGGGCTGATAATACGTTTCGTCGAATTAGGAAACCGAAGATTTCATTCAACCATTTCGAGGGTAGATATGATTTCGTAACGTGAATGAAATTTTACACAGGTAGCTAAATTGAAGATGTGTGACAGGAATTTAAATTTCAAGAGTAGATATCGTGAAAATATGTGAAATTGGATAGCCTGCAAGCATGTTCATTTTATACTTATATTTTTTATTGTGGAATATTTGTGAATTTAAACAAGTCAAATTGTGTGGAGCAATTTTACTAAATATTGTTTTGAGTAAATAAAGTTGAAATGCTGACGTAGATATGAGAATCAATAAATGTATAGGGTAGTTTACGCCCATCAGATAACTAGTAAGAATAGCTTATTAATACGTAATTAAGCAAAGATTTGTGATTAGTTAAGGCCACATCCTATCACAGACACGTACTGCACGTATCAAGAATTTCCCAGATGTAATTGTAACAAAGCGTAGCTAAAATTTGGGGATTGAAACCGGCCAAAACATTTAGAATTATAAAAGTGATTGTATTTATTTGTGCATATATCCTTTAGCAATTTTACTCAGCATTCACTGCTACACAATCTTCTAAAGAAATAGTAACCATATGGTCAGTCAGAACATAGAAGATACAATCATTTTCTTCGAAATACTGCCATAATGAGTAATTTTTGTTGGCTAGGGTTACTCATTGCAGCTATAAGCGTCTTTGTAAGATGAAAATTAAAGACATAAAATAACACGTCTTCTCATAGGTATCTCCCAGGAAAACAATCAATTAATTCCATATAGTAGATTATTATCGAGTTAAAAAAGTAATATACCTAGAACGAATTATGGAAATAATGATTGCTTTTTTCGAAAACAGCTAATAAAAGCAATCGCTCAACACCACATCACACTGCGAAGGCAATATAAACTCGAATTAGAGGATATAATGACGATTATTGCTCTGCATCTGACGAATCGCCTGTCTCGATTACGAATTCACAGGAAGATACGCGCAGAATATGTGTATCTTTACGCCGATAACCTGTTATTAGAGGCCTGAGGTGTTACGGTCGCGGACGAATGATTTTTTGATGAGTATGTCATTTGATTATTTCCAATCCGACACAAATGGCCGTCTAAATACTGAAAATTGTGCTCGGGGAACGCAAGAATTAACATAAATTCCTCTGTAAGTGGAATGAATGATATGAATGAATGCGATGTCGTTTATGGACTGCATCGTGAGTGTTGTGTATCCGTAATTGTTCGACTTGCTACATTGTATACGCTCATGTATCATTCGCAACGATATTCAAAGTGAATATATACAATTGTTTGCGATGAAAATTTAAATTCAAGATATTTGCATGAACAGCTGTTGAACGTGAAACTAGACATGATTTGCAAAGAAAGTTTCCCTACGGAAAAATACCTTGGGTTACTGTTCCTTTACCATTTGATACCTGTAATCCTGTACAATAATATCATGTTTCCTCATTTAGCAGCAATATAAAATATTACAAAAAAATACTAACAAGTTTGAACATCTTATGTTATCTGATTTACTATCTAACTATCTTCCTTGGTCAACGACTTTTCAATCGATAATTGATATTTTGCTTTTTAAAAGTTGCATGCATGACGACCAGGTTGTTGGTCGCGATTATTACAGTAACAAATGAAACGTAGCAGTGAAAGAGAGTTAGTAAACGTGCAAAACAACAAAATTTCCAATGCAATGGATGGACATAAATAAATGCAAAACTAGTACAAAGGACGTAATTTTGGCTAATTCTGCATAAAAATCAGAAATTGTTAAATCCTCTACCCCGTCGAGCATGCTGAAAAGTATTTTGTAATGAATAGTATAAAAGAAGAATGTTGGTTATAAAGAAAGAAAGAATGTTCAGCAGCCACCAGATCAACAAATTTATTAAAGCGGTAGATAACGCAATCCAATGACTAAAGGAAATTTTAACAAAAAATATCCAGGTAACAACAATTATTGGGTTAGCCAGTGCGTGTAATAGACGGAAAGAACTAACAAAAAAGACAATAATCGTATAAACAACAAACAAGATACTTATGTTGATTGTAAAAATAATGAATTCCAAAACACACATTTTGTTTAGCTTGGTTTCCATAGTTATCAAAATTTAGAATTTTTAAAAATATTTTTCTTTAATTTGGACATTCTTTCTAATTCAGCAAAAACAAGATGATGTTATAATGACGTCATTCTTTTTGAATTAAGATCATGCAGTAGTGACATAAAAAATGACGAGATTGCCTCAGAGTCCTGTCAGATGATAATTTGTCACGTAAATTAATATTTCAGCATTCAAAATTAATCAGGGATTTGTAGAATATTTAAAGATTTTGGAAGGACTTTTAAAGACGTGGCAAATAATAATTTATTAGAAGTTTCCATCCATTGATCAAAGACATGTTAATTATGAGTACGAGAAAGATGTACATAATTATAAATTTCATTAAAAAACTTCTTAACTTGAAGACAACTGAGTATGTGTTAGTGAGGAAATTCATGGCCAAATTGATTCATCGAGTCTTCCCTATGCTGGCCGACATCTGTGTAATCTAGTAAGCAAAACCGGATACATCTGGAAATGGGATTTAATTTTATTCCTCGTTCTTTCATGTCAGGGTACTTCAGACAAATATCAATCTTTCAATTTCATGTCAAGATTTTAATAGCAGACAAGTAGCCATCTTTTCTAAAAATAATTCCACATCTGTTCATGTACCAACAATTGCATGTTTAATTTCTTGGAGTGGATTATACAGTTAAATCCCAGAATGATCACTTCCTCTGGCGGTGATGTTCTTTTGAAGAAATCCTAGTCTTCTAGTTATCAGATCTATCTCCTCAAAACGGTGGTGCATATGTTGTACAGTACAGTATAAAGGCTTTTATCCTCAAATTCTTGTAGTTGGACGCTATGTTTGAGCATTTTGTAACAAAGCTATTTTGGTCACAAAACCGTATCTAAATACATTACAATGTGTTGTGTTCCATAAACAGTTAACTGTATGTACCGGGTGGCCAACCGCTCGGCCACATCTCAGGAACGGTTTACAGTACACCTTCGGGAAAAAGATATTATTGACCAAAACGACCCCAAGAATCATCTGGAAATTATTTAGGAAAGCGTAGAATGACCGCTAGAGGGCGTAACTGATCACCAAAAATTTTAATTCTTATTTTACGCAAAATTTACCAACTGGTGTATCACAAATATGAAAATCGGAATCTACTGAAAATTCTGCTTATTTTACATCGGACACCTTTTTCGTATTTTGTCAAATAAGGAGAGTGGAGGAGGGGAAACTTTGTATTAAAGGAACGCTTAAAACTCCGGTTCTGTTCAACCGAATTTTCCAAATTTAGTCTCGTTAGAACGAGCATTACTCCTAAGTAACGTGCATGCTAGAGGGCGCTGTTTAATTTTTTTTCGGGAACTTTGTTTTTTCTCGAAAATATCAAATGGAAACAAAAATTTTTGACAATAAATTAAAAAGTAGGCTAAATTACCAACAAATCAGCATAGATATCTTCAGAAACGTGTGGATGGTAAAAATTTCTTCTATAAATTTAAATTATTCTGCTACCTGTGAACGGAATTTAGGAAATTTGGTCTTGTTAGAAAGGATTTTCATTGCCCTATGTTTCGTGATTGAAGCTGTTTAACTGTATCTTGTCCGTCACCACTAGAGGGCGATAAAGAAATTTAAATACGTAAATTTTATGATTTTTGAAAAGAACAGTGCGTAGAATGCTTGACGGTCAAAAATATAGACTATCACCAATTTACAATTACGGTCCTCTCTTTTAAAAAAATTTGCACTTTAAATTCTAACAGTGCAGATTTTACTTTAGGATATATTTGTATGATTTTCTGTTCAATATCTGCTAAATCTGCAAATTTTGATTTAAAATTACACGAAGTAAATCCAGTTTCTTATCTAACTCTAGCAACCGTATGGTCAGGTGAATGTCCATAGTTTGTGTCATATGTATCACATCTGAAACAACACTTTGTGCTATATGTAATTGTATGTACAAGGAGACTTTGTCACTTGAAAGCCAGCCTTTCTTTCTTAGGTTTTCGTATCCAGAAAAAAACTATAATTAATTCATTCTGGGGATTTAAGTCCATGCTAGATGATGGCCAATTTTCAGCAGATATGAAATCTGGCAAATTGCTCCTGTCTGGTGTTAGCTTTATGGACTAATAAAGACTATTCTTGTAACTTCAATTGTTTTTTGTTGAATAAAATCTCCTTTAAGTGCCAAATTGTGTTCTAGAACTGTTTCCTGGTTAACTGTTGAAGATATTTCTACTCTTCAATTGTAAAAATGTTCTCGACCGTGGACAACGTTCTTGCAAACATCTTTGGTGTACCTCTTCTAATATCCGTTGACTATAATTTGAGAGTGTAAGGAAATATCATGACAAACGTTGAAAATACACAAGCCTCAGTGTATTATAATGATGCGTGACATTATCTTCGTCAAAATCTTTATTTCTGGAGAAAAAAAAATTGCCTTCGTATAACGTTTAAAAGAACTGTAGCGGATACTGCTTTAATTGTTACTGTTATACGTATTATGTATGCTCAAACTGAACTGAAGATAAGAGTTGAGTATCTACTGATTCGTTTCATGCATGGATTAAAATGGTGAACGAGTGAAAGAAATTACAGTGTGATCTGGTAAGTAAATGTCGAGTAACATTATCAGATATTTACATTGTTTCCAAAGATATAAACTATATCTAAATGTGTTTAAAATAACCGAATTGGCAACATTTCTACTTCACTTGAATTGATAGATTAATCATTGCGATAATTGTATCAGTATCTTTTATTGGTTAGTAATAGTAAAGAAATTGATTGTTAATGTTTAATATAAATACTTTAAAGTATTTATATTGCAGTGACTATAAGTAAAAAAGTGACTATCCAATAAACTACTTACCTAGACGTATTGTTGTCTTCACAGTATTTCTTTCTAAGTTCTGGATCCTCCATCTCCACTAATTTAAACTCGAAGCTTCCAGAGAATGGGATAATGATTGCTCCGGGATCGTTTTTGTCTACCCATTCCTTGATCTTTACTAACCTAAAAGATATAAAAGAAAAAACATGACATACTACACAATTATATTACAATAAGTTTCAAGCAGATTCAGCGATCTGCTACTATTTTATTCCAATTAACGGAAAAAATTGGTTCGACGGTCTTGTAGTAAGATGGCCGACGCACAAATACAAAATTTAAAAATTGTAGCTGACAGTAAAAGAAAAATATTGCCGAAATACTACATAATCACTATTGTCTACACTTAGGATATACATATTATTTTTTATCTGTTACATTATGACTATGCTTTAAAGACAGCTCCTATATTCTTATATTTAAGACATTAGAATCGTTTCATATCTACATAGCTTACGTATAAAGCGGTAATATTCTGGCAAACATAATTAAGTCCTCTGTGCTGACACCGAGTACACACCGGTGTTGAATACCAAATTAAGCGCGATTGATAGCATTCGCGCGGCCAGATCAAAGCAATCAGCGACCATTATGGGATTCTGTGCGGCGTCAGCGGCAACGCACATTACGCGGGAGTAGATAATTAACGGGGCATTTGATGTCCGAAGTGACCGCCGCGTTTCAAAAAGTCTAACCCGAACCCGTAGTGGCTGGCCTATTGTGTTCCGTTTCGTAGCACGTCGATGTTTGCTTTTGCCCCCGCGTATTCCGCCCCGATCGAATAAGGCAATATAGTGGCGGCGGCTTCTCGGGCAGCCATTACGATGGATGATTTGGCATTTAGTTTGGCCAACTACGACAAAAGTGCTGCTGCTCGATTCAGGCGCCCGACTACAATAGATGACGATTCTGTTTTGTCTGTTGTTCGGCGTTTGTTTCTCTTGACGTTGATTTTTCCCGTTTCATTTGTTTTTCTTGTTTTAGATGAGTCGCAGACAGTTAGCAAAAAGACTTTGAATTACTTTACGTTTTATATATAACGTAATTTTAAATTATTTAATAATTTCAGAATAAAAGTTATGTATGCGAAAGAATGCATATTGTCTGTCCTATTGAATTATCCACATACCTATTCACTACATAGAATTTCTCGTTTTACAAATAACACTTCATATACAGGGTTTCTCAAATATGAATAAGCTACAGAAATGTATACAGGCTTGTCACTGCTTGTCATAATGCGGGTAAAATGGTCGATATCCTTATTAGTATTTAAAGTTCCAAAGTACTTAATTGAATGCATCCATCTAGATACATGAAGCGCTTATAAAATATAAAATGTCAACATGAATTGTGCTAAAAAATATTCCTACTAACTTTCAGGTAAATTTGGCCATAAAAACGGTATTCGCAACTTACAAACATTATTACGTATTTCGAAAAACCCCTTCTTAAAGGACGCTTAGGACGGGTTGAGCATTTATGTGTCAGCCGGGACAAAGCCTTATACAGTGCGTTTTTTTAACTGTTGCTATAAGGAATTGCTTGCTTGGAAGATTCTTTAAACTATCGGATAGATTGCAATTCTATATTCTAAACTGTCGAAAAAGTTTTGAAACAAATATTTTTGTGAAAGCGTTTTCTTGCAACTATCATTTCTATCAGGCTTTGTTTTAAAAAATAAATAATAAAAGCTTCTAGAGGCTATGACTAAATTAGCTTTTGGAAGACAGAACATGTAAACATTTATTTATAAAAAAAAACAAGCGTAGAAACCATTAACGCATAAATAACACAACAAATTAACAAAGATTATGAGTAATTATCAAAGGAATTGTTCAAAGTGTTTCCCTTCGACTGCTAGACAATGTCCCAAGCGATCTTCGAAAATCGAAATTTTTTTTTGAGTGTTTTGTAAGGTTCGCACTATAATGGAACCACAAGCTGCAGTTATTCTTGCCCTTAGTTCTTCCACAGTTTCTGGTTGACCTCTTATGACGTCGTAAACTTGTGTTCCTAAATGCCTCTATAAGAAAAAGCTGAGTGGTGTTAGACTAGGACTGCGAGCAGGCCAATGGAATGGTCCATCCAACGATCAGGAAATGTTTCGTTTAAAAACTCTTTGACGATGGCAGGAGAATGGTCTGGTGCTCCATCCTGTTGAAATATTATTGCTCCGTTGCATCTCAAAGTATCCACCTGCGAGCCTACCTCCATTCGAAGAAGAATTATGTATTTATGCTGGTTCAAATTTTCGTCAATAAAAAATGGCCCTACTAAGTGATTCCCTAAAATTCCAACCCACACGTTAACTTTATTTCGATATTGCGTATGTTTCATGTGGTCTGTAGGAATTTTCTCTTGCCCAAACCTGTCAGTTTTGTTTGTTAACTTTGCCATTTAATGTGAACGAACTTTAAAATATTTCGATTTTCATAATTTTGTTCCATCCAATAGTTTCTGCACATTTTTAATTTTGTACGACTTGAACTTTTCCATTTTCAAGGCTTCTTGAAGCGTGAAATTCTTCTGCCAGAAAAGTAAGTGTGGCGGTGTCTTCTTCTTCAACCGCCATACAAATACTCATTCTTAAATCTTCTGCAACAACATACAAGTTTCTTTCCCGTTTTTTGTGGTCATGATTTAAGCAACTCGTGGCAAGAAAAGCATTCAGCAAAATTCTGGTTGATTTCTCTACTGGACATACCTTTAATGAATGCTGTTACAAGTTCAACGTTCTTTAGTTATAAAAACAGACATTTTTAAACAATTGTTCACAATAACCGGGTATTTGGCAAAACTTGTGAATAAAATGACGTAATGAATGTAAATTTTTGATCTGTCAAATTATGTATATTCATTACCTTCAACTTTGAAGAGTAAAATTAGTCAAATGAAAGTTCTTGTCGTTAATGAGAAACAGTGTTGCATTTTTATTAGAAGTGATTTATTAAACATAAACAAAAAAATATTATATTTCAGAGCATATGTTCAAAATGTCCACCTGCAGCTAAAATGCAATGCTCGATGTCTAATTGATTGCCGAATACGTTTACTACTGTATGAATAAGAAAATGAACGATTTCAGCACTCAAATCTGCGATTTTAAATATTGCACAAAAATAAGATTTATCCCGGTGACATATAGATCCTTCCGATCCATGTCTGGAAAAAACAAAAACCGAACAATCAATAGTCAACAGTCATTAAACAAACGATTATTGTAACGCTGGGATAAAACAGCAATTTGTTCATTATTAATCCATACAGGAATAGATTTAGCATTAGTAAACACAACGTTGTTAACGTAACAAAAAAATCGTCCAATTAAAAATTTATTGTTCGTTGATTGCGTTGGTTTTTAGGTAAAACAAACGTCACTTATAATTGATTATAAAAACCATGAAGGAAAAATTAATTTCAAATAATCACAGCTGAATGTATCTCATTAACGACAAGACTTAAATGTTTATATGAATCTTAAAATTGAGTCAAATTATGTATATTCATTACCTTCAACTTTGAAGAGTAAAATTAGTCAAATGAAACTTCTTGTGGTTGTTCAAACAGTATGCATTCTGTAGTCTTATTGGTGATTTATTACTAAAAGAAACATTAGCACCAAATCTGCATCGCATCATAAGTTAACACTGAGTATAATTTTTACCATGCAATCCCTATAGTAACAGTTTAAACAAACGTACTGTATGGATAAAACATCTTGTCGAAGTCCAGGAATGATAGTATCATAACTTGCACTCAAAAATACAATTTTGAAATATTGATTTTGTAAAACCATAATCCTAGAATTTATTTCAGTTGATGACATATACGAAAACAAATACACATATCCAATATTCAGTACTACTAAGCATATTGGGTTTCACCACAATTTAACTGAGTAAGCGGCACATAGGCAGCAATTTGTTCATGATTCATAGTGTAGTAGTATTGAGTAAAAAAGTGGATGGAAGTTATGGATGGAAAAAAAATTCAGTCCAATTTAGAAATTTAATAATTAATGATTGCAAAATGGGTTTTAACTCAATGATGTACTCTTTTCGGATGAATCAAAGTTTAACTTGAAATATTCAGACGGAATGGAAAGAGTTCGCTGACCATCAAATAAGCTCTTAGATCCTCGGTACCTTCAAGGCACAGTTAAGTATAGTGTACGGGAATGTTTTTCTCGATTTAGCTTGGATCCTTGCACCGAATTAATGGCATTATAAATTGATTCATATGCAAGGATATCCTTAAAAGCGCAATACTTACCGATGCTGAGTGGAATATGACACTTGCATGGTCGTTCTATCACCACAACAACCCGAAGAATCTCTGGGAAGTAATGAACAAGAGGATCGATAGAGAAAGTGTCAACGGAAACAAAGATAAATTATTTAAAGCTGCAAAATAAGCTTGGTAAAGTATTCCACCAGAAGTTATTAACAACCTTATAGTTTCTACACCAAAGACATGCAGCGATGTTATTAAAAATAATGGTTATGCTACAAAATATTAAATGATAATAATGAGTCCTTGTTCCTTGCGCTTATACTCTTTTGAAACGGTTCTTGCCTACCAATGTTATTATCAAATCCTTCCAATACACAATTTACAACCAAAAAGCTATGGTTGTACGTCGACAATGAAAATACTTGAGGGCATATTAATTTTCATCGAAGTTATGAATAAAGTGTATCCATTAAAATTTATATCCTTTCTTTAAAACCTAATAATTGTACTAAATCGTAACAGTCTGCAATTTGTTAACATTTACATCTTAAAAATATATTATAGCATGGCTTTTCCTGAAACCAATTCACTCTTGAGTTGAGGACTGTTATTACAGTAAATAGGCATAGAAATTATGGATCAGCAGTCATTCTGTAATTCTATCTGTTTATTATCTAACTATATCAAGACCTCGAGTAGCAATAACAAAACTTTGGAAGAGAGATCTGTATCACAGTACAATTTATTTCATTATTCTAATGATTATCGTTCTGCTTGTTTTTTTTTTGTTCAAATGCTTCATTTCCTTTTTTTAAGTAGTACTACAATTTTTTCTTGTCGTTGGCTCGATTTATATTTAGGTATTTCAGACCAACGCAAGTATGTTAAATAATTTTTAGATATCATAAAATGGGGCAAATAGGATAAATGTTCAACCTCTATATACTACTAGTCAACATTTCATTTGTGTAATAAAAACGTGGTAAACACATGTACAGTGACCTCAAAGGTGTATCCGGAGCTGCAGGGCCAACATACTAACTGCTGAGTGTAATCGTAGTTTGTAGCTCTTACAATAACATTGCATTATATAAACGCATATACGTAGACATACGAGTAGCATAAATTAAAATATTAGAATTAAGGAATTCAATTTTCTGTAGCGTTGTGTGTGTGAGTAGTGAGTGAAATAGTTGTTCTATATCACAAATATTTTTCGAGTTGTGCGTTTTAGTAAAAATTAATAAATAGAGGAAAGTAACCTAATATGAGACCCCTTTTTAATTTTTAGTATAAACAATACTACTTTTCGTTTTAGTGAACACATTCGCGTCCAATACATTGTGTGGTCATCTTAAGTTAAAATTTGATGTGTTAATAGCTAGTTAGGTAAAATCAACTCAAATATCAAGTTTTTAAAATTGGGTGTCTAATATGAGACAGCTGAGGTTCCTAATACGAGAGTGTCTCATGTTAGGGCCAAAAAAATTTGAACACATCTCAATACCTACGTTATTAAATGACGCGTACGCAATATAATGAGCAGATAAAATATGTCAAACACTTACCTCGTTACTGAATATTTACCAGTAAATAACACACTTAAAAACTTTTCACACATGCATTTTATGTAAACAAGCCACAACTGACAACCAAATTAAGATAAAGTTGAAAACTGTAGCGTGTGTGAATATTTGCTCTACAAAGGACTATTTTCAACAGTTACCACTAAATGGCAATTCATATTTCGAAAGAAACTAAGGGGTCTCATAATAGCAATTATCTCATACTACGCTACTTTCCTCTATATACTGCATATAGGACTCCTTTATTGAAATGTAATCATTCATTGATTGAGACACTGACATTTTTAATAAGTCATTTGACATTTGTAAAAATAACAAAACACTGTCAACATACTCAGCTGCTAATTACCTTACGATCTGTCAGTAATCGTTTTAATTATTTATTAAAATAGGGCAGCCGAACATAAAATTACGTATATAAATAATGACCAGTACAAATAATAACCCGTATGAATAATGGCCACTAGTGAATAATAACCAGTATGGATAGTGACCGGTATGAATAATGACCAGTATGGACAATGACTAGTATAAATAATAATCTGTATAAATAATAACAAAAATGACAAATGTCACTAGATTTTGACACTTGATGATGTCACTCATTTATTGCAACCATAAAAATAGTATAATTGTAGTACAGGGTGTTCCATTTAAATAAGATGCGAAAATAATGCATTTGTGTTTTGAATCGCCCTGTACACAGTTTGCGTAATATTGGCGAAATATAACTTTGCTATAATTCTGTAACAATATAAAAAGTTATTCCAGTACAAAAGAATTTCAAGCTGTTTCTTGTGGAATACACAGGTCGTTGAACACGTAATGATGTTCAGACAAAATTGACCATAACTTCTGAAATACTCGGTATAACTCAATGAGACCCTATATCGAAGGATTAAGATATGCTTAATCTAAATTTGAAATAATAGATAGTGTGCCCCATTTAAGAAAATGTATGTTTGGTTTATCCTAAAATATGTAGCTTAAGACTGTCTATGACTTTTGTACATAACGTTTTGTGATATCTTTAATGGATATATTGAGCTTTGACGCACTAATGTCTCACCCTGTATATGCATTTGTTACACAGCTGCTGTTTGGAATAAAGTATTGAGCGCAAGGTATTTCTCAATTTGTCGTGTCCGGATAGCTTTGAAGGTCACTATATATTCCGCGTAGTGTTACGAAACTAATAACCATGTGCAAGACGATGAGACACAATTGACCTACGAAAAAACTGACAGTATCCGTCATGCATAGGCACGAGAAAAAGTCAATAACAAATTTGAAAGGTTGAGCAACATGTTTGTCATTAAATATTGAAGAGTATTAAAACAAAGTATTATTAAAGAGAGTTGACCTAACCTTGCATTTACAGATCTCTACATTCATATAACATCTAAAATGAAAATAATCCAATAGGAGCCATAAACGGTAAAATGGAGTTTCGAAGGTTTGATTCATTTTATTTTGAAGACTGGATGGAAGCCACCGCAATTCCATATTCTAAGAAAACTGGAGTTGGAAAAAATTGTTAATTGGAGACAATGTTACCAATTCCACACATCACACAATTTTTAGGCATTCTTCCGGCTGTTGAATGGAAGTTGGAGACAGATTTTAATCATAGGTATTCAGAAAGGGGAAAGGAAGGGAGGTGGTAACTGTTCTTAGTTCAAAATTTCCAACATTGTTAAAAAGATCATTTACACTCACTCCAGAGCATGAATAGATTGCAAATAATTTAACTGTCGATTCACTACAAGAGACGATGACAAATAGAAGGAGGCAAATTCAGCATACCTAGGAATGTCTGTTGAAGAGCTTTGTAGTGAACAATTTTTATGGCAATAACGATGTTAATATTAAACTGCAATAGCAATATTTCATCAGAGTAATTACTAATTAAACCACCAACTACACAATCAATAAGTATGTTGCAAATATCTGATAGCGTTTTCCAACTTATTGCACTTTGTGATCTCAATTCTTTTTTTTTTAATAATCAGAGTTCTGTTCTGTTTTCAGATGGGATAAAAACAAATTTTCTATGAAAAATCATTACGAACTCCTCTTGACCCCATTAGCGGGTGGAAGAAAACAGGAGAAAAAAATTCTTCGGTAACCTTTGTGTACATAAATTCCTTATCGATTTCTTGTAATACATTGAGTACGGTATATAATACAATAGAGGTCTATTATTAAATTCCTTTCTAAAATAATAATATTCATCGAATTGAATTACGTAAGTAGGAAAATCTTCATAGTGCAAGTTAAAAATAACACTAATAATAAATCGTCATAAAAGAAAAAAAAAGCGAACGCCACTGTCGAATAATCTCAAATAATGAATTATTATTGAAAATTACTGGGTAATTTGATGATACCGCAGACGAATATGTCGAGTACCACTTTGTGTCAATAGTGTTTATTGTATCGATTCGTGTAAGTGCCACAGATGTATACAACAAGCGGCCATATTACGGGCAATATTACTACTACTACTACCACCACTACCTGACGCTCTTCGTCGTCCATTGGGGTCATTATTACTTATTAAGATAGGTTCGTGAGAATTCGAGGTGAATCCTTTCATTGTCTCCCATTGTATTATTCAGATTCCGTCGGTTGCGGTCTAATTGTCGGTTTTCCCTTTTTCGGGGCCTTCGACGATTTGTTACTATTGTCCAAACGGGGACCAATTTACTCGTTAACTCTCTCCACAAGAGCGAATCAGCGATTTCTGGTCTCCGGCTTATGAAAAGAGATATTGCTATAAGATCTCGAACGTAACGGCGTTATTAACAGAAAAGAAAGACGTACGAATGGAAGGAAGGATATTTAAACATTGTATAAGAAAACGTATCAAGATTATTACTGTTATTACCTCACCATCATTTGAAATAATTATTTTACGATGAAGTTGTTTTGAATTGTCTTTCTTCTTGCGTACATATATTGAGAAGATAATTTTGTGGTTAAGTTTTATTGTAGGTATACAAGTTCAAGGTAAGAAAATAAAAACATTCAGTCTGCAAATATTCCATATTCAAAATTATTACAAAAACTGCAATATTCAGGAAAAAGTATCTTTGGCAAAAAGAATTTTCTAATGATCCTATAATATCATAGAAAGCTGCGTTGCGACAACAAACAAAGATGAAGAAGTCCAAAACTTTAGCACTTTTCATTCACGATATAATCACAATTGTTTGTAGTATATTGAATAAAATTTTGTTTCCACACCTATACACATCTTATAAACAAGAAAATGGAACACAGCTATCAAATATATAGAATATATTATAGTTCAAATGAAAAATATTAGAGGCCTTTTTTATCCCTTAATGCTTAAGTTGTAAAGGTGTAACCCTAAAATTCATTGTTTTTACCTGCATTACGTTTACTTGATTTCACAGTTTGAACTTTTCACTATTATACCATGGATTAAATTTATTATTTTTTATTTGTTGTAGATAAATAAATTCAAATATCAATGAAAGGAAAGGCAATCAATATTCTACAAGCTGTTGGCACGATAGGTGCCACGGATTGCTCACGCTAGACAACAAGCAGATACTGTTGTCAATGTCGAGGCAGGGTTTAGACCTGTTTAAGCAAAATTTCCAGTTTTTGTAACGAGTATTCACCGTTAATGAAATTAAGGGTCGTATTTATAGTTCGTGCTTGAATATGACCCCTAGTACACCAAAGACAAAACGACAGTCAAAATAATGCGTTTTTCCAGGTGAATCTGCTGCGAAGAACGCAAAGACAGTCCCATAGGCTCATCGGAAAACTCATGACTATAATACTCAAATGGTATCGTCTTCATGGAAAGATAGAACGATCACGAGGTAGTACTAAAGTGAATTAGATACTAGATCAATTCAATAAGACATTAAAGGAGATACAGTCCCATTTAAGTAAAAAAATGCGGTTTCACTATGATAACGTACTAGCATACTTATCTAGAGTTGTTATGGCCAAGTTGCATTAACCACGCTATGAACTGTTGTTGTACCCACCTTACCTGGCTTCCTGCAACTTTTTTCTGCTCTCCAACATGAAAACGTAACTCAGGGAAAATATTCAGCCCAAACGCGGTTATCGCCGAGACAAAAGAATATTTTGAAAAGTTTGATAAATCGTATTTTTTTGAGGGGTTAAAGAAATGGGGGAGAAACTTTAAGAAAAGTGTGTCGACCTGAAACGAAATTGCTCCGCTTCATTCCGCATCAGTTAGCTCGTCGTCGCAATTTTCAGAAATCAGTATCTAAATAGAGTCCTTTTCATGTTTAATCCACCAATTTTCAAGTGGGTGGAGGTCCGTTGACTGTGGTGGTCGACACGAAAACATTAATTTTGTTAATTTTAAACCACTTTCTGCCTTTAGATGCCGTATGCTGGCATAAAAACGCATTTCAGTGGCGGTTTCTTCTTCGGCAAACATTTTGCAACATGTTTACATAAACTTCAGCAGTTATAGTACCTGTTGAGCGATATATTAGTCCAATTTCATACCATTAGAAGTAAGCCCGAATCACAATATCACCACCTCCAAATTTAATTCCTTTTTGCAAATTTTGCTTGATATTCTGCATAAGAAAGTCTCCTACACATTTTGTGGTCATTGTGATGCTCTCTATAATTTATGTTTTATAGTAAACGATGTTGGAGTACTTATGTATTTGGAATTTAGCAGAGCAACTTTTCTTCATCGCCTACCTCTCAAATTACCTGCAATCGCTTTCTTATTAATAATGCGCATGTGGAGAGGTTAAGCTCTCGTCTAAGTAGATGTAATAAACAGCTTCGTTTTTATTAACATCATCATAACTCGATTTTGTCGTAGAAAAGTTTTTCTTTCAGTTATCTGCTTTAATTTGTTTGCATTAGTTATCATTTTTGACAAACTGTCAATATTTCCTGTATGAACTTGTAACCTCTACCTTTCATTAAAATGAACTGATTAACGATAACTGATTTTTTTTTGTTTGTATTGGTCATCAAAAGCAGAATCACAAGTTCTAATTTTTGTAATTATTTCGTCCACTGCCATTTTTATTCGCATGATCGTATTTCCCGAAGATTTTTATTTTATGCTAATTTCTGTGTGACATTCTGCGCTACTGGAACAGAGAATCTGATCCTGATGTCAAATATTGCTCCAAAATCGATAAAACATTTCTTTGTCTTGGTATTTCCTTCAATGAAACCAAGATTTTCTGTTCTTATGGATGGCATAATTGTTTAGGCCATAATCGTTGCAAGAAGCTTCTTGAGACAATCAAAGCGGAACAACATGTTTTTTACGAAAACTTCGACTTTCTATCCCCAAATTTTTTAAATATCTTAATATTTTTTGTCAGAGTGTTAAAAGTGACTCTTCTTTGGCATAAAACAACATTCTCAATTTAAGGAGTTTATGAGCCTTTCTCCTGCAGATCTTGAACTTTCTCTTTCAAGAGCTTCACTCCACAAAGGATTTAAGTGAAGGGAACTGAGGAGGCTGCTTTTCTTAATAATTCGTTTTAATGTTCTTCAATCATAATGGTATCATTTAACTATCTTTCATTACATTGCGATAATTATAGTAAATTTAAAATAAAAACAAAAAAGTTAGCTTCAGAACAAAATAACATGTCTTTCTACTATTACTAACAATTGTCTAAGTGATCTTTTTTCAAAGTAGCATTAATTGGTTTCTGGTGCTAAGTTTACTTGTATTCATTCATTCTCAGGAAATTAAATTAATTAGAACCTCTTATATGCCGGATAATATATCGTAAATATTAGAAAAAAATAGGAAATATCTTTCTGGGGGCTTATTCTTGGATGTGTTCGACTGAAGTCGACCACATAGGCACCACGTAGGCAAGCCAACGAAAAAAAAAACACAAATACCTAGATGAAGGTTAGTAACTTTCAAATGTTGAGTGCAGTAGCACTGTATGATTCCGATAATTCTTGTCATTCATTTTCTATAAATATACGGCCTAAATAGAAACATCGGATTGCCATAGTACAAATGCAAGGATAAGTGACAAGCAAAAACTTATTTTACTAAATTTATTTAGAAGAGCACCCAGAATTGAAAATCGGAAAATTTTCCGCGACGTTCACATATAAAAGCGCACAAAATATGTTTTTCAAAATTTGCCATTGCACATTGGCCGCTACAAACATTACAGAATATACCACCGTCACTTTTTAATTAATAAACTTGTATGAAATTGTATACACACAAATCTACTTTAGCTTTCCGCTGAAGATCACACCTTTCAATTGTATGCCACTCGTCTGCTTTGTACCAGACGTTAAAAGTGGTCGACTTGAAGCGCATGAACTTGACGTCATACGTTTCAAGAATTGGACTTGCACGTGACTAGCACACAATTTTGACATCTCGCACGGAATTGGTCGATCGCACACATTCAAGAATAAGCCCCCTGATATAACTGAAATGAGCATACCTTAGTTCAATCAATTAGAGGATTATTTGTATTCATTAATGAATGCACATGATGTTTCAGTTGATAAGAAAGGATCCGCTTATTATACTAGTATATTGCAAGAATTAAGTCACACAAACGGTTGGTTCGCATTCGAAATACTAAGAGAAATATAAAGACTTACCATTTATTTTTCTTTTTGATGTAATCTTTTTCGGCCAAATTAACGAGGTAGATCATAGGTTTTGATGTTAAGAAGAGGTACTTATTTAAAATCTCAATCTGCAACAAATTTGTAAAATTACCATTAAATACAAAATTAATTAATGTATTTGGTACTTCTTATAATTTTATACATAGTAAAAAAAGCGAGATTTTATAACTTGATTAAATGATAAATAAATTCGCTGCAATTATGTTTATAGTTTTATTTAACTGACAGAAAACTACATCAAGGATTCAAGGTTCATAACAATGTAAATACTTTAGAAATAAATTCAGAGTTAGGTTAAGAAGGTGCAAGATTTCTTTCATTGAACCTTTACAACTACGATTTAGTGATGTAAATACAAGCGAACAAAATCAAATTTGATAATAGCTGTTTCGTTTCAACATATCATAAATTATGCCGGAATAGTGTCACTTTCAGTAAATGCTATCACAACAACAATAAATCAGATCTCGCCATTTTCGACGAGTCACCGTGGAAATAGCCGCACGAGAGAAAAAAAAAACCTAACAGAAAAAGAGAAGAAACCTGTTGTGTGAAGTTGCGCGGTCGAGTGCGGCGTCCTGCCGTGCGACCGCGGTGTCAATGCCGAATGTTTTGAAGTAAATCCCCGGGTGGTGATATTATTTAGGCGCGTTTATCATTTATTACCTGTCACATTAAGTGCACACGTATCGTTTCTCCAGTTTCGATACGCCGTCGTCATCGCTGTCAAACCTAAACTCAATTCATTCATGAAGCACTGTGACTCAGCAGAAAAACTACGAAATTCCTTCGTTTATAGAGGCGAAGATTTTGTATGGGTAGTTTTTTTTTTGTATGCGTCGTCTTTACGGTTTCTTTTTTTCAACTTGGTGTATGGAATAATTTTATTTATTGAAATAGCTAAAGCTCTTTCGCCAATTTATATTCAAATATATATTTCTTATAGTGATGTTTTTCATTTAAATGATTATTTATTATTACTATTTAGAATGGATAGATATTAGGAATCATTTTACGGATAAGAATCCTAAATTTACTAAATATACAGAATATTTACTAGATAGACTCTTAATATAAGCATATTTAGAAAACTAGTTGGAATGTTGATAGACACCTAAACTGTATTGCCGACTGAAGCTCTTGCTGTGTAAATTGTAGTTAAAAATAATGTTGCGCTGTTGATTATGTTCCAACAACGAATGGTACATCAAGTGAAGTACCAATCTAGTGGGAAGTTTCTATAAGCGTCACCGACAAGATTCGAACCCGTAGACTTTAAATCCTGTTCTACCTATGTTTTTATTTCAGACAGTACGTGAAGTATTTGCATTTTCTTCTAATATTTTACAAATGGGCTTGCCGATAAAAATGTATTTGTTTTGACTATTTATTGAACTGATACAGAATCACATGTGTTTTGGCCAAAATTAAGAAAAGCAGTTAAAGCACTATTAAGAACAAAATACAATATTTTTCTACTCGGGATCTAAATAATTTAGTACAGCTAACATAAAAAAGATCTAAAATTTGATTGATGTGCTATTAGTTTTACTCGTGTCAAATGTTACTATTGGTCTAATGCATTGAGATTGGTATTGGTACTCCACTGTACGTCAAACACGTAGATTATAGTGTATGTGTCATGTATGTTTGCATTAAGTAATTATTTCAGCTATCTACGGTTATATGATATAGCAAACTACTAAACGACATTATGGTTTCTTGTGCTCTACCTAGTTGCAAAGAAACAGCGTTAACAAGAAGAATTCGTTGAAAATAACATTTCATAGGTCAGTGTTTGACATAAAAACAATGTGCAGGGCCGTAATTGGAAAATTGCAATTGGTGCGCCTGTATATAGGTACATAAATAAACTATTACATATTGAGCGTTTATATTGTCAAATTATGACATTTATGGGCCTTGGACCTAACAGGCGTGGGGGATGACGTAATTAATTTTAAATAACACCATCTGTTAAGTGGAGACTTAAAATTATACTTATAATTTTCAGTAGTCCGGACCTGGTGAGGCAGCCATATTGGTGCTCCACTTAGCCCGGCCCAGTGCGCCGTTTTGAACATACAGTAAATATGCTTCATAGCGTCTTCTTAGTATATGTACTAGCTCAATGGTCTAATGAAATTATTTTGACTATATCATCCACATTTCTGTCGACCGATCACACATGAAAATGGTTGCTGGACTCCAAAGGGGCACCAGCTGCCGACCGACCGTAAGGTATGCGGCAATCAGGGAAAGTGCACACACTCCTCAGGACAAAGAGGCACGAAACCAGTTGAGACCGACACCTCGCGGAGAGGCCCGGCGAAATGTTAGACAAGTTTTCTTGTCAACGTTGGACGGGACCGTTGGAGACGCTTTAGCGAACTCCTACCTCACATCTAACCCCACGGAACTAGGCCTCCTTGCGGATGGCTACTATCGGCCAAGCGTGGGAAACGGAATCTGGCCGAGCCCGCCCGTGAATTAAGCCTGAACTACGGGGACGGCCGGGCAAAAGCCCTACCCCAAAATGCCAACCGCGCCAACCCTTTCGCCCCTCCGGCGATCAAGTATCAGCTACAGTTAGGGTCCCAGAATTCCGAGTTGTTTTAGGATGAAACCGAAGGTTTCCCCAACCAGACAACCAGCGGGCGGACTACTGCTAGCAACAGCCAATGACATTCATTTTAGGTGAACGCCGACCCGATCACACAGTTGGAATTCCCTTAGCAACAGCCAATGACATTCATTTTATACCGAAAAAATCACGTGTGAATTTTAATAAGTGATAAAATCACTCGTGGTTTTATCAATACTAATGGAGTACTACCAAAACGGCTCATTTTCACTCACAATGCTCGCAATTACTACACAAAGCAAATCTTGTTTATTTTATTTGTTCCTTAGTTACCAGCCAAATATATGGCAAAAGGAACACAACCTAAGACAGTAAATTACGAAAACATCCGATAACTGCCGAACTTACTAAAAAGCAAACTACATTGCAACAAATTTTGTTCGTGATATAGTTTTTTCAAATACAACGCGTGACCAACATTTTTCTTTGATAAAATTGATTTGGATAATTTGTTCGTGCTTGTTGATCTTAAATAAACAAGCACTTACAAATTATCCAAATCAATTTTATCGGAAAATATTCGTCACTTGTTATATTACTTATGATTAATTATTATTCGGATGACAATGTCAGATAATTCTAACCTCTTTGAAAAATATGGAAAACCATAATTAAACAGATAAAAAAACATAAATTTCTGTATATATCTATTGCCTTTTTTAAGCGTAATACGGATAATGTACTTGCTATTTCTCTTCCTTCTTCTTTTTGACTACCGTGGCAGTGAAAGCAGCAGATCTAAATAATTGATCTTCTTGATTCTATAGCGAGTGATCGAAGAACTTCTAATCGAAGTTTTAATTTATGTCACCTATTCAATTGGATCTGCAAGCTAGTGGTTAAAATTATAAGATCTCATGTGTCCGTCACCCTACTATAGGTATCTTCAAAATTAGTTATGCCATTATCTTTTTGCGGGTGGACTTCTTTATGGTTTAAGTAACTTGTTTCTGTTCAGAAGCTCATTTAAAATGAGTCGAGACAAATCAATAGACGAGAATCTTTGATCTCTTATCGCATGCTTGAAAAAAACTAGACAGTCCAATTCCTAAATAGGAAATTTATTATGTTTATCACGATACAATGTAAGAATTATTGTGCGACTACATAAATCAAGCGGTTCTATTGCAGCAATTGGAAAAAAAGTTTCAAGATCCACATGTCATAGAGATGCTGAAAAATTGGATTTGGACCGTACAAGGCACTATTTTTAAATTAATTTATTTGAACGAAAATTGTCAAAATATGAACACTATCATTTAAGCTACGGAAAAACCGTTGTTAACAATGTTGCAAAGACAAAAGATTAGAGTGGGCTAAAAATCATCGTAATTGGAATATTGAGCAGTGGAATGCTGTTCATTGGAGTGATGAGTAGCGATTTGAAGTCTGTCTTCGACAAAAACAAACCTTATCACACTGCATTTTGTAAATGGAGTGATTAAAACAGATAAATATTTCCAATAATTAGAAAAATCTTCGATACCAACATTGCAAGAAGTTGTAGAGACCGAAGAGTTTTATTTTTCACCAGGACTTATTCCATATATGTTCGGTTTTAAATCAAATTCGGTGGAATTTTTTATTTTAAAAATAACAGATGCAAATCTAGATAGGGCAGGCTTGATATGATCTAAGGTCAATCGAAATATTTAAGACGTTTTCTTCAATGAATGTCATGAACATGTACTTTATCTTCAACAATGTTTGACAAGGCCATCTCGATTGACAACATTCTCTGAGCATATTTTCACAATAAATGCAGGCTGCAGGTCTAATGACATAATTATATAGTGCAGAGGTTCTTATGGCTTTTACGAAAAAAAAAAAAAAAACCGAAACTGCGAGCAGATTATAACAATTTACCAAATAACAAATGGAGCACGAATATTTATTATGGCATAATGATTGACCAAATGCTGAACCGAATATTTGAGTACATATGGATTGGTAAGAAGGGTCCTATTTTATAGCCATCATGTTCTCCCGAAATAATTCTTTAAACCCTTACAATTTCTTCTTTGGACGTGCTTAAAAGATGACCTTTTTTTCAAGGCTACTTGAACTTGAACTCGCTAATGCATCACAAAATTCTAAGAGCAACTCCAGATAAAGGATAAAACTTTAGAGACGGTTCTAAAACTACAAGATAAAATTGATCAGAAATGATTTTAAATTAAATATCTTCATAAATGCTTTAATAATATTTGTACTGATATATTTCTTACAAAATCTGACATCATAGCGATTATAAGTTTATTACTATTCTCTTATCAAAAAATGATCGACTAGGCCAAACTTCTACATTTTTCAAACCATTGTTCATGTTCAGTTTCGTTATGTATCTAGGATTGAATATTTTTTTGTTTTATTTTTTTAATAACCTGAAGGCAATCATGTTTAGCAACAGTTTATTTTTAAAGCAACTAAGCCTGTACAAATAATCTATATTACTAAAACCTCCATTCATTGTGATAGCTGCAGAATTTAATTGTCACGGAGGTAGAGGGGAAATTTGACAGATATTTTAAATTTAAATGTATCTTTAGCAAATTATAATTTTTTCTATTAAGACATGCCCTAAATATAATAAACATACACTACCGTCCATAAATGAGGGATCAGTAGCATAAAAATTCATCACTTTAGTAATTTACCTACCCAAATAGCCCCAATCTAAATAAAATATGTTTGGTACGTTTGCAAGATATTTACAAAGGGAAATTGCATAAATCCCTACAATAAATAGCAAGTTTTCAGATGATAATAAACAAAGTTCTGTTCATCCATTTATGACCTGCAGAGGTACAAAGCCCGTTCTTATAGAAAGAAATCGGTAAAGCCACTTATAATACTGCAATATTTACGTAATTATTCTAGGAATGAAGTATGTATTTAGATATTTAGGATATGAGACACTCATTTATCATAGAAGAAGTATTAGTTTGTGCTTTAGTGCTGTCCGATCAACTTGTGATACGAGTACGTAAGATAAAGAATTGTTTATCGCGAAAGAATGGCAAAACGAAACGAGTTGAGTGCGGAGACACGTAGTGCTGTCATTACTTTACATAAAGAAAATTATTCGTTGCGGCAAATTGCGAAAAAACTTAAATTAACTTACCGAGCTGTCCAAGGAACAGTGAAACGCTATAAGACAACAGGAACAACGCATTCCGGAAAGCGATCCGGAAGACCCAAAATAACGAACTCAACTGAAGATCGACGATTGGAAGTAATATCCAAAAGAAACCGACGCCTAACAGCTCCACAGATTCGAGCTCAACTCAATGAAAGCCGCGAAACGCCAGTGTCTCTTACTACGGTAAAGAGGCGCTTAACGAAAACAGGGTTACAGGGACCCATTGCTGCTCGCAAACCATTACTGAGACCACAAAACCGTCAGAAACGGTTGCAATGGGTTAAAGAGCATCAAAGTTGGAACATCGGTATGTGGAAAAAAGTGTTATGGACTGATGAGTCAAAATTTCAAATTTTTGGCAGTAATCGGAGTGTTTACGTTCGACGCAGACGAGGTGAAAGAATGCGTGATGATTGTGTTGTGGCTACCGTAAAGCATGGAGGAGGTTCAGTGCTAGTTTGGAGAGCATTTATCTTCGACCGTGTTGGAAATCTGCATCGAATCAACGGAATATTAACAAAAGAGCGGTACAAGGTCATTTTAGAAGAACATGCTATTCCTTCGGGGTTGCGATTGATTGGAGAAGGGTTTCATTTTCAGCAAGATAATGACCCAAAGCACTCTGCTTGACTTTGTAGAAACTATTTGCAGCAAAAAGAAGCAGATGGAATACTTGTTAAGATGATTTGGCCTCCACAATTGCCAGACCTCAATCCTATTGAGCTGCTCTGGGATGAGGTGGATAGAAGTGTGAGGGAACATTGTCCACGGTCACAACAACAGCTTTGGAAACATCTCCAAGAGGCATGAAACGCAATTCCAGTAGAGACACTTCAAGACGTTGGTATTAAGAATGCCCAAAATATGTAAAGCAGTTATTAAGTGTGGCGGTGGATATTTTTCTGAGAATAAATTAAAATAATTTTATTTTTTTATTAAATATTATATGGCTTAGAATTTGTAAATATTACTTTATTTTTTAAGAATTCGACTTTGTTTTGTTAGAGTTATGTAATTTTTTTAATATATGCATCGACTAATTTATTATGTTGTGTTGTATCATTTTTCTTGTACTGATCCCTCATTTATGGACGGTAGTGTATTTACATAATAGAAAAAAAATTCAAAAATTTATTTTTTCAAGTTAGTTAAGTTGGTAATATTTATCAGAAATTTTCCAAACCTACAAAAAAAGTTTTAATCACTTACATCGTTAGTGTGCCAATCCGCAAATCGAATATGCTGCTTTTGATCAATTAGAACAGTTTTGACTTTGGCCAGCGTATCCTGTAACAAAATTAGAAGTATAATTATATGAATCAGACAATTTAATCACATTTGTGAACAACCATAATCTAATTTAGATATTCTATTTTATTGCCTGTAAAGCATGTCTTACACCCTTGATATAACCTAGATTGTAGTTTGGATTATTTTATAGATATAACGTGCGTGCTCAATGCGAATTATTCTTCCATATTATATGTACTAGTATATATAATTTCCATACAAAATTCAAGAGTTACGGTGTCTCTTAGACGGAAGAGTCTAATAAGGCGATACCCGGAGCTTGGCCAGCCCATGACGGCCCGCCTCGCAGCGGGTGCCGTCACGCTCCGACCTTAGGCCCGCACTCGTTGCTGTCCCTCAAATTACATACGTGTTCACACTAATCGAATTAGTGCTAGTCGCGATCATCGGTTTCGAATGGAGGTCATAGGGTCGGACAGTGCCTGTTTCCCTAACAGAACGACAATGATGGGGCAAGAAAAAATAATATCGATAAGAAAATTGAATATGAATGAGGTTGTAATTGCTTTTTGGAATATATTTGGGTCAATAAATTGAAACGAATAAAGATTAATCGTTTTGACTATCGAATTAGTAATGAAAATAGAGAGTTCTTTTAAAAACTGTCGGCAAACAAACAGGACACTCCCAGTAGTGACAGTGCTGTTTCTGCAGTGTGGATACAGTTTGCTGATTAAGACTGCTGACGTAGATTTTGCAGTTGAAATGTACTGTCATTTGTTCGATACTATATTGAAATTTAATGTATGTATGTGAAGCTAAATGATATCGTAATAATCAAAGAAAATTCAGCAACAATAGTAAATGTTACTCCCAAATTTAGATGTGTTAGCATATGTGGGTTTGCGAATCACGTTACAAAGTTTTACAATGAAAAATCTAACTATTGAAAAAATGTTAGCAATAGACTTGGAACGTCAAACATCACTTGTATGGTATATTATCAAGGCTGGTGAGCCGGTCATTCATATTTTTAATTGATTTTATCAGTAATTGCTTTATCTGACATATGTATGCTTGTCCGTATAACATAGAATGTATACCTTCCCATACATACATATCTGTAAACATTGTCGATATGATCGTCTCGATCATTGATAATAAAAGGGTCATCACCTTCGTCACTGATACTAACACCAAACACAACACCCGCGAAGCAACGGCGATAAAATCAGGCGCCCAGCAAGTGGTGGCAAAGTAGAATAGGCCCATCTTAATGAAAATCTGGAATCATGAAACGCACGCTCCCTGTCGCGCTATTACCATAAAAGCTCGCGCCAACTATGCACAATAAACAATAGAACAACACTTCTATTCTTCGGCAGGTGTCTCCTTCTTCTAGGAACGATTGATTTCATAGTATGTATGTACATGTTCTTTCTTATGTCCTTCTCGGTTGGTTATATTATAATGATATGAGGAGATATTTGCACTGTCATCAAATATGTTCAATCTTTTTTAGTTGTGGAGATATGAATATACGACACCAGAAATGTTGAAATCAATTAATATTAATCTTTGGTTTATTGTAATTCCTAATATTTGTATTATAATAGTGGTTAATATTTCTGATTCATTCTAAAGAGAATAAATTTAAGATGAATAGGTGTATAGAAAAAAAGTACTTACATACTCTGGTTTCATTTTCTTATCACCACCGCGAAGAACGGTCCTTTCCAGTTTCTCCAGATTCTTTTGTAGCATCTCTTCATCTTTCAGTCGTAGTTCTTCACCGATAATCTCCAAATCTCTTACTGGATTAACTTCACCCTCAACATGCGTTACGTCGTCATCTTCGAAAGCTCCTGAAATCATTAGAGGAATTAGTAAAGGTTTAAGTATATAGGGTTGGATTTTATCTTACGGCAAAGATGAAATATAGCATCACAGGCACTAATATGAGACAAAAAGGCGTTTCCTAAACCTTGACCTTCCGAAGCTCCCTTTACTAATCCCGCAATATCGACCACGTTCAGAAATGCAGGAACCTTACTGAAAAAGAATATGGATTTAATTTGAAGGTTACAGTTTTATTACATTGAGCTTTTCAATGATCAGTACAAAGTCAACATACTCTAGGCAGTGTTGGTGTAATCACATATTTTTGGACTAATTTGGAAAAGTTAATAACAAAGAGCTTAAAAAGCGTTATTTTAGGAGAAGTTATTACTTGTGTTGAAGAAAGTACTTCGTTTTACAACTTAAGTAACGAACAATCAGTTCTGCTTTACAAAATTGGACGTAGATATAATATGACGGTGCATATCCAGCATCTATAAGCGAAAATATTAGACTATTGTTGGAGTACAAATATGTACCATTATACTTTAGAAACTGAAAGTTCCGCCAAAACAAAATACACCATTAAAGACAAACTAGGAATTGCTTACCTGAACAACAATAATTATGACTGATTATGACCTTATATGTACAGTGGTGGACAAAAAAATAGGTGAAGTAATTTTTAGTACATTAAGTTATATATTACATATTATTAGGTAATACAGATGACATCTATTGGTATCTTCGATAAATATGTTCAATGCACGTTACTAAGTTATAATGAATAGAATCAGTTGCACTGCAGCTGGTCATAAAAATAGGTGTCTCGTTTTGACAACAAAAAAGTACTATCAGTATTCATCATTTATATTTTACAACCGAAAATCAACGACAAATATAATAACAATTTTAATCTTATTTATATAAAAATAAAAAAATATATAATTAATATTAACAGATAAAATGGGCAGAAAACCACATTGTAGCGAAAATGAAAAAAATTTAATATAATAAACCGTTCAGAGAATATGATTATGAATACATTAAAACCGCAAAAAAGTATTGAAAATAGGGGCAGGGCTAGAAAAACTACTCGAGAAACGAGACCCATTTCTAACTTCTGTAAATATTTTAAACGAAATTAGAACGAAAATCAGTTCACGTACAATAAGACGAAGATTGCAGAGGTATAATTTAAATGGGAGATCTGCCAAGAAAGTACCTTGCTTAAGCAAAAAAAATATCAAAGAACGAATCGAGTTTTCGAAAAGGCACGTAGAATATGGTGCAGAGAAATGCAGAAACATACTTTGGAGTGACGAATCCAAGTTTAATATGTTTGGGTCTGATGTTCGAAATTACGTTCGTCGACCACCGAATAAAGTATTTGAATCTAGGTACACAAAGAAGACAGTGAAACACGGAGGAGGCAGTATAATGGTGTGGGCATGTTTTTCCTGGTACGGTGTAGGTCCAATACATCTAATTGAAGAGATTATGACCAAGGAAATTTATCGAGACATCTTAATCAACGTCATGCATCCGTATGCAGATGATAACATGCCCATAATTTGAAAATTCCAGCAAGACAATAACCCTAAACATAGTTCCAAGTGTGTTAGGGAATGGTTTGAGAGAAACAAGATGAACGTTTTAAGTTGGCCAGCACAGTCGTTCGACTTAAACCCATAAAAAACCTCTGGAAGTATGTAAAGGACTCATTATCGGGCAAAAATATTAAAAACAAAACAGAATTGTGGGAACCTGTCAAGAAATGCTGGTATTCGATTTCAGCAGAAAAATGTGCGCATTTAATAGAATCAATGCCTAGACGATGCGTAGCAGTCCTCAGGAATAAAGGTTGTGCTACAAAATATTAAAAAAAACCTATATATAGTTTTGTGCAACAAAAAAATGTTCCATTTTATTTGTAAAAAATATTCACACCTATTATTATGTCCAAGCCACCTATTATAATGTCCTTTTTTGAAACATAATAAATTGTTTAGCTTTCATGCAATGAATTATTTTACTTTAATTATACCAAGCTATTAAAATGCATAAAACATAAATATTTAATAACTCATCCAACATATGAACAATATTCTAGATTATTCTGGATACACCTACTTTTTTTGTCCACCACTGCATATCATCAACTTTCTACTATCCGTAAATCCATGCACTGATAAATGTAGCTTAAACCTGTTTTCGTTTTGTACGTCAAATTTGAAATAAATCGGTAATTATGTCGTACTATATTTTTATGACAAGATGACAAGGTGATATTGAGGTACGATTTAAGAACAATGTAAAAAGAAGAAAGATTTAGTTGGATTTGCGACAAAAGCCTAACAAGAAGAAGAATCTCTGTGCATGATTCTTGCATTTTGAGAAAAAGGCAAAATTTAGAAAACAGGATAAGAGCTTTTAACGTGGATGATGTGTAGTAGTAGTTAAGTATGTGAACTCACTGTCGCTCCTTGTATTTTTTTATAAAGCAAGGTTTTGCACGTCAAAGATGCCATTTGCCAAGAAATTGTAATAGTGCCACTAAAAATATCGAACCAAGATCAAAAATCAATAACAAATATTTATTAAAGATGAAGACCATTATCTGTTTCAATAGCTTCTTGATATTACATGTCAAAATCCAAAAGATACATAAAGTAATATAGAGTACTTGAAAGCAGAAAGGAGTAGATTTTAAAGGTGTGGTATTCTTAAAAACTATTTAGTTTGTTTGCTCTAGCTTCGCTGCGCATACATCACTCCAAAATAGTCACCCTGTCGCAGTGGTGTGGATATCAAAAGAATAGTGTTGTTGTGAGCTTTTTGGTCTAGATGACGCTCTTGTGGTTTGGCCTAATCTATGTAATAGAAAGATAAGCTTAACAGAATGGTTACTGAAGATAAACGGAAAACGCATTTTTACCAATTTAGATCAATCTACAAATAAATGCAATTGAAATGTTTCAAACAAAACGTTCAGGTCTACCGACCACAAAAAAATTGTTTCCATACCAGTAAGTAATTCAATAAATAACACTGATCAACAAACTTAAAGTTTTTCTCTGGTTCCTAGTTGCAAATAGGTGAATTTGATTTTTTTATGCTGAATTCGATTCTGCTTTTAGTTTCTCGATAGCACATATAGTTTCAGAGAAAAAATGTATATAACACATATTAAAACGTTCTATTTGACATTATTTTTGTGTAACGATATATTAGTGTCTTGTATAATCAGTGGCCAACAGTAATCACCCAACATCCTATCTTCCCTGGTACCGCTTTTTCAACGTTGAAAGGTCTTGATGGAAACGCTCGCCATGCTCGTCACTTACAGCTCACAAAAATCCAAATGAGAATGTAAATGATGCATCTTTAGCGACATATAACATCCCATTTTATGGTGAGCTTCTCGAAATTTTCCGCTTTGTTGTTGCTCAAGCCTTTGTCATTAATTAATTATTGCATATTATTGGAATTTCAGGACGCGCAAAAATGCCTTTTTTATCTTGGCTTCGCTGACTTTTGGAAATGTTTGTTATGTACTGAAAAGCACTGCCGCCTTATAGTACAGACTGGTTTCCTTAAAACTCTATTTTGCAAATAGGCGTTGAAAGTGCAATACTAGAAGGTCAGTAAACAGATCGAAAAATCTGCGGATAATTACGAATAAGAGCACTATAGAAAAATTGTTTTTTAAACCATGTTTAGAAAACACGATGTAGTTTTGTTGACTGAAAAATGGATCCGAGAAAACACAAGATTGAAAAGTAAAAATATCCATTCATAATTTAGTTATTGACCTTGCATATATAAGTGCCTTTCATAATGTTTTTTATAATTGCAGACTGGAATTCGAGTATGTTACAGTTAGCTAATTAATTTATACTTTATTTGGTGTTACACTCATACAAATACATATCTTAACTGTTACTATCTACTCTTACATCACAATTTGTACAACTTTGACCTTTATTTCCAGAAAAAGGTCAATAAACTATAATTGGATAGTCATATAAATGTATTTATAAATATTGTGGGTGTGTTATGTGCTAACTTCATTAGCAAAAAAAACTACTACATAATTTTAATGGCTACGCCTTAAAAAAATTAACCAACAAAGGGTAAAGCCACTATCAAACACGTGAACTTTAGCAATTTTTGCTCGTTTTATATATGTATAGGAGAAACAATAAAGCGGTTGATAACACCTTTATTTAAATATGTGAACAAATATAAGTATATTTTATACATATTCCGCACGTATTTCTTATTGATTACATAGTTCTCACCACTGGCGCTAATTATTTAAATGAGAAGCAGAAAAATGTTACAAAATATCCTAAATTACATGTCACGAGATCGCAGAGACCAACAAATTACGTTCTAAATTGGTCACAGTCAGGAGATTGCATGATGGCAAGTGCTAATGTTGACTATTTGACGCATTGCCCCGTGGTTTACCATCGTTTGGATATGATATAGCCGTTGGCGTCGGACGAATTGGGACCAAAAAAGCTAGTTTTTACACGAAAAAAGAGGATAACTGAATAGGTAATGCTCAAGAATGACTACCTATCTTTGTTTATATTACAGCAAAGTTCTTCTAATGGCGGTATAACATCTCATTTTGTAAAAAAATGGTAGGTTGCCGCTACATGTCGTGTATTTGGAAGAGGAAATACCAATTCATAAGCCAAATTCTTTTCTTGATCTTTAACTGCCAATTTTAGATAATGACAATAATATAGACGGCCACAATATTGTAATTTTATATTTCTGTCCGTATAATTTGCAATCATTTAAGCTCTAATTTGTTATATAATGTATGAATCATGCTAATTGCAACACAAAACTTTATACAGTTTCCCACATATAATTTGTGTAAAGATCGAGTGATATCATATGAGTTTTATTTAGATAATAATGTATATTAAAGTGCTGTCAGCAAGCTTTAATAATTGGAGGTCAAAAAACACGATATTTTTATTAATTTGAAGACGTGGGCTTTGTACCAAATGTATTATTTTTCTGGTATTATTTTAAAAAAGTCTTACTGAAAATCATCGCTTCCTAGTGAAGATTTATAGAACCTACCTAGAAAATCAGACATTTATTCCTCGAATTGTAATTAACTATGGGAAATGGATTCACTGTAATTCCAAAAAATTATATGCGCGTGAGCTTCATGTTTTAGAGCAACTAATAATTAATTATTCAATTTTAATAGTTTAATATTCTCTAGCTAAATAAGATTATGTTATCTTTGTTTAATATATGGGTTTGTTTGATTAATAGCTTAGGAAAAGCAATGAATAAAGAACGCTTGATATTACAGTAACAACTTCTTTCTTCTGATCTTTAAAACCATTGTTCACGCGATTTTTTGGGGCAACAGGAAAAATGTAAATCACATTTAGGATTAGTCTCAGTTTGTTCAACCTAAATTACACACTTCTTGTATACATATTCGAAATGAAAATAGAACGATTTATTGGAGTCTTCCTGCTCCAAGAGAGCAATTCGTATGATATATAGGTTAATTTGGCAAGACTATTGTCATTCTATTTTCAAATAATATATCGTACCTTAGTATAATTTTAGAATAAGATAGCAAATATAATTGCTTCCTTTGTCATAGTTTCAAAAATATTTGCTATTTATAAGTAGGTAAATTTTATAGATTTCATGTGGAAGTTAATCGTGTTGACAATATATTTAGATCTGAGAATGCAAATTTTCTGTGGATTGTTTCTTGTCTTTATTTTTATTTTTGAAAGAGAAGTTCTTATTAAGCAAGAATAATTTTCTGCGTAGAGGTACAGCTTGCGTATTAAGTAATGTCTTCCTCTTTGAAGCACTTATCAAACTTTCTTCAACTCATGCCCCTTCGGTCGATTTCGTAAATGCCCTTTGAGATGTATAGTTGGATATTAAGAATATCTCGACCGAACTAAAAAGACCGAATCGGCGTGAGCGGAAGATGATTGATATGCTCTTCAAGGGGAAGATTTTTTCTGAAAGCGTCTAAAAAAGTGCATATTTTCATATTTTTTTCCGTTCCGATCGGACAACCCAATCGTGAAATAAAATTAAAAAAAAAATTTTGGTTTTATTTTTTTACTCGAAGGCCGTTCAATATTCAGAACTGAAAATTTGGCTGTAGGCGACTTTTAGGGGGTCAAATATATGCCTTAATTTTAACTCTTTATAGCAATAGTGTAAAGGCATTTAATGGATAATTATTAACTGACAAGCATCAAACAACGAAGTGTGATTTTGGCGTTAGACTTTGACAATAAAGCTTTGAGAATGTTTATTTTCCATGGCACACTAGATAAGTATCTATGAGTTACGTGTGTATTTTTCAAAAAATCTAGTTATCTCCTAAACTATTAATTTTAGGCATAGTACATGCGAGAAATAAAAGATTTGGACTCCGAAGACGACTAAGTAATAAAATATGGGGAGTGCAATTTGAAAAAATGAAGTTATGGTTCTTCAAAATTTCGAAGAGTTAACTTGCCATAGTAAAGTAACCACGCAATGTAGACAGCCGTTCTCGGCGCTAAAATATACTCCAACATGTTGTTTACGCATATTACAAATTTTAAATTGATATACGAAAAATCGAGTGTCCTCTGATTTTTTGTATAAATGTCTGCCAGAGCAAATTTTTTCAGAAAAAATGGAATAATTACAAAACGCCCGAATCAAATCGCAAAAACTAAAGATATTCATAAATCTTAAAAATAGGTAAATCCAAATGTTAAAAATATACAGGGTGTTCCATTAAAAATAATGAAGTAGATGGCGACTTCCAGTATAACCGGAAGCGCTAGAAATCTAATATTTTCATTGAAGAGAACATAATCGACTATATATAATTCTAAATTTTCAAATTTATATTTTGACTAGAACGCTATAAACTTCTAATGAACGGTCTCGTTGAGACACCCTGTATAGATTAAAGATCATATCTTTAATTTTTACTTATATCTTCTACAATTTTAATTTTTTTTAAATATAAAATAGGTACGTGTGCTGAAAATGCTTATATTTTATTTCAACGTTTTGCACATTATGAGATGGAGCAACGTATTGTCACTCTAACGGTCTTATTATGAACATCAATCGTTACATAGTTCCATAATTTTGTTAAGAATATAATATATTTTTGAGATGCCAACGTGTACTATTGTTTATTGTTTTTGCTGACCCGTACTATTTGATTCATATAATAGTTTTCAGTAGTCAATCATGTTCATTGTTTGTCAAAAAATACATTTGTCCGTTAAAATTACGTTTTCTAAAAAGTTTCCTTCCCTAATTGGTCTCTGCAGACTGAGTAGTCACACGTAATAAGTACATATATTTAATACATTTTCATTATATACTTCACTCAATTTATTGCAATATTTAAATTATTTAAAAAAACCATATTGTTCGAGTTTTGATAGGTCTTCACAAAATAAATTATATAATGCTGGATCCTCTCGGGTCTACATTTATTTGTTTGTGCGATATTTGATAGACCCTTTGATTTTCTAAATAATAATATAAAATGTTTGATATCATATTTAAGAAAATTTTCGAGAAACAAATCTTTAAATGTTTAGGAACTATTGTATTATTATTATTACTGATTTGGATATAAAACAACTAGCACGGCAACTAGTTAAAATCTTAAAAAGGCTAAATAAGCGTCTGTTTTTTTTTAATGTGTGGTGGGTGCTTAGTTGCAGTGACTCCGTAAGCTGTATCACTTGCCTGGCTATCACTGCAACTCTTGCGGTGTAGTTTAGTGTGTGTAAGTTGTGTTTAAATGGCTTTGTGACAGCATCATATCGCCTTTTATGATGCCGCGCTGTTAATCACTTTGCTCCCCAGCGAATGGCAAGTCGATCCGGGATTAAACTCTCTGAAAAAATGTCACCGTCCCTCCAGAGAATTGAAACACGGTACCAGACAGAATCCGATTTCGAATAACTCCAGCCCAACGTTGACTATACCATTTAAACAGTAGCTTGCTTCTTTTATAAAAATTAGCATCCTCTTCAATTCGACATTTATTACTTTGCAAAAACCTTCCATCCAAGTCATCTACAAGTAATTTTTGAACAATACCAGGGTTATACAAGAAATTTTCCTTAAATTTTACTTTGGAGCATTGTCTCTAACAGAACCGTGTGACGTGTTTTTTTTATTTACGGCTTTAGGTTTATCCCCTGTGTACGTATGTGATTCCATGGCTATATACAGTTATAATGTTAATATTTAGTGTGCTCATAATATAATACAATACAATAGAATTTACATAATAAAATACTATTATTACTATATGTTAATAGTAAAGTTAATCTTATTAACTTTACTATTAAGATTTTATATAAAATGTGCCATCGTATTGAAAGGCATTTAATTCCGCATTAAATTTAATAACACGAATTAAATCCACGTGTCTACTTTGTGACGCCTTCGAAGCCGTGACAAGCCGAAATTAACCACCTTACTTGCCGTAAAGCTAAAGAGGATTGACGTTCGCGATCAGAGCATCCTTTGATCTTGGTCTGATGAAGATTCGACTTCAACATTCAATGAATTCTAATCAGACTTGCAAATTGTGACCTAAATTTCGCTGCGCAACATAATATCGATCCATGTTGTGTAATATATCGGTATCTTATCGATATTAGACCATTTTTAATCATCTTATAGAATAATAAGGTTGTGATGCATATATATAAATACATATCTTGTACTCCTCTTTTGTATTAAGAAATCACTGATACTCCTTAGTTTTATACCGTTATACGTACGATTTGATACACAAAATAACAATAAGTCGTTATAGTTAACCGTAATTGTTTTCTCTGCTTTAATGAGGGTGCTGCCAATTTGTCGGCGCCACTTGGCTGGTGGGAACACACCGTGGGCATAGCGTCGGAATAACGATCACTGCATTTAGATATATAAAAAAAATCTGGTGTGTTTTTTACATTCCGTGTTCCAAGAATATAATATAAAATGTTTAACATAAGTACTACACGTCGTTAGATTTTATTTGGCTCATTATATTTACGTGCTTTATTGTTCAACCAGGTACATGATGAGTGAATGAAAGTCAGCACCACATGACTTCAAATGTTGTCCTGCATTGCCAAGCTGTTCCGTAGAAACTATTGCATAACATCTCAAGTGAACAGGTCTATCGTATTTTTAAGAAGTAACCAATTTTTTTTACTTGAAGTTTAACAGATAGTAATATCTCATAAAATACACTTACAGAGAGTAATAGAATTTAAAAGGAGCAATATAGTAGGAAGTAATTGCCGATGCATATAATGTTTTAAATTTGAAATATTACTTCTTTAGGATTATTTTCTTCTTTGTGCTCTATAAAACATAACTCATTATTTATAAACAGTCGCACACTTTTAACATCATGCTTATCTAGCCACTTAATGTCATTAATATGGAAATTAATTCAATCAAGCTAGAAAAAAGCTACGAAAAACTCCAGAAAATTAAGAAACAGAAACAACGGACCGTAAAAAGCAACACTGGAACTTATGCCATCTACATATAGCGGTACATTAATAGCGGAAGGACAAATAGTTTGCAAAACTTTATCTACACCAGTGATTCCCAAAGTGGTCTATATTGTTACGGCCGTACGCCTATGACTTATTCGAGAGAACTTCGAATTCTAGAAAACCTCTAGAAAAGTTCTAGATTATTCGAGTATAGAAGGTTCGGGTACTTCCAGACATATAAAAGGGGGTCGAGGCTGGACGGAGAGGATAGTCTATTACCGAACTTCGACCATTGTAAATAAATATTGTAAAAGTAAATAGTGCGCGGACATAAATAATCTTTTAGTGTTAGTCAATCGTTATTGTTTGTTTGTTACTACGTTAATATTATAATTAGAAATAAATCGTTGTTGTTACTAAATATCGCCTGAATATTTATTTAAACCCCGTAAACGTTACAACTGGTGTCAGGTGTGGGGTTTGGCGATATTTCGCGACATATTTTGTAAAAATGGCTACGAAAAAATTAAAGGACCTAAAAGTGGCGGATCTCAAGCGGGAACTCGAAGAGAGAGACGAAGACACCAACGGGAGGAAGAATGAACTTCAAGAGCGGCTGGTGAGAGTCATGAAAGAAAATGGTGAGGACCCAGATAATCACGAATTTGAGGTGGATGGCGGTACTAATGAATTAAAGAGAGTACTGAAAGAAGATATGGGAAGCTTGAAGGAAGAAATAGCAGAAAATTCTAGAAGCTTGAAAGAAGATGTTGGAAGCTTGAAAGAAGATGTGGGAAGCTTGAAAGAAGAAATGGTAGAAAATTCTAGAAGCTTCAAAGAAGATGTGGGAAGTTTGAAAGAAGAGATAGCAGAGAATTTAGAAGACTGAAAGAAGAAATGGTAAGCTTCAAAGAAGAGATAGGAGAAAACCTAAAAAGAAGGAAATGTTAGAAAATTCCAGAATCTTGAAAGAAGAAATAGATCAAAAGTTACTAGAAAATTCAGGCAACATAGAACAACTCTCGAAAGAACTGGACGAGCGTATAAAGGGAATTGAAATAAGATTGGGTCAAGCACATGTAACACGGGGTGATAGTTTCATCCAACCGGAAGCAGCCGTTATACGAAGGAGGAAGATAGAATAGCACCCATACCCCATGGTCAAACTAAGCTACCAACATTTGATGGCAAAACACCTTTGGAGGAATTCTTGACACTGGTCGAAACAGCTGCCCTGGTTAATGGTTGGAGCGAGGCTGCCAAAGCATCCACTCTATCACTTACACTACGTGGCGACGCCTTGCGGGTGCTGCAAGCCATACCCTTGACAGAGCGACAGAACTATACAGAGCTTGTGAAGCAGTTGGAAATGCGTTTCGGGCACAATCACATGGAACAAGTTTACCGCTCCCAATTGAAAAACCGCTACCAGAAGCCCACGGAAAGTCTACAAGAATATGAAGCCGATGTATTTCGTTTAATCAGGAGCGCATATCCGACAGTTCCTGACGAAGTCATGAGAGCTTAGCTGTGGATAAATTTCTAGACGGGCTTCGGGATACGGAAACCCAGCAAGCAGTGAAACTGGCCCGTCCAAAAACGTTAACCGAAGCCTTATCTCAAGCACTTGAATTTGAAGCTGTGCAATCTGTTCGAAAGTTTTAGTGCGAACAGTGGAGAACCTTATAGAGGAAAAGCAGGCAGCATCTCCTGTACAAGAATTCGTTACCCAAGTGCTGGAAGCACTGAAACCCAGGAAGGCAGGACGTTGCTGGAATTGTGGCAAGGTTGGACATTTGAGGAACCACTGTCCTCAGTCACGAAGGGCACCCAAGCAAGCGGAAAACTAAAACGGGTTAACGTGAAGGGGCAATCGTTGACCCATGTTGCCGGCGCCCCCCAAACATCTGTAACTGTCGCATCCATGAAGTGCCAAACCAATAGTCTTTTTGTAAACGGATTAGTCAATGGTCAAACACGAGATATGTTACTGGACACTGGTGCAACGATGACCATCATTCGTCCAGAGATACTTAAAGAAAAAACGGAAACGCTGCCAACAAGAATGGCATTACGTACAGCCACTGGGGAGTCGGTCAACGTCCTGGGTGAAACGATTGCCAACTTCCAAATTGGCGATACGAAATTCAGGTATCCATATGGCCAACATAGAAAGGACATAATTCTTGGCATGGATATAATGGCAGAATTTAGCTTCAAACTGGACCTTCAAGGAGGTATACTGGTTGTAAATGGCGAAGACATTGTCCTGAACCGTAGTAAAGATATTGCCACACGTGCGTTTTTGGTCAAAGACATAGTTCTCGACGGGAGGAGTGAGACCATTGCATCGGCGACACTCGAGGACAATATTCCTGAAGGCCAAATGTACTGTTAGAACCAGAAGTAAATAATAGTCTGCATCAAGGAGTACTCTTCGCAAAGACGATCATCCAAGCCAAGCCAAATTTTCCAGTCCGACTGATGAATCTTAATGATTATCCGGTAAAAATAAAAAGAGGAACCACATTGGGACGCTGCTCAGACATCTCTTCGATTGCCCAACGAGTCTGTAGTATGGCTAGCATATCTGGGCAGCCGTCAAAATTATTGGACAAACTTGTTGAGACGGCCTGTGAGGGTTTGACAATCGAACAACGTCGAGCAGTGAGAACGTTAATTGAAAATTATCGAGATATCTTCCAAATCGAAGATGGTACCAAAGGAAGAACCAATGTGGTACGACACCGAATAGACACAGGAGATGCGAAGCCAATTCGTGCACCCAGACGCTTACCGTTAGCAAAAAGAGAAGAAGCGGCCCAAATTATCCGAGATATGGAAAGGGATGGCGTTATCGAACCATCAAAGAGTCCATGGGCATCCCCAGTGGTGCTGGTAAAGAAGAAGGATGGTAGTACCAGATTCTGCGTAGACTATCGACTCCTCAATAACGTAACGAAGAAAGACAGTTATCCTTTACCCCGGAACGATACTTTGGACACGTTGGTTGGTTGCAAAATGTTTTCAACGCTGGATCTAAAAAGTGGTTACTGGCAAGTAGACTTAGAGCCCAAAGACAAAGAAAAGACTGCATTTACAATTGGAACCGGGCTTTGGCAGTTCAACGTTATGCCATTCGGGTTATGCAATGCTCCAGCAACATTTGAGAGGCTTATGGAGAATGTGTTACGAGGGCTATCGTGGGAAATATGCCTCGTATACCTCGATGACATAATTGTTCTTGGGAAGTCATTTGATGCTCATCTGAAAAACTTAGAAGCTGTATTCCAACGTCTCCGTGAAGCCAAGTTAAAGCTGAACCCGAAGAAATGCAATCTATTCCAGAAGCAAGTCAACTATCTTGGCCATGTTGTTTCGGAAGAAGGAGTATCGGCCGATCCAGAAAAGATAGAAGCCATTAGGAATAGTACCAAAGGATAAGCACGAAGTTCGAAGCTTCCTCGGCCTTTGCACATATTACCGTCGGTTCGTCTCAGGGTTTGCCAAGATCGCCAAGGCACTAACAAGACTTACTGAAGAAGGCAGAGATTTTGTATGGGACGAGGACTGTCAGCATGCGTTTGAGCAACTCAAGCAAACGTTGATTTGTGCCCCGATTTTGGCCTACCCACGTCCTGACGGAAACTTTATTCTGGACACTGATGCAAGCAATGTGGGTATCGGAGGAGTTATCTCAAATACAGGACGGAGAGGAAAAAGTTTTGCCTACTTCAGCAAGGTACTGTCAAAACCAGAACGCAACTATTGCGTAACCAGAATTGCTGGCAGTGGTTAAATCAATCGAGCATTTCCACAAATACGTCTACGGGAGGAAGTTCTTGTTAAAACCGATCATGCAGCGTTAACCTGGTTGCTAAGCTTCAAAAACCCAGAGGGCAAGTGGCGAGATGGATTGAACGATTGCAGGAATACGATTTTGATGCAGTCCATCGACCAGGAACCAGCCATCGTAATGCAACGCGTTATCAAGAAGACCTTGTCCCAATGCACATTGCTACCGCACCGAAGAAAAGGAGGAAGAGTTTCGGTAGTAGATGATCGATGCAACGAAACCAATTTCGAGCTGATCAGGAGTCGGACCAGGATTTGAAGCACCTGCTGGAATGGAAGGTGGCAGGAACCAAGCCAACTTGGGAAAGGATTGCTTCGTACACCCAGACTGTAAAATCATATTGGGCGCAATGGGACTCTCTGATATTGGAAAATGGTCTGCTGAAACGTGTGTTAGAAGACGAGGATGGAACAAATTAGGAAGCTACAGCTAGTCGTCCCAAAAAGGAGGATCCCGAGATACTGGAGCTGTTGCATGATGGAACATCAGGAGGACACTTGGGAATCCGGAAGACACTAGAGAAGATCCGAAACCGTTTCTATTGGATGAATTGTAAGGAAGACGTTAAGGATTGGTGCAGAAAATGTGTAACTTGTGCTACTGCTAATGGTCCGCATCGTAAAAGAACGGCACCAAAGCAGTACAATGTGGGTAGTCCATTCTATAGGATTGCAATAGACATCGCCGGCCCATTCCCTGATACGGAAAGTGGAAATAAATTTATTCTAGTGGCAATGGACTACTTTAATGAAGCTTACGCACTGCCCAATCAGGAAGCTATCACGGTTGCTGAAACCCTGGTTAAAGAACTCATCTGCCGATTTGGTGTACCACTCGAACTACATTCTGACCAGGGACGCAATTTTGAATCGGCTGTGTTCCAAAATGTTTGTAAAATACTGGGAGTCCACAAAACCAGAACTACAGCTTTGCACCCACAATCTGATGGAATGGTAGAACGCATGAATAGAACGGTTATAAAGTATCTGTCGAAGTCTGTGGCCGACCACCAACGTGACTGGGATCAACAACTCCATCTGTTCCTCTTGGCATACAGAGCAGCAGTCCACGAAACCACTGGTCAAAGCCCAGCCAACGTAATTTTTGGTCGAGATGCGACTACCATGTGACCTGAAATTTGGTTTCAAGCCCAATGAAGAAGTAGTCGGGGAAGACTATGTATCCAACCTTCGGAACGAATGAATGAAATCCATAGTGCGGTAAGAGGCAGTATCCACGAAGCTAGTGATCGAATGAGAGCGCTATGACATCAAAGCGGACGAAAACGGATACCAACCAGGGGACCTGGTATGGTTATTTAACCCCCAGCGACGACGTGGCTATTCCCCGAAGCTCCAGCGATCATGGGAAGGACCCTACGAAGTGATCAAAAGAATTAACGATGTCATCTATGCATTAGAAAGAAACCAAGCGGTAAACCGAGAGTGATCCACTTTAACCGACTGGCGCCATTCCTTGGAGACAATCGTCAAGACCGAAATGAACAAAGTGTCCGCATTTGTAACGTCCCCAAAGAGGAAATGACATACGAGGAATTTATGGCCAACCATGGACATGGACGTAAGATTCGTCATGGGGTCACAACAGAAACCCAACAAGACTTGTTTGCGGCTCCCCTGGACCATGCATTAGTTACTGCGTGGCTGAAGACCTGAAGATGGGAAAAGGGATAGCTAGAGTGTTTCGGCAGAAGTTTGGAGGAATCGAGGATCTTCGAAAACAACGGCCACAAGTTTGCACTATACCACACTGGCAACATGCCGTCCCTTATTTTACCTGGTGACCAAGGAGGCCAGTTACGGAAAGCCGTCTTACCAAACGATGTGGGACGCGTTGAAGAGCCTGCGTGAACGTCTGTTACAAGAGGGCATCAGGAAGCTGAGCATACCGAAGCTAGGATGCGGGTTGGATGGATTGGATTGGCGAATTTAAGAAGCATAATTGAGGAACTATTCCGATATACTGGTATCGACGTTTTGGTATGCTGTTACAATCCACGCGCAACTGAAATGCTATTTCTTCGAAACATCGTGGTGTAGAAGAGGAACGGAATGTCGTTACCACCACGAAGGTACTGCTCCGGGACGGAACATATAATGACTTATTCGAGAGAACTTCGAAAGAAAACCTCTGAAAAGTTCTAGATTATTCAGTATAGAAGGTTCGGGTACTTATATAAAAAGGGGTCGAGGCTTAGTCTATTACCGAACTTCGACCATTGTAAATAAATATTGTAAAAGTAAATAGTGCGCGGACATAAATAATCTTTTAGTGTTAGTCAATCGTTATTGTTTGTTTGTTACTACGTTAATATTATAATTAGAAATAAATCGTTGTTGTTACTAAATATCGCCTGAATATTTATTTAAACCCCGTAAACGTTACAATATCTACCCCCAGGGATCTATGACAACCTGCAAGGGGTCTACGTCAGCGAAAAAAAAATTGGAGGTCCATGAAATGAAAATGGGGGTCCACGATAGTGGATCAGAACATACACTGATAGTACCTACTTACTTACATTACACTATCTTATAATATAAAGACATATACATTATTTATAAAGGTACCTACGAAGTAAAAAATGTATTATATATGTTTATAAAATTGTGTAAGTTGTAGGATGTAGGCATTCGCTTTGTGGTCGCAATACATTACATTTTACAAGTTTTGAACTTGTAAAAACCTGCACGTAATGATATACCAGTATCATCTTGTTACAAGCATACGCGCAGTCTCAGAGCTTCGCGAACTTGCACTGACTTGTTCAATTCGTCACTCTATAAATACGAATGTGAGACAAATACGTTTATTCGTTTCCTGAATCTTGAAATGGAAAGTGCTAGAAAATATTTAAAAAAATATAAACTGGTCACACAAATTATAGTGAATCAGTGATATTTTGTTTGAGTGCCGGAGAAAAGTAAGTACATTATTTTTTATTAAATTTTACTCGTTTTAGCAAAGATAGATAAATTACGCCAATCTCTAATTGCATGCAAAATTACAGGAGATGTTCGGATTACGGAATGTTTTCGTAAAAAATCTAAAAAAAGACAACTATACATACATATTACGTATGTATTTTATTATTAACATACAATATGTTACCAGTAGACAGTACAGCGTTGATTATTTCAAGTTTGGCTTCATTCCATCATTGTCGGACAAACAATTGCCTATGTGCTTTTTATGCAACATAGTTTTGGGTAATGATGCTATGAAACCATCTAAGCTGCAGGATCATCTGAGAAGATGTCACCATGATAAAACAGATAAAGATTTGAAATACTTTCAAACACTGAAAGATAAACTTCAGAAGAGACCCACGCTGGACAGAATGTTCACTTCGATGTCACAAAGAAACGATGATGGTTTGCGGGCGTCTTACAATATCTCGCTACTTATAGCAAAATCCGGAAAACCGCATACTATCGGAGAAAAGTTAATTTTGCCAGCCTTGAAGAGGTTTTAAAAACTGTTTTACACAAACCTGCATCTGATATCATTAATTCCCTTAAGCAACAATACTGTTGAAAGACGTATTGATGAAATGAGTTCTGATATTGAAACATTCTTGTGTAATTATTTGCAAACAACCAATTTCTCTATACAACTGGACGAGTCAACTTTACCTGGTAATGCAGCATTATTATTGGCATATGTTCGTTTTATTATGAATCAAGAAATCTACAAAGAACTGCTCTTCGCAAGAACTTTGACAACTGACACTAAAGGCGAATCAATATTTCATGTTTTGAAGGATTACTTCATTGAAAAAGCAATCCCTTTATCAAATATAATATTAGTAGCTACAGATGGATCACCTGCTATGGTTGGACGTTATCGTGGATTTATAAGCTGTCAGGGGTGTTAGCAATACATTGCGTCATTCATCGACAACATTTAGGTTGCTAAAAATTTGAGTGTTAGATTGCATGAATCTCTTCAATTAATCATTGATGCAGTAAACCGAATTCGAAACAACGCATTGAATACGCGGTTATTTGCGCAGTTGTGTGAAGAAAATGACGAACACTTCCATCAATTACTCCTGCACACTGAAGTACGCTGGCTGTCGAAACGCTTATGTTTGACAAGATTTTTTTGCACTTTTTGAGACCATTTTAGAATTTCTGGATACTAAAGATAAAATTTTAAAAGACAATTTATTGAAGAGGAAAACAGACATCGCCTATTTAACAGATTTGTTTACAAAATTTAATATGGTTAATGGGCAGTTATAAGGCGACAGTCTAAATTTGATTAAAACAAAGTCCATCTTATCAGCGTTTCTTGCCGAAGTTAAACTAATGAAGCAAAATATTGGACGGGACGAATTTTCCCAGTTTCCCAATTTGTCACAGACAAACTGCCAGGAAGACGACGTTTCAATCTACGTTCAACATTTAAATGTCCTCTATTCAGATTTTGAAACTAGGTTTGAGGATGTTTTGACTATGGTAATACCACCGTGGATAATTAACCCATATGGTGACATAGAAGAAACGAATGTCATAATACAAGAGGAACTGACTGAACTAAGTACAAACGAAGAACTTAAGGTTCAGTTTAAAAACGGATATCAGCAATTCTGGCTACAAAACAACATACCCGTTACTTATCCCGTATTATGGAATATAGCGAGAAAATTTTTAATTTTCTTTCCATCGTCATACCTAGTGGAAAGGGGGTTCAGCGCTGTTACCAATCTCCTAACAAAAAAAGGAAACAAACTGGACAACATTAGCCGAGGAGATTTAAGATTAAACCTTACAAAATTGCCGCCACATGTTGATAATTTATTATTAAAGCATCAGGTTCATCTTTCTCACTAAAAACATTTACTTATTGCTTAGTTTATTTTATGTTACGTATATTTTATATAACAGATACAAAATTTTATTGTGAGTAGTTTTAATTTAAATTCAATTAATAAATGTATAAAACTTAACATGTGTTTTTTTTAAAATTTTTAACATTAAGTTAAGTTAGAAATTTATAAAAAAATCAATATCAGGTAAGTAGAGGGTCTACCCAAAACCGAAAAACATGGCAAGGGGTCTACGACACAAAAAGTTTGGGAACCTCTGACTAAACCATATTATGTACGATGGCGAACAATAGATTGTGATTCAGCCTATAGAATTTTTTCAAAAAATCTAAAAGAATAAAAACACTCATTTTACTAACATCGATAGCAGAAATGTTGTCGCCAATAATTGCTATAACGGATGCAGGTTGACCACAGTTAGGCAGTGGATAAATCATTTTCCAAAAGGAAGAAAATGACTTCAGGAAAAGATTGAAGTCGATGGGCAAAAAAGAAGACACAATTCCAACATTTTAACATTAATGCTATTTGGACCCAGTGAGTATGAAGTAAATAAATTTGTTATTATTCTATCGCAAGAAAGTTCAGCCAGTAAAATTCACCTCTTCAGATTTGCCGCTCTAGTTCGATATGATAAGCATGCATATCGTAAAATTGTGAAAATTGCGGTGGGGCACCTCTAAAAAAGCTTTCTGCTTTGTATGGCTCACAGAAATACTAACAAATTACTAACACTAATGCTAACTATTAACTCTGAAGAGAGTTTGCAAAAACAAATTGCGATATGTTTGGTTCGGAGAATATCTCAAGCATCAAGAATTTAAAAAATAAGCAAATAGAAGCGGAAGTCTGCTGTTAAAAGCAAAATTCAAACGAATATGTGTCTCATTATAACGAAGGTTGAATGACACATTTCACCATCAATGAAAGAGAATGAAAGGAGTAAATGCTTTCTTTGTGCTGAATATAAAGATTTAATTAAAAAATTAAAACGGAAGTGGCATGAAGTACTAATGCTACTGAGCGATGCATTTTGGAAAGTAGTTTGAAGCAGCTTTCAAATTAGGTGACAAGTGCACATTGTTGTTATTATTATTAAAAAGTTAATGATTATATCGCTAGTTATTTACTAAAAAAATACTTTATCCTTTGCGAATGCCAAATTTTGTTTCGATTCGATCTTGTCATTCCAAAATTGCGGGATGGGAAAAGCGAGTATGTAACTGCTGTAACCCCTTTTAGTACTAATTCACACATTTCCAACTAAATTATGCTTTAAAACGGCTACCAGTGTTTATAAATCACTATAGAAGACTGTTTTGTCCTGTTAGAACACTTTCAAAAGGCAACTTTCTTTTGAATAACCTTATATTTACTTACAGTTGGTCCTCGCATATGTACTATATTGTGGGAACCTTTTTATATGAAAATTGTAATTGACGGTAAAAGAACGGGTGGATCTTCAAATTGGATCATTCTCTGTACGCTATTATTGTCGCCTATGATTTTTTTCTTATTATATCCGTCGTAAACGTTTCGTAATTGTACCGTTTATGTATTTAAGGCGGCACACCGTCAATATGGAGTGATTACAAAAACCTAATGGCACCAATCCCGTTTACCCGGAGAAGAAATTTGGTTAATTTAGAAAAAATTCGAGGAATTTATCAAAAGCGTGACATCGTTATGAAAATGAAAATTTGTCTCAAGATTTTAACGAAATATTTTAATAAAATTCGTTCCGTTTAGACAAATCGGCCCTGAAGTTTTTTGTTGGTAGTGTGACCAAGATATTACAAAAAACAAGCCTAACAGAATATTAAACAATTGCATGCTTAAATTTCAGAAGGATAAAATTAATAAAAAAATCGCAAAAAAGCGTGTATGTCTTACCTTAGCGGCTTAAAATATTCACATAAATAATCAAATCGTTCATCTGGAACCGGGACACGACGTGCTGAAACAAACTTTGTGATAAATAAAGTTAAAAGAAGTGTACAGTTAACGATATTTAATTTACAACTGAAATAAAACTCTTACTATTCTGTAACAATACTGAAACTGATATTCTTTCAATTTACGAACGCTCGTAACAAGCGTATGGTAAGTCGATCCGGATTTCAATTCTCTGAAAAAATGTCACCGCTCCTCCAGAGAATTGAAACCCAGCTTCTATCGTCCCGCCACAACGATACTTAGCCGCCTAACCACTGCGGCTATCGACCCGTTTTAAAGACAGTTGAATTAGTCAAATGATCTACAATTTTCGCTTCGTGCTATCCTTCTTTCCAGTCTATTGAGCCTCTAAAACATTCACCTGTATTTACTTTAAATTTGTAGAATTAATGTAAGATTTTGAAAAATACAAAGATTTTGTTACCAACATTGGAAAACTAGGGTACCCATCATTGTTTAAATTTGAAAAAAAACGGCCTTTTTCATCTAGCTTACTGCAGCTATCTTAAATTTTTTTTGGCAATTTTTCGAAAATGTTCATAGTACCAAGGACATCTTAAAAGAAAATAGCCGATGACTGCGACAACCTTTAAAATTCCGTTTATTCAAAATGATCAGCTAACAAAAATCGTCTATTATTTTGAGATATTTCCAAGATTAATTATGAAACGAGGATGATAAGACCGTGATTTTTTTTGAGCATTACAGAGAACAACTAGAACTTAAGGATCAATTAAAATCCCAGTTTCCGAAAAATTATGAACTACCAAAATTTATTTTTTTGAGATATATTTTAACATCCAAATTTCAAAAAGATTTGGGCTACCAAAATTGCGTTTTTTTTTTCAGAATATCTTCGGCACTAGGAAAGAGATGAACGTAACAGAACTAGAACAATGTTCATAACAGAAAGAACAATCCAGAAGATTCCACCATTGGAAAAATAATGGGCTAGGCCAAGCTATGCAGGTTTTGTATTATTATACAACATCATTGTAGTCCATAAAAAGGGTAACATGAGTCTTCCACGATCTGCACATCTATTATAAGAGCTTCCATGTTTTGAACTTGTCATTATTATGTAACATAGAAGGTCACCTTCTCTGAATTTCTACTTATAATTTTCAATAATAACAGTTGATCATTGTCCTATCACCACCAAGACCTGTAGTTATATGAAAACAGATAATATGAGCTACAAAACTTCTGTCGTACGTACAGTCTGTTTTACAATAATGCGTTCCCTAATTTTCGATGATTTTGACGGTTAACAGAAAGAATGTGTACTAACTTCTATAAAATGGGTACGTCAGATTTGCTAATTGCACAAATGGAACAAAATAGGAAGATTATTGTATACCAACGCAATTTATAACTTCAGAATTAATATATGTATTTTTTGACCTTTATGTACTTATCTTTTAATTCCTGATTTATTTCCACTTAGAGGTCAATATTCCATAACATATAATAATATGTTTTCGTTAAATAACTTCTTCGGTGGAAGAAATTGTCATTTAATATGTGTCAAATTACTAATAATCTAAATATTTACAAAATTATAAAAAAATTCATTGATATATCGAATTTTAATTATATTCACAAGTAATAATGAAGGAATAAATTAGAAATTGAAATGATTTGAATTATTCGTATATCAATCTATTTTTTGTCAAGCTCTAACAATTCTGTTCAAGCACTAGGGAAAAACATGGCAAAAAAACCTAGTCAAGAGCTTAAAATCAATAAAATTCATGCGTGAATTAAATTATTGTAAATAACACTTAAATTATCAATATCCGTTCTAAAATTTAATGCGTTTTCATCTTTCTTAATGTATATCATTTCGTAAATTAATCTTTTTTTATAATTATTTTCCTTTTTTAAAATTAGTGTTTTGAAAATCAAAATTATGTCGTCTATCTTTAGAGTGCTTAGATAAAGCAGTTTCAGCGGTGACGTTATGTGTAACAGTGTAATGGTTATAAATTCGTTTCTTTAAATATTGTTTGGTTTGTCCGATATAACATTTATTACAATCTTTGCAATCAAATAATAACATATACCACACTATACCACATATAAACAATTTAAGCGACACAATAAAACACGAATTAAAAAAATCAGACATTCACATAACTTTCATACCTGACATTTATTCACAAATTTAAAAACACCCATTAAACATGGTAATCAAAGTAATGGTTTATAAATTAGATTGCAAAGATTTAATAAATGTTATATCGGACAAACCAAACAATATTTAAAGAAACGAATTTATAACCATCAATACACTGTTACACATAACGTCACCGCTGAAACTGCTTTATCTAAGCACTCTAAAGATAGACGACATAATTTTGATTTTCAAAACACTAAAATTTTAAAAAAGGAAAATAATTATAAAAAAAGATTAATTTACGAAATGATATACATTAAGAAAGATGAAAACGCGGTAAATTTTAGAACGGATATTGATAATTTAAGTGTATTTAACGAAAACATATATGTTATGGAATAAATTGGTATTTAATTATTTATTGTTTTATTGACCACTAAGTGGAAATAAATCAGGAATTAAAAGATAACTTCAGAATATAAATAAATTTATTATACACTAAATTACAATATCAGGAAAAATTATTCTGGCTCTAGGTAAAGCATAACATGCTGTAAAAGAGATAAATCGGTCTTATCCGCGGTGGGTAGGCTGTCTTGGATGCTTTCTAGTAGGATGCTTTCATCTACAGAATATTCTCCCTTTTCCGAAGTGGCAATATCCCCGGACGGCAGAACTAATTTTTCTAGTGGTTCTTCATAATGTATGTAAGGATTCAATCTATGTTTCATTCTGGCCAAAGTATTGATAAATTGCATCCGACGTTTATTAAATAATTTATAAGCTTCTTCATATAACGGTAGAAATTCTTTGGGAGTATTAGGATTGTTAATTTTTAAATGCAATGCCAGGCCTATTGCCGCTGATTTTTCAATATCAAGGCCGGCTAGTAATGGTCGAGTTGTACTAATATTTGTGACAGCTTTAATTACATTTCTGACAGTATACTGTTCTAGCATCCCAAGTGTTGGCAAATCGCCCATTTCTAATGACGCAAAGGCTTTAATTGTTTTAAAACTGACAGTTTTACTGAAATATCGATGAGGTTGGTTTACGAATGTTAACATACACTCATTGGTATCAAACAGGTATATTTTATCCTTGTATGAACATGCATATTGGATAAGACCTGGTCTAAATATTTTTTCGTATTTCGAATCCCAGTAGCATACGATGCAAATACCATTCTCATAACAATTTATGGGTTTTTCGGTTAAGACCACTTGTAATGGTAAGTCACCTGGCAACACTTTGTCGTTATACGGTGGTAAATATGATTCAGGATCATTAGCAAATTCATCTATATGCTCGGGGCATAACCAATAATAATTGTTCTTGAATTGAATAAGACCGGTTCTATCTGGAGGATCTCCACCGTTTACTAATACATTATGATAATATAAACAACTAGGACAGAAGTGTTTATAACAACTGCGTCTTTTCTTGAATTCTGCAGGTGTTATTTGCATATTGGCTAAATGCAAAGCCATATCTCTATAGCAGTTCTTGTAATAATATTTAATTTCAAACATAGCAGCAGATGCCAAATCATAAGCAGCTTTCCAAACTCCCCATTTGCTGGGAGTAACTTTCAACTTAGTCCAAACTTGATATTCCTTATCTAGCCAATCACATATGTTATGGACATTTTTAAACCAATCTTCACAGCGGCGATCAATGAACTTTTGACTGAATATAGGTAATCCTTTCTTTCCTTTATCCGTACTTAGAAACATATGAATTTCTTCCACAGTTGCATCTAAATGAATAACTAGATGAGGAATCAAGCCTAATGCTGCTAGATGATCTACATCATAACGGGTATTGGGGAATCCATCAAAGACGAGTCCTTGTGTAATACCCCTACCGTCGAATGACATGGCTTCCACACATCTCATCATCATTTCGCTAGTCAGTTCCCAACCATTTCTTAAGACAAATTCCATTTCTCTTGCCAGCCTAGATAACGGAAGAAATCGCAGAACGTACCTGGCAGCTTGGCCGATACTAACAGATTTTAATCCCAGTTCACGTTTAAATCTTTCGGCTAAAACTGTTTTACCGCATTTTGGAGGCCCGATGATAGCTATTCTGTATGGGATTATAGGAAAAGTGACATCGCTTTGTAAAATGTAGAACAAAGGGTCGTTACAAAATTTATCTCTATTCTTTCTTCCTGCAAGGAAGTAAATATAGTTTCTATGTATTATTGGAAATAGTTCCATTTTTTGTTCTAACGGATAATACATAAGTACTGAGTTAGCTTTTTCATAAACTTGAACTGGACATGCTTTTCCGAATCGGCTCAAAAAATGATATCCGTCAGTAAGTAATTTCTCTGCAATTTCTACAGTAACATCGTAACATCTCTCAAACAAAGAACGGTTTCGAAATTTGTGTTTGTCTATAGCTCGCATTGCTTCATCAAATACCTTTGGTATTGACATAGATGCATCTAATGCCACCCATTCAATCAAGTGGTTTTCAAAATATTCTTTCAAAGTTCTTAAATATTCTATATCAGCTTTAAAATTAGCTTCTGTTTGTTCAACTATGCGTTCTGTTGCTTCTTCTAATGTTTCCCAATTTTCGTCAAAAGTAGGTTCAGGAAACTCGCTGTCTACAAAAGCTCTTACCTCCTCTAAATCAGCTTCTTCCGCAACTGAATCGTAACTAATTTGAGAATGGTCTGTAATATCACCTTCGCTTTCTTTCTCTTTAATAGTGCCTAACTTATCTTGTTTTTCACGCTTTTCCTCCATCTTAGCTTGGTATCTTGCTTGTCGTCTATTTTCCATTAACTCATCGATTCTATGCTGTCGGTTTTCGTCCCAGTCAATTAAAATTTGATGATTAGTTAAGTCTTGTTGTTCTTGAGCTTTTTGAGTAAATTCTTGCCATTCTTGTAACAGTACCTGTACATACCGTTGATTAACATCCATATCAGCAGTAGACAATTCTAAGACAATATCCGGTATCGTATTATGTTCTTCAATATATGTTATATCAGAAGGACGTTTAGGAAATGCATCTAATATGAACCCCACTGAACGTTTTGGTTCGTCAAACCACGCCTCTTCTACATTCATTTTGGTTAGTAGTTCATCTGATAATGGTTCATCATTATCTAAATATTCACTAAGTGCTTCTACTTCAGGACTAGTGCCATGGCTTAATAATGTTTCTAAATTACCTTCAATATGTTCTGCATCTAAAGCACGTTTTAAATAACTTTCATATGTGACATAATGTAAACCTAATGCTAAACTTAATGCTTTACCCAGAGTGGTTTTTCCTGATCCTGCGACTCCTACAATACATATTCTTGGAGGTGGAAGTACCTTGATCGGTTTTTTTAAGATGTAATCTTGTGGTGCAGATAAAAACTTTTCTAGAGCTAACTCAGTAGCCATAAAGTATAGTTTCCCATTATATAACGCTGCATATTCTTCTTTACCTTTCCACAGTACCCCATGATGTTTATAAGATACTGGACAGTATACATTCGTATCGCCCAATCTTCTATTTTGCATAAAATTTCCACTAGTTTCTGCAGCTTTTTCTTCGCCCTCTTCGTCAAATTCTTCTCCAACCACTTCTCGTTCTCCAATATCTTCTACTTCTTCAACTCTATCCTCAGGTGTTAATGCATGAGCAAAATACTGATACTTTTTACTGATTTCTGATATTACTTCCTTCATTAGTTCCTCCAACGATTTGTCTGTTACAATAAATTCTTTGTAGCCAATTCCTATATCGTCGAAATAATCATACAATTTTTCACATTCATTTTCAAAATATTGCAAACCAGCTTCATAGCGTTTTAGTTCTAATCGAGTAGCACGCGACGCAAAGTAATCTTCATCAACAAATCCTACTTCCCTTGCATCTACTTCGAACTCTTCATCTTCCCCATACTCTTCATCATGGAGTACGTCATCAAATTGTTTACTGATTAAGATTTCATCTACCACACGGCGTGCTAAACGTGTTCGATATGATTGTGTAGAAGATACTGATGGGCAGATTTGGGCAATCGATGTTCTACCGATTTTCTCAAAAAAATCTTGATAATCTTTGAATTCATTTTGACCAAATATTTTGTACCTTTCTAGTAAAAATGTGCCATCTGGATCACGAAAGACCAATACATCGTCAGGTAAATATTTATCGAAAATTTGTTCTAGAATCTCCGGTGCAGGAGGAACACCAACAAGAACCCATCCACCATGATGTTCACCTGCCTGGATATTTTGTTCTTCTACCTCGCGAATGGCGCTAACATACATGTCTCCTGTGTCCTCCAGAGTCATTTCATAATCTAATATACTTGCACGCTCAACATTTTCATCGGCATATTTTGTAACAAATTCGTCAAAAATACTAACAGGCTGTGGAGGTGGAATCGGATATCTTAATTCAGCAGGCATGTAATCATCAAGTCCGGATGGGTCGGCGTCCAAACTATCGACCAGTACCATATCATCGAATACAGGCAACTCCAAATCTGCATATTCACTTTGTATACGAGCCAAATCATCTTTAAGTTTTACACTTTCTAGCGAATTTACTGGCATATGAACTGGACGTTTTTGTGGAAACGAAGAAATAGCAGAAGTTGCAGCACTTGTTAAGGTTCTTTCTAGCAACAGTAATTGCGCTAACATATCTTTAGTTCTGGAAATCCATTTTTGTTTCTTTTCCAATCGTGTTTTTTCACCTTCCTCATATTCAATTTTATTCTTTTCACTTAACATTTGAATCGCTTCGTTAATAGCATCGGTTCTTATTTTTTCAAGATGTTCTTTTCCACGTTGTTTTCTATATTCTTGTTGCAAAGCCGCGGATTCAAGCACTTGTCCATTCAATAACAAAGCTAAACCTTTGGCAACAGCAGATTTTCCAGAAGCATAAGGCCCGATTATTAAAATTTTACATGTTGGTCTAGGATATGGTGGCAATAAATACGGACGTGGATTTCTTATAAACTTTAGAAGAGATATTTCATCAGATAAGAAATATATATGATTCAGAAATTTAACCGCCAAGGCCGCTTTTCCGGTAGTATATGTGCCTTCCTTCATAGCTACAGGACAAGTTGAACCCCATCGAGACCAACGTAATTTAAACAAGCGATTGATAATCTTTTTTCGTTTCAGAAGATCAAAAGCTTCCTCCGGAGTTGCATTTTCATAATCGAAAGTATCTAATACTTCATCTTCGGCACCTGTTGGAATTGTAGGCTCAATTAATTTTTCAGGAACAAAAACTCTTGGTAGCGGTAATATTTTTAGTTTAGCTTTAATTATATTGAACATCTTATACAGAGATAATCTGCCATCTACCTTTATAAAAAATTGGGGGTTATGGAGTAAAACGTGCTTCTCTATGGTGGGTAACGCATCAAATCTGTATTGCTCCAACTGCGCTTGCACATTTCCAGAAAAATTACACGGCAAATAAGTGAGGTACATTAAATCTGAGCTTGATAATCCTGCAGTATAGTCAGACGTTTCATATAAGTCATCTGGCAAATCTTCATTGTCGAATCCGGGTGTTTTTGTGTAAATTGTATAGATAATGCTATCACCTTGATCCTTCATTAAATTAATCACCTTATTATCCTTCAAATTATACCTATAATGCTCGTGTTTGGTGACAACATCATAATTCTGGCACATAATATATATAATTACTAAAGGTTCATGGCACAGACTAAAAAGAAAATTTAATTGTGCAGCATAATTCGTACTAACATCTGTTACTTTAAAAATTTCACTCGCTGCTGATCCAATATCAATTGAACACATTGACGGTTTTTCTGTTACAATTTCTACAGGAGATTCCTCTTCAATTCCATCTTCAGCCACTAATTCATCATATTGTTCTGGTATGTCTTCTCTTTGTTCCTCTTCTTCTACATCTTCCTTCGACAGTTGGGACGTTTTAGATACATTCCGTATGATCTGAGAGGTTTTTCCAATTGGCTCTAAGATTTCTTCAAAAATCTCTTGTACTGTAAATATTGCTGATTCTGAAGAAACAGGATCTTCCTGATACATGTCATTACGTATTAGAGGAAATCCACAAATAACAAAACCACGATGTTGCGCTGATTTACTTTTGACACGCTTTTCAACTAGTCGTAAGATCACATCCACAGAAATTGCACGACCGCATCTTAAATTAAATTCTATACATTGACCAGCTCGACTACCTGACCTAATTTCTTCCTCTACCAAAGTTTCCGGATCTATATAAACACATTTCCAATGCTCAGATAACAATTTTCCCAACTCTTGTTCTCCAATACCCGGCTTTCCCAATATTAAGAATGTTGCAGGTTTAGACTGTAAATATTTTATTTGAGAATCGAGTTCGTTATATGCATCAAAGTTATTTCGGTCATCTGTTTTGATTGTAGTAAAGGAATCTAGAAACTTTTTTGCGGCTAGCAAATGATCTACTCTATTGATTGCGTCTACATCTTCAGTGCACGGGTAGAATGAATTGCATTGTGGATACCAATCCTCTGAAAGAGGGGGCACATACTCATCGTCGACTGTATATACTCCAGAGATATGTTTCAAAAAACTCCTCTTTGCAATAACCTGAGGATCGCAAGTGTATCCACTTAACTCTGATGGTTCGTTAATATAATAATCTGTCAGATTTTTGCAGGACATGACATTTGATTGTCTGACTGTAATGACATACACATATAGTCAATGTTTGCTTATGATTTTTATTAGAATATTGAGGCAACATATTTATTGTATTTCTATCAACATCAGCTTTCAATATTTCGAAATTCATATGAGCAGTTACATATTAGTATTAAAAAAAATCTACTTCCAATGGATGCCACGATATGTTACTTAGAGTTTTCACTTTAATTAATCTAAAGATTTATCTAAAGGCAAACGATATAATGTATATCTTTATGTACATGATTTTGTGTAACATTATTCCATCAACAATTCCACTGAAAATCCAGAAAAATGCGTAATTCGATGTTTCTATTACTACAACGACAAAGGGAAGAACGTTGTGCATGCTTGTGAAAAAATTTGTGCTGTTTACGATGAAGGTACTTTATCAAATTCTATTGCGCAAAAATGGTTCCCTCGCTTCCGTTCTGATAATTTTTATGTGAAAAATGAGTCACGCTCTGGTCCTCCAATAATTTAAAAAGCCGAAGAAATTTTTGAAAAACTTCAACAAGATAAGCATATCAGCAGTGTAAATATTGGTATGGAGTTGAGTGCAGAAAATATGATAGGCTGAATAATTACATTTGCGATGCTTTACTGAAACACAATGGAATCGAGCCATTTTTGAAACGTGTCAAAATCGGTGATGAAAAATAAATCACGTACGACAATCGGAAGCGCAAAAGTCGTGGATAAGAGACAATGAGCCGTCACAAGCGTTCTCGAAGCCAGGTTTGACGCCAAACAGATATGTGGTGGTACTGGAAGGGAATCGTCCACCATGAGCTATTTCCAGTTGGTTAAACGATTGATTCTCAACTCTACTATGGACAACTGGAGAGATTACGCCAGGCAATGGAAAGAAAACGAGCCGAATTGAATAATAGGAAAGGTGTCATTTGTCTAAATTAAAATAAAATTCCACCTAAATGACGACCCGGTCAATCCGATACGCATCATTAATTTATAGGAAATAATAATAGGAAAGGTGTTGTCTTCCACCATGACAACGCTCGACCACCCACTTTTTTGATTACCGATGACCGATTCACTGATATTGTCGATAATAATGGAGCATATTTGGTTTAAATAAATTCATTTTCACACTATAAGAAAGCAGTTGAATTTTACTAAAAAAACGCTACAAACTTTATTCCAAACCTATTAATATATCAAAAAAGTGATATCGTCTAACTTAACTTCAAAACGTCGCCATTAATTTATATAAAAAGTTAATTAAATATTGTAATTTTACGAGATTATTCAAACGAAAATTAGCTCTCAAAAGCTATTCTTGTTACAAAGCACACTAAAGACATACAATACACACCGCAGACATATGTTGGGTGCTCTGCTTAATGATGAAGGAAATTAACCTTTGTCATATCATTCTAATTAGTAAAACTTGAAAATTACCTATATAACAGTTAGAATAGTACTTTCGTGGATTTTCTTGTAGATTATTTATTTCATGTTATACAAGTATAAAAAAGGTCTCACAAAGTTTTTGACATCTTATGCTATTAAGCCTGCAGCCTCGTTTTTTGTGGAAGCCACAAAAATTGGCCTTATTCTTGAGATATTTTGTATTTTAAAATAAAAAATTAGTTTCTTTATATGCACGGCAATTTTTTTTGCCATAGTATTCTTTAGGAAGTGACTAGCCCAAAAGTAGCGTTTTGTTTAGCCATACAGTAGCTCAGAACTTTTGAGCAAAACAATAATCTACAACTCGTACAGTTTTGAACAGTACTTAAAAGTCTCAAGATTAATATATCATCAACTAATTAAATTTAAAATTTTATGCATTGTCCTTATTAACTATTTATGAAGTTGATGAATTCGTAAACGATTGATGCAGTATAATGATTCTATATTTTTGTACGATTGAATTTATATGAGAAGTTCAGAATCAGAAATTTTGAGAAAGAGATTCGTTTAGTTACATTTTTGGTACATTTTGAATTATATACAGTGTGTCCAAGATAAGAATGAACAGCATGGAGATCTCGGAAACGATACGGGGTCGATTAAATTAGGGAAAAGTATCGCATTTACGTGGCTAATAATATGCCATTTAGAAAGTTTTAATATTCCGAGTAGTTCCGGAGATATCCGAGAAAATCCGAAATTTCGGAAAATCGTTTAATTTTTTCCTTGATTTTATTTTTCATCGAATTTCAAAACACATCGCACATTTCCATTGCCACTTTTTCCGCTCTATCCAGCGGCGTAATCACCATCAACTTATTTTTTTTATATGGACTAGAACCTCGATTATCCGTGTGCGGATTAACCGTGCTGCGGATTAACCGTGTTAGCAAACAGCTTCGATTATCCGGGTTTCAATTATCCGTGCAGAATGCGAATTAGTACAAACGGTGCACGTCAATTCGCCGTACCATACAATTTTACTTTTTCTAAATAATTTTTTCGTCAAAAACTTCTGTAGTTCTCTATCTTCAAATTTGTCGCTGGAAATTTTTCGAAATATAAACTTTCTTCGATTCAATTGTCAATGAAAGTTGAAGAAGCATTCCGATCGACTCGTATTAATAAATAAAAATGAATTTACTCAAACAATTGAAATTAACTGATTATTTTTCTTAATTAAATTTTGATTTAATTTTGTACGCAATTATTGTAATAAGAAAAGCATGTTTTGATTTTTTTATATTATATGTTATGTGTTAGGTTTTTTGAGAATTTTATATTGTTTTTTTAATATTTTCTTTGCCATAATAAACTTTACCAGCTTAATTTATATTTATGTGCTATTTTTTTGTAGCCTTTCAGTTTTATTAATAAAACAATTTTCGTGGAAATAAGGCTTTTAATAATTTGTTATTTTTTATTCAAACGAAAAAAAATTATTCAAATTATTATTTCTTAATTTTCTGGAATTATGTACATTTTAACTGAACGTCAAACAATTAATATTTTTTCTTTTTTGAAACCGAAAATGAAAAAATACATTTTAAAAAATCTTAAGATAGACAGTTACAGAATATTCTGTAACTGTCTATCTTAAGATTGATTTTAAAATGTGTATCAATTATACAAAAAAAAATTTTAAAAATCAATCTTAAGATAGACAGACAGAATGTTGTAACTGTAATTGATTTTAAAAATGTGTATCCATATATTCATTTTCGGTTTCAAAAAAGAAAAAATATTAATTGTTTGACGTTCAGTATTTAATAATTACTGCTAATGTACATAAGATGTCCAGAAAATTAAGAAATAAGAATAATGTAATGAATAAAACTGAAGAAGGTTATCGAAACACGTGTATGTGAAAAAATAAAAAATAACAAATTATTAAAAGCCTTATTTCCACGAAAATTGTTTTATTAATTTATATTTATTCCAAGTTAGATATTTTTTTCGTAGTACGGTAAGTAGTCATAATAATTTGTAAAACAACTTTTTTGACTAAAATAAGTAGGTGCGGATTAACCGTGCTTTTCGACTTTCCGGGCTTGGTTCAATCCCGACCAGCACGGATAATCGAGGTTCTACTGTATATGGACTAAAATTGTTTTAGACATTTTTTGAATGCTACTAACGTCGTTTATACAACCTCCAATAATTTTTAACTTTTTTTTTATTATTTTTTTTTAATTTTGTTTTATTTTAATAGAAAAGACATTTATATTGATAACTATGTATTCAAACAAAAAAAAACAAAATTAAAGAAAAATTAAAAAAAAATAAACAAAAAAATAAAAGTTAAAAATTATCGAAGGTTGTATAAACGACGTTAGTAGCATTCAAAAAATGGTTACAACAATTTTAGTCCATATTTAAAAAAATTAAGTTGATAGTGATTATTCAGAAACAAAACGTCGGATTACAAAAATTTGGTCACCGTTGGATAGAGCGGAAAAAGTGGCAATGGAAATGTGCAATGTGTTTTGAAATTTCGATCAAAAATAAAATCAGGAAAAAATAAAACGATTTTCCGAAATTTCGGTTTTTCTCGGATATCTCTGGAACTACTCGGAAACTTTCTAAATGGCATATTATTAGCCACGTAAATGCGCTACTTTTCCCTAATTTAATCGACCCCGTATCTCTTACCGTTTCTGAGATGCCCATGCTGTTCATTCTTATCTTGGACACACTGTATACAGGGTGGTGCAGTCGCCACTCGTCACCGACTGCTCCTATCATCCTGTATAAAAAATACTTTTAAAACGTACCCCATGTAGCCCTCAATCAAATTCCAAAAAGGTTTTTCAAAATTCCTCACAGTTTAATTGTAATAGTCCACCTCATCTGGGTTGCACCACCCTGTATATCATTTAACATACTTAATGTAAATTTTAATTATTTTTGAATTTTAGTGTTAGTTTTAAGAAAAAATTTCACGATATAATTTTGTTGCAATTGTAATGTTTGCTATCGTAGATACTTTATAAACTAATAATTAGATGATAAAAAAATACTTATTTTCATTTGGATCGATGGTGCAAAACGGAAAATTTTCGGCAGCAACGGCACTCTTCGTTAACACGTTGAAAAACGTTGATTTTCCAACATTTGGAATACCAACGATGCCAACCCTTAAGTTGGTACCAACACGTCCAATGAGAGGTTTCCTTTCCGGTTCTGGGGCCTTCTTAGGTGGCATAATAACTATAAGAAATAAATAATCGTAACAATATTTATATTTGGTTAATTATTAAATTATATTTAAACTATGAAAATTAATTAAATATATAGAAATACATAAATTTTGGAATAAGAATCTACTTAGAAAAAAAATCGTTCATTTATTTACAAGTAAGACTTTAAGGAACCTTTTTAAAAAAATCGAATAAACTGTTTTTCACGTGTGAATATGTATTTAAAATCGTTTCTAAATATTCTCGATTTTTTTTCCGATATACATACATATGTATGTAAGGGAACAAAAGAAATAATTCTCAGTAACTACTAACTACTTTTACATAAGTTTGTATTATATTTAGAGAGCTAAAAAAGCATTCATTACTTTTTTATTATACAGTGTGTAAAAGTCAAATGGAATAAATTCATTATTTCGGTTATTGTAAATATTTATAAAAAATCCCGAAACACGTAAAATTTAAATTATAAATTGACATTCTTCAACGTGAAAATGTGATCCCTACCTTCAACCCCTTTCGAATGACAAGTATAACTCTCAGTTTTTTAACTGGGAAGTATAGGCTTGTGATACATCGTTTGAAAGGTTACTTTATTCTCTATTCAAAAATGTTATGTTCATGGTGAACATTTTTAACATCTACTCCATTAACATTCATAGTTCTTTTTGGTGTTTTACATTTTTTTTTACATTTTGCATTACATTTCATTTTTTGCGTATATTGTAGCGAATTTCGATAACAACGTGATTTTATTTTATTCTATCTTAATTGTTACAACAAACTTCAAAACGATAACATTTTTGAATAGAGAATAAAGATACCTTTCAAACGATATATCACAAACCTATACTTCCTATTTAAAAAATGAGAGTTGTACCTGTCATTCGAAGAAGGTTGAAGGTAGGGATCGGATTTTCACGTTGAAGAATGTCACTTTATAATTTAAATTTGACGTGTTTCGGGATTTTTTATAAATATGTGCAGTAACTGAAATAATGAATTTATTCCATTTGGCTTTTACACACTGTATATTAAGTATCAATTCCTTCCCCCTGAAGAAATATTTTAAACGAAAATGTAATAATTTACGTTCTGGAACAAATTTATTATTAATTAAGTGCTGTTGTATTTGACCTATAAGTGGAAATATATCCAGGATTAAAAGACAAGTACTTACAAGTCATACGTATTTTATTGCAAACAGCTGAAACAATTCTTTGAACAAATTGAAATCAACATTTTTAGAATAATTTTTTTTAGGGAATAACTCAAGACTTATTTTTTTGTCTGGATGGAAGCTATATTATATACTACTTTCCAAAATAGTTTTAGATCTGAGAATCGCACTATTTTGAATTCTCTGATTAAAAAAAAATTCAAATTTTCACGAAACATATTTTATTTCTGATTTAGTCAACCTAAGGAGTGGATTTGGATTGACCCATACATAAATTTTTAAAGCTTTTAGAAATCTTAAAACCGAAGTTATAAAACTCAATTTAGGTATATGTATATACCTATTTTCTAGAACAAATTCTTTTTTATTAGTCTACCTTCGACCTTATTTGGTACTTAGATTCAGAAATGATAACTGTAATTTAGGAAGCAGTTATGCCCTTCGAAAAAGTTGCATTGTGCTCAGAAAAGAAAGTAAATAAAACAGTTCATATTTCCTAAAATTTACATATAAACCAAACTTCACGAAAAATCGCTATTAATAATATGGAATCACGGCGAGGCGATCTAAAATGATCCAAAATGGTAATTTTCAATCTGATATCAAGTTCTGTTAAATCGCTCTAATAATAAGCTGAACTGACGCAGGGCCTACAATTTCGAATTTAACGTTTCCGAACCAGCGAAAAAATCTGTATTAATGTAATCATCCGCGATACAGCCTACGGTTACGTTTACCTATCGTTATTTTCTGCATATTCCGAGTCCGACAGAACACAAATAATATTTAATTTTCCAGGTTTAAATTTGTACCGGAGCTAGTCGCATGACAGTTCAACTAATCGATATAAGATGGCGCAAATGTATAAACACTGTACCGGTTTATTCGGATATATTTTTATTGGGAAAAAATATATTTTTGTATGTATTTTCTGCTAAAAGCTATCATTATACTATACTATATATTATATAATTATACTTGGCGAAAACAGCACGATAAATCCAATTTATGTAGGTTAAATCGATATAGTAATAGTAACCTAACCTAGAACAGCAATATGTTTGCCGTTGCCTTATTTGAAATAACATGCACGAATTAATAAATGTTATACAAATAGGATATATTAGGCGATTGATCTACTTACAGTTTATGTATAATTTTTAAGAATTAAACATGCACAAACACATTTAACAACGTGGTTCGGATGTGAACTTATTGATGTACCTGCTGTCACAAACGTGATGCCTACTTTATCGGTTTGAAACACTGCTATTCTTTTTCTTGTTTTTCACAAAATTAGGTAATAAAATAGAAAGTTTAAATCTCAATATTATATAATATTTTGCATTATACATTTTTTACATTAAATATCTTATGCAGACGTACGTTCTAAAACCAATGATTGACGACAGATTTAATTAATGTAGTATACAGGGATACAGAAAAATATGTAATCAAGGATGACTATTCTTTTCGACAATATGTACTTGTAACTTATTGTATGTATTTCTTAAAACATCAACAGCTGTTTTATACAGCGTGTTCAACAAAGAATGGAAGAGCGCAATATCTCAGAAACGAATGAATATTTTCAAATTTTGAAAAATTTGTTGTCATGTTGAGAAGCGACACGTAATTTCGCCATATTTTTTTTATTAAATATGTCGCCGCTATGTGGCGCTACCTAACTCTCTTTTTAATGGAATATTCTACACTGGAACGTTCTCGCTTATCTCCGCGCTCACTTATATCCACCCGCATTCATATCCGCACTATAGCGCTCATTTATATCCGCTCGGCATCCACCACTCGATGGTGCACGTATTCACATGAGCCAATAAGCGCGTAGCACGGCCTTTCCTCTGCGCTAACGGGATAAGAGTGGGTGCGCCTCTTGAGCGGATGTAAGTGAATGTTTACGTTTCCCGACTGCGGATATAGACGAGGTTCCAGTGTTTTTTTTTTCGTTTCTTGCAATCTGCAACACATTTTTAATAATATTTACTGAACCGACTGATATAGTAGAATCTTCAGAAATAGATCTCCTAAACACATTGACTTAATTTCTTGATCATCTTGTTCAATTTTCACATTTACCATTAGGAAAATGACCAGTATTTCTTGGCGTGTTAGCCACTCGAATAGATGTATTTTGCCTGGATAGCGCTGGCGCTGATAAGGAAATCTATATTAGCATACAATGTTTGCGCCAATCTAGCATTCTGGTTACATTCTCCATAAATTAACATATTGCTGTACTCCCTATTTGAAAATATACGTCATGTTAAAAGTCGTAGTACAAAAACGCCAAACTAAAATACACTTTGATATGTTTGTTTTTATGGGTGTCTGTGAATTTTGAACGGATAAATTCATCTTTGCTACTAACAAATTTTTAATTTATTGTATACAGATACGTATACAGATTAGCGCAGCGAAAAATTCCCATTCGACTTCTAATACACACACATAGAAACATGTATGTATCTACCATCTTTGGCAAATGAAATGCGAATTTTTCAGCGAGGAATTTCCATTTACTAAATAAAGGCTATACTTTGAAGCAAATTTAATTTCTGTAAAAGATAGTACTGCTTTGATGAACTTCTTTAGAGTAATTAAATTCACTTTACAGTAAAGCCTTTATTTACAAAATCAACATTCCCCGATAAAAAAATCGCATTTAATTTGCCAAAGATGGTATGTATTTATGTATGTGATACAGAGAGGAGGAGCTGTTATGCATGTCATAGGATGTAGTACATATGCATTTGAAAGAGAGAATCACATTCCTACTATACGTACTGATTCCTAAAAGCAAACATGTGCATCCTTACACCACTCCTGCCGCACTAAAACGATTGAAAGTCGAAAACCCTTACGAATGTCTCCCCACTATCGTAACTTTGCTACGCCTACATATAATACGTACATGTAAAATATGCGTGCTTTAGTGTGTAATACGCACGGTACATATAAACCTATACCTAACTCCACGAATCTGTATACTTACTATGTCTAGAAAGTTTCCTAAAAGTACAATAGGTAGGTTGGCAACCGTTATAAGGTAGGTTATCAGAAATGTGTTACAAATCGTGTAAATAACGAATAAAAAGTGGAATATTCCATTTAAAAAATTGAATTAGGTAGGGTCATCTAGCAATGATGTAATTAATTAAAAACAATTATGGCGAAATAGAGGTCACTTTCGAATATTTATAACAAACTTTTTAGAATTTAAAAATATATTTATCCAACACCAACACTTTATATATAAATATAAGAAATTTGTCGATTAATAGTGAACTGATTACTTTTTAATTTTCTTTAATTTCCTAAGTGATAACTGTTGTAATTTTACTAAATTTAAATATGTTGCCGTATTTTTATTATTTGACTGATGAAGATCTTTAATCAAAGCACTATAATTAATTGTGTCACAGATAATGTTGTAATTGAATTTGTTTGTTATCTTTTAAAGTGAATTTTAGGCAGAGATAACTATTTTTGACAATTTGTTTTATTTACGCATAAAACAAATGTTTAGGAAATACATATATTATTATGTTCAACATGTTTGGCAGAGGTTTGCCAACAAATTTTAACAGTAAGGATCAAAAAAATAGATAATTAAAAAAAGAATAAAATAAGCAAAATATTTGCCGGGAATAAATCAAAAAAATAAAGCAAATTAGTGCCCATAGTACTACAAACGCAATTAACATAAAAAACGAAAATAATACCATGCAGAGATATCTAGCGACAAAAGTTTTTTTTTTGTTAACATTAATTTCTGTTTTATCGGTGGTTTTTGTTTTAAAAATGTCTATCAAAGCAATCACTAGACTTTCCTCACCTGTTGAATTTAACATTTTTTATTACAAAATAATTACCCAGACTGACCCGTCAACACCCAGACCAAACCACTAAGAGTAAAAATTTACGATTTTTCGAAATTCCAACCTTAAGAGGGTGAAATTTGGTACGAATGCTTTTTGGCACAATTGATGACGTTCGGCGTTTTTTTCAAATTCAGCCCCTAAGAGGGGACATACATAGGTGGCACAATTTCCGTAAAAAAATATATTTCTCATGGCCAAATTTACTTGAAATTTGGTATTCATGTTCTTTGGCAGAATCATTGAAACAGGTGTTTCGGCATTGCTTTTTAAATTCGACCCATTCGACAATGTTCGTATAAGAAAAACTTATTTTTATTACTAGAATTACCTGAAACTTGGTGTGCTTTTTATCATAATTAATGAAGCACGTGTTTCGTCGTTTTCTAAAATTTAATCCCTGAAAAGTAGTACCAATATTTTAATTGTCAAATTGTTTTTTTAGTTTTAGGGGGTGTAACGGGGGCTCAAAGTTACCCTCAAAAACACATTTTTTTTAATATTTCAGAAACGAGAAGAGATATCGAGATGTGGTAAAGACTAGATCGTTCCTTGCTGCGGGCTCTACATTTTAGGTAGAAAATAGAACAGTGGCGTACCGATGGGCTCGTTTGGGGGTCAAAAAAATACAATTTTTTCTCGAAGTGCTCCTGTATATTATGAATTGATCTTTTCTATTTTTATCTTTAAACTACAAGAAAAAATTAAAGTTACCTGTTTTTGAAATTTTTTCTAAATGTTCATTATAGAGAATTTAGCGTCATTTTTATATATGCTTACCGAACACTATCCCTTTTCTTATATTTTTGAAATTCAATTTAAGGTTTCATCAAATTCAAGGGATATTTAAGCTAACAATTACAATTGTTTATTATATATTAGAATAAACATGTAATCTGATACAATAGAAAGAGTACCATCATTCAAAAATGTCGCAACGCTTATTTATCTAGACGTAAAAAACTTGCATAATGCCTTGGCAAAAAAATGCAAAAATTATCTGAAAATGATTATTTATCTACGACAACAAAATACATGATGCCAGGCTGATCTTAAAATACATTTCTTTATTTATCGTTGCCGCTATATAAGCGTGTGGTCGTCTCGCAAAAATTTAGTATCATAGAGTGTTTTGCTCTAGTCATTACAAATGGTTCTTTTTGCGTTAAATATACTGAACGTATTGACAATATTAACAAGTTTGATAAATAAGCAATACCATGGTACACCTGCATCTCCACAGAATGGTGCTGAAGAGGCACTCGCACAAACAGTGTTCGACATCATTATCAGTGGCTGTAGCGATCCCGCTTATGACACTGAACAAACAAGCTGGCTTTCGATTCACAATCTGACTTTCCTGGGCTACAGCTAGTGGATATTGAGGAAGACGACAGAGTAAATTATGATATCGAAGAAGAGATGTCTAGCGATGAAATAGTGCAGGAACCTGCTGATATAGACCTCCAGTACAAACAAAATGCTGTTGAATATTGGAAAAGTGGCAGAAAAGGACGACTTTCTCTAAAAAATGTCCAACATAGATTTTATAAGGTTACTTCACTTCGGCAGCTAAGACGATGGGAACAACAAGTGTCCAGCGGCGAAAACAGACGTGAAAAATTATATCGCATCTCCGAATATATGTGTTTAACCAGCTCCAAAGTGCTGTAGACTCTCAAATGATTGTCCATGACTCGGATATAAGGAGATGGGCATTACAGGCTCAAGAAGAGTTGAACGTTCCTGCCAAATTTTATCAAAATCGGCGAGGGACAGTTGGGTGCCTTTGCTTGTAAGAATATCGCTCGGCCACATTTCAGGAACAGTTTACAGTATAGCTTTGAGAAAAAAATATTACTGACTGAAGTGACCCCCAGAAACATCTGGAAAATATTTAGAAAAGCGTAGGATGGCCGCTAGAGGGCGTAACTGATTACCAATAAACTTAATTCTTATTTTACGCAAAATTTACCGACTTAAGGTCTATCATAAATATGAAATTCGTAATCGACCAAAAATTTTGCATACTTTACATCGGACAGTTTTGTTGTATTTTGTCAACTAAGGTGAAGGGAGGAGAGGAAACTTTATATTGAAGGAACGCTTATAACTTCGGTTCTGTTGAACCGAATTTGGCAAAGTTAGTCTCGTTCAAAACAGCATTACTCCTCCAATCTAATGTTTACAAATTCGAACCAATCTAATAGGTGACGTGCATGCTAGAGGGCGCTGTTTAATTTTCTTCTGGAATTTTGTTTTTTCTCGAAAATATTAAATGGAAACATAGATTTTTGACAACAAATTAAAAAAGTAGGCTAAACTACCAACAAATCAGCGAAAACCGGGTATCGCTATCTTTTACCAATTCGAAGATATCTTCAGAAACGTGTGGATGTTAAAAATTTCTTGTATAAATTTGAATTATTCTACTTCCCGTGAACGGAATTTAACAAATTTGGTCTTATTAGAAAGGATTTTCATTTTTCTATATTTAGTGATTAAAGCTGTTTAATTTTATTTTGTCCGCCACCGCTAGAGGGCGATAAAGAAATTTAAATACGTAAATTATATGATTTTTGAACAGAACAGTCTATCATGGATTTTCTTAAACTTACTACTAGTGATTCGAATTGTTTAATATGTCTAGAGGGCGCTAAAGAGAACAGAATAGAAGACATGTCGCTAGCAATTCGCAACAATATGCGTTTCAATATGATGAGTGTGGTGTGTGTGTCGCCGTAAATATTCGCAATTTTCTGGGCGCTGATACGTAGATGTAACACGCCAGTCTATTTTTCTGGCCACTCAGGACCCCAAATTTGATTTTTATTTATGGGGGCGAAAAAATAGCTTATTTTTGCAACTCAATCTACTGCTCGTAACAACTTGGTTGTGGGAATAGAAAATATCGTTCAAAGTATTAAACAGAGACTATAGTTTTATCCACTCGTTGTAGAGTAAAAGTTTGCATCGAAAATTATAGGAGACAATTTCAAGATTAATAATTAATAATTATTATTAATAATTAATAATATTAGTGGCGGCCTAGTCGCATTAATATTAACTTTATTATGCTGTTTCCTCTTTTGTTGGTTTTCCACATTGTTTATTTGAATAATACCGTTGTGCTTTTCACTAAAATCTTAAGCTTTCAATTCATTATTTTATAGTATGACCATAAATATAACCTTCCACGCACTGTTCTTTTCAAAAATCATAAAATTTACATATTTAAATCTCTGTAACGCCCTCTAGCGGTAATGGACAAAACAATATTAAGCAGTTTGAATCACGAAACAAAGACCAATAAAAATCCTTTCTAATAAGACCCAATTTGTTAAATTCTGTTTACGGGAAGCAAAATAATTTAAATTTATAGAAGAATTTTTAGCACCTACACGTTTCTGAAGATATCTTCGAATTGGTTAAAAATAGCGATACCCGGTTTTCGCTGATTTGATTTAGCCTACTTTCTTAATTTGTTGTCAAAAATGTACGTTTCCACTTTAATATTTTCGAGAAAAAACAAAATTCCAGAAAAAAATTAAGCAGCGCTCTCTAGCATGCACGTGACCTATAAGATTGGTTCGAATTTGTAAGCATTGGTTTGGAGGAGTAATGGTGTTTTAAACGAGATTAAATTTGCAAAATGCGGTTCAACAGAACCGAAGTTATAAGCGTTCCTTCAATACATATGTAGTTTCCCCTTATTTGACAAATTACAAAAAAGTTGTCCGATGTAAAATATGCAAAATTTTCAGTAGATTCCGAATTTCGTATTTATGACAGACCTTGTGTTGGTAAATTTTGTGTAAAATAAGAATTCAAATTTTTGGTGATCAGTTACGCCCTTTAGCGGTCATCCTACACTTTTCTAAGTAATTTCCAAATATTTCTCGGGGTCAGTTTTGTCAAAACTGTATTGTAAACCGTTCCTGAGATATAGCCGGGCAACATTCTGAACAATCTGAATATATTGAATGTTGGTATATTGTATATTTTCCATGATTGATCAAGATCAATAGAAAACTAATTCACTCGTTCACTGTCAGCTATAGAACTAACCATCAACGTCAAACCATATTTTATGTAGGCTACGGGTGATCAATGAAACTTAATTAACTTACAAAAAGATAATAACTCCAAATAAATAACCAGAATTGTTCTATTGGAGAATGTCCACCTCAAAATTTACATCATATAATCCAAGACCTCTGAGATTTTCTATATTAAAAGAGTTGAACGGGCTCCATCATCGAACAAAGTTTTCTCTTGAATTTCTTGATATTTAATATTATTATACAATATGTTTAATAAACTCACACCAGAAATTTTCAAGCACTGTCAGCTGTAGTTTCCATTTGCCTAAATCCGTGACAGATACCACTTTCTTTGCACAGTATTGTTTGTGTGTTCAATGATTAGATAGAGATTTATATGGTATATATTTCAAGAAAATACAGTTTCTTAAGCCACAATACAAAGCGTGTATTTTAAAATGCAAGATTATTCTTATATTACACGATTAAATATGCTTATGGTAGGTATAAGAAATTTAAAATAATGAAGATTGATCTCTCGATCTTCTCCGTTCATATTAAATACTACACTTTTCATTTTATTAAGCTTGGCCCTTCCATCGTAATGTCATACTTTAAATTGTAACAAATATGTCCGTTTCGGTGTTTCCTGTCTACGTCGGTGAATCGCTTTTTGTAATGTAATACGTCATTGTAGCAATTTTAGTTTACGATGTTCCCATTCTGGCCGCCGTTGTTGTTGCCGAATTGAACGGAAAGAAAGGTTTTGCTGAACGTCCGGATGTGGGAGAATGCTTTTGTAATACGTGTTCCTTTTTCAAAGGAAATAAAGAATTTTTACAATTGCGGTTTTTGTGATCGGTATAATCGCGGCAACGTCGACGAAAATTTGATGTCTGCATTACTACAGACGAATCCCGCATGTCTTTTTGTGGTGAAACATATAAAGGTTCTACACTGCCAGAGGGATACTTGCACATTGTTCGTATTGTCGAGCCTAACTCCATATGACGAATATATAAAGCATAACATCGTAATTTTATGGCCTAATTTGAGAAGTAAGAAGCGAAAACAGATGCAAACTACATTATAATTCTAGTTCTTGGTAACTATATACTCGCCACGCTTAATAAATACGTATATGTATTAACTAGAAAAAAGGGAAGCAATTATCAATTGCATAAACAAAGAAGATTCAGAAGCACATAAATATAGTGCGTCTATATTGAAAGTTGGATCATTAAATTAATTATCACTCTACTAGCGAATTTATTAAATAAACATTAAAGTCGATTAAAGTAATGAGCGATGATTAGAAGAAAATATCATAATTCATAAAATTATACCCATGATAAAGGACAAAGTATGAAGTATTGAAACATTGTTAAAAGGAATTTTATGTAGGTACACTTAATAAATACTGAAAAACGATTAGAATGGGTTATTCATTTGGTTCACTTATATTCAATTTGCAGTCAATATAATTTCTAAAATTAAAGGTCTTCTATATATTAAATTCTTCTTTTTATAAGGCTTTCCAAGGACTTAGAAAATTATAGCTTTAATAGTGCATAAAGTATTCCACCTGAGGTCGGGTGATATACGTAGGTATCTATGAAAGTTCTCGTGAAAGAGACGTACAACAGAATAGTATAATATAACATATAGGGTCATTTACTTAATAGAATTATATTTGTAAGTGCTATCTTTTAAAAAGGTATTAATAAATACAGTTATCAGCGATTGAATACGTAGTCATCCTAATTAAATCTAGTCACTAGCAAAGTATCTAATATCTTTTCATACAAGCAAATGCTTGACATCTTATTTTTGCATAAAGTAATTGCTGAAAATAAGAGGAAAAGTTTTCCATATAACCTTTTCTTTAAGAAGTGTAAGTAATGCTTACATTTACTTAAAATACGATATAACTAGAGATAGGAAATGCAATTCATGTGAAGCAAGAGCGCAGAATTACTAGGTGGGTTAACTCCAGGCAGTGTTTGCTTAAAACTGCCATTCGTGTGCTAGCCATACGAGGTGTGTTCAGAAAATAACGGGAATTTTAGTTTTTTTGAAAAAATATTGATTCATTCGTCTACAGTAATGTTGTCGCCTTCAAAACAGTCCCCATTAGATATTATGCACTTGTGCCAGCGCTTCTTCCAATCCTCGAAACACTTCTCAAACTCGATCGCTGGGATAGCTTTTAGCACTTTCAGCGGTTTATTTTTGGAAATAGGAAAAAGTCAGCCATGTCTAGCGAATATGGAGACTAGGATATCGTTACAGTATTTTGTTTGGCCAAAAATTCACGAACAAGTAATGAAGTGTGTGTAGTCATGATGCACTATGCCATTAAAATCGAAGAATGCAGTGAACATAACCTTCACCTATTATAAGACGTTTCAGTAATTCTGCATTGTCGTTGACTCCTGAGCAACTTCCATTCGCCGCTGTTCTTGTTCAAAATTCAACAATTTTGGAACAATTTATGCTGCCACGCTTTTCATACTCAAAACATTCGAAAAAATTTCATGGTATAAGCCAATTAGTATGCATAACATGATCAAACATGATCGTGATTCGGTTATTGTTCATAACCATTTCTCTCACTTTTTCCACGTTTTCATCGGTTGTTGATGTGCTTGGGCGTCCGGGGAGTTTGTGATCTACAGCGTCTTCACGACCATCTGGAAAACGCTTATACCACTCGTAAACTATTGTTTTACTCATACAAGACACATTATAGGCTTTTGTTAACATTTCCCACACTTTGTTACACTTTATTTAATTTTTTTCGCAAAATTTGATACAAATTCTTTGATCCATTTCTTTTAGCAAACAAAAATCGCAGAGTTCATAAAAACACGTCTAATCTTAGCGGTTGTCACAGACAAAATATACATAGAATTCAGCTGAAACTTTAACATACTTCAGGGGCATTGATACCAACATAAAAAAATTGACAATCGGATTCTCCAAACCCGCGAAATTGAAAAATTCCCGTTATATCCTGAACACACCTCGTACAGCCGCAGTTATGGCAGAATACCTTAATATCTGTAAACGGAAATTATATATTGTGCGACATTTTTCATCAAATATATACATAGATTTGGAAGTGCAAACGCGGAGTGGTTAGCACAATACCCTTTAGAAGATTCTTGTGAAAGACGATGGAGAGCTTTATCATCTGCAACTCGAAAGAGAGAGAGAGAGATAAAGGTTTTTTGCAAAACATACTTGATCCTGGCTACCAGAATTCTGCAGTTGAAGAACTTGGCATTCATCAAAGTACCATTTGCAAATTACGCAGTGTTGGACATATGACTAAAACAGGCAAAGTTCACAAGTGCAAACGTAATGTGTGATTTTTCTATATACCAGGTGGCCAGATAAGAATGCAAAGTGCTGTATCTCTGAAACTATTCGTCGTAGAGACTTGCGGTAAAAAATTTTATGACTAAAGTGGTCAAAAAAAGACCACGGAAAATATTTTCAGATTTCCAAGATGGTCGCCAGGGGACGTAAGCGGCATCTTAAAATTTTGAAGTGATTTTGCACTGAAATCCACCCAGTAAATATTACCAAATTATTATTATATATTATATTATTATTATATATGCTTTTTAAAACTAAAGTCAAGTGGGAAGGATAACCGTCGAGTTGAAACTCCAATACACGGGATTCATCTTCTTCTTCTAACGTGTGTCAATTCTAATTTTACACTGTCAATAGTGAGAAATTTCTACAGTAGCCTGGATACTGTACATTGAGCCAACACTGTATTTGGAGAGTTGACTTGAAGTAGCCTAATAACCGCGATAATAGATAATTCAAATTAGATAGCGAGCATTTTGCAGCAATTTTTGTGATACTTGACAGTGGCATTGTCATAAATTGAGATCAATTTTGTAGTATAGAAAACACTACAACTAATTGCAAAAATTGCTATTGAGAACACCATCAAAATTTCAAGGATAATACCAATCTTGTTAAAGCTTTACACATATACATAATTTATCATTGCGAACAACTTGTCTTAGTGTTGTGTTTTGTTTCGTAATTTTAGGGTTTCTACTCAATATCCTACCTTTATTAGTTTTCCTTTCCTATATCTTTTGCTGTTCCATCTTAGTTAATTGTAATTGTGCCAATAATACTAATTGCTGCAATGCTGAATTGGATAAACCTTTCGTGCATTCAGTTTCACCATTTTCATTATTTTTGCAAGTACATAAATATTATAGGTAGGAAAAGGAATTTCTGTTGATGATGAATGAATGTTACTGTTTTCCGTTTCAGTTCTAAAAACAGACATGGCACCAAAAATATATTGTAATGTTATATTTTATGCTTAAAATATTATAAGTTAATAAACCTGTTATTTTTGAAAACTAGACTTTGTTGTACCTCTAAAATTTCAAATACCAACTTTCTCCATTGCTTTTACACAGCTAGAGTATTGCCTGTTCTATTAATATCAGCCTATATTATCTATTTCTTTTTATTTCAATTTTTATATTGCCTATTGTCTCTACTAATTACTTGGCTTTAACTCACCAAAGATCTCTAGTGCCCCCTGTACACCTTCGGCTGATAAGTTTAGAATTACAAAATAGAGGAGTACTAAGAAAAGCTGCATGACTATGCGTGATGATGCAGTTCTTTTAGGAAACAAATAAATAGGAAATCATAAGTTTTTACTAATAGACATGATAAAAATATCTTGCGGTGATGGCTGCAAAATATCGTTTAAAGTACACGTTCTATATTCGGGACAAATGGAAGACATTTTGCGAAAGGAAACACGGTACCAGGGCCAAATGGAATCATGTAGTGTTATCAGATTATTGTTAGGTGTTAATAATGCAGACTGTGGATGTTGTTTATAAGGACACTGACAAACATTTCATGACATTTCTAAATACAAGTCTTTGACATGTACATTAAAGTAATATTATATACAAAAAAATAGAGCTAACTTGACTATCTACCCTTATTAACATACATTTTAAAAATAAAAATTAGTATAGATACGTCTTTTCATACCATACTAAAAATTAAAGTTTTTTGGCATGTTTTATCCAGAGTCTAATAGACAGAAAAAAGCTTGTTTGTCAGAATTCCTTATCTTAAATTAGGACACTTTCTTTGTATTTATTCGGTATGGTTGCATGACATATACAACATGGTAAGCCAGATTCGAAAAATCTTCATAGCTATTCACAGTATACCACTTTTCACTCAGCTAGAGTACCACAAGATTAGTTCACCGGTGTAAAGGAAGAAATCAGAAGCTAGTCAGACTACTCAAAAATGCAGCAAAAAATCCAGTCTTTAGCGTCTAAGAGTTTGTTTTAATACTCTTATTTTGATTGACAAATCTGTAAATGGTATTATAGGTTCCACTGTTACAAATACAAATTAATTTAGATTACCATTAAAAACAAATCAATAATATATTAGATCAAACTGCTTTATCTGCGAATGAATACTTACTATTAGGACGATAACGTATATGCAAAGTCAATTAAGAGTTTTAATAGTAACAAGACTATATCCGGAAGTAATACAATTATAGTTTCAAATTCCCTTTCAGATCAATCTATTCAGTCATAGTATACTTGATTTTATTTAACAGAAATAACGTCACCGCCTCCACAGATAATTTGGCCCGTGCAGATGCCAGCTGCTTCTTTCTAAAATTGGGCGGTCTCGCCGTGAACTTCCGGAACCGCCAATATTCGCGGGGATAAGAGGTCCTTTTCGAATGCTTACGTGCAGAGTCATATAATATTTATTATAAAATTGTTGTGACTATTACTCTCACGACGCCTCTTTAACGCCTTTCGGAGGCGGACACGCGCCTATGTTTACTTCAAACAACCCCCCTGGTAGTTACGTGAACCCCCTATAGGACTAAAGCTATTGAATGGAGGCTTTGTTGCATGTCAAAATGTCACCCTATAATTACAACTTATTTTCGCGTATATGAAGTGTATAATTTTGTTATTTTTTGTATTAGAAATAAATGGAAATTTTTTGTCTAGCATACATACTAGTATGTTACGTCCGCTAAGCTATACTATTATATCGTTTTGTATATAGAGATTGGTAATTTAATAACCGTTCTGTGCCCGTTAATACATAGAAATATTCTTATTTTATAGCTTCAGCTAAATTACGTTATTATAAGGAAGTATTGAATTAAAGCAGAATCAATTTAAACTAATTTGTTTCACAGATTTGACTGTAAACAACACATGTGAAAAATTGCAGTACCGCTTTTGTAAAAATTTAGAAGTAGGGCCATTTTAAAATTTATTTGTAAACAGTCAGACTGTTTACAAATAAATTTAAAATGAATAATAAAAAACAAAATAACATTTTAAGATCTTAATGAAAGGTTAATAGGTTTATCTTAGAACTTTTTATTGACATTTTTTTAAGTTAGACGAATTTTTTGTAAATATTTCAAAAACAGTTGAATGTAGGTAAAGGATATTCTGCATAAAATGTAATTTAAAATTTCCTACAGAATCCAAAAATATAAAAATACAGAGAGGTATTCTATTTAATTATCTTAATACTTAAGGTTATAACTTGGTTTTCAGTCGCTTGGTGTATCAGTGAATCACACACACATACATAAACAACGTGCAAAAAAAGGACAATCGACATGCTCCAGCGATTTTCATTAAATCCCTTACTAGCACATTATTATTACACCGTAAAAAGAGAATTGCAGTTTATAATATTTGTAGATACTGAAGTATTAACGACATAAACCAAAAGCTTAACATTTACAATAAGTTTTTAAGGGAGCTCTTCGATATACATGCTCATTATAAAACGGCTTACTTTCGGAAATCCATCAGGGTTGCGTGGCTTACCCATAATGTCCCTTAGAGAGCTACTTAGAGACGCTAAGCGGAAAAGGACGCTTGACTATTATAGACAATTATATAATTATACCACGGCTGCAATTCGTCGTGCTTATTTGAAATTTACTTTCCCAAATTCAAATTCTAGAAATCTTTGAAACGCTCAATATTTTGGCTTTCCTGAGGAAAGCCACCATTCCCGATCATTTGACAAATGTCGATAATATTAATGATCACTTTGTTGCTGCCATATCTCAACTGCTAGTCAACTGCGACGAACCTAATGAGATATTACATGAGCGAAGTATTTGTTAATGCTCGATTTGCTTTTACATTGGTGAAGGCCGATGAGGTTATGGCAGTGCTGTCTTCGATCAATTCTCTATCAGTAGAGCCCGTGTATTGCCCGTATTGCCCATTCATTCGGTCCACAATCACATTATCAATAGTTGTCTTCTAGAAAACTTTTTCCGGACTGCTGGAAGACCAGTATCATGGTACCATTGGCTAAAAATAATCGTCCTACTTTCCTTAACGATTTGCGTTCTACTTCAATTTTGCCAAGATTATCCAAACTTCTTGAGAAGCTTCTACAAGTGGGACGACCGGGATACGGGTGCACCTCAGCTATCGCACAAGTGACCCATGATATATTTAGGGCGATCGACAATGATGAGATTACGGTATTGGTTCTAGTAGACTATAGCAGGGCGTTTGATACCATAAATCTTGCTGTCCATTATCCATTTCATCGGCTTCAGCCCGGGGGGAGGGAGGGAGGCATCGACCTCTTCCTCTTGTACATTTTGAATCGGAGCCAGAAGGTACATCTTAGGAGTCATATTTGTTTTATGTAGGCCTATTGTTTCAAGAGTGCCACAGGATAGCGTACTGGGACCTTTGTTGTATTGCATTTACACATCCAACTTAGTTAGATGCCTCAATCACTGCCCCTATCATATATATACACAACCTTTTCGATTTCATTTTCAAAATTTGCTCATTCATTTTAGAAAGCATTTTATAGAGTTTGGAGTTTGTGGTGCTCAGAAAATTGAGCAGAGGTAAGATTCATGATGAAAAAATTCTTTCATTCATTCCAGTTTTGGAATATTACACTCGAAAATTATAAACTTATTACAATTATTTTGAGATAGTTTAAGAATGATGGTACATAGATATAAAACTGTGAAATCTGTCGCTGTAGAGTCACGATCGAAGACAAAAAGTAAACCACTAATACCAATAGAACAGTACTAAAAAGTGTTATTGATGAAACCAAGCGGTTAAATATGTTTAGGTAAATGCTTTGCTGTATAATACTGTTGGACGGGTCTCCTACAATATTTATTTTTTCATACAAACAAGTAGAAGCCAGTAAAAATGAAATTTTTCTAGAAAAGTCAAGTGAAAAGTTATTTACCCAACAGGACTAGCGGAAGATTTCATGTGTATTTCATATTTCATGTCAAAAAAAGGCGTTTTTAATGCCAGGACAGAAAAAGCACATCAGCAATGGAATGCAATACAATGAAGGAGAAGCTTGCATTTGAAGTGAATTTTGGAGATACTAGAAGTTGAGTTGCAAAACACGTGGAACGTTCCTTCCTGCTTGTTTCGAGAGAAAGATGAAATTTTGTGTAGTAGTTATGATCTGAGGTAGCATGTCATAAATAACAAAACTTTATTTCTTTGACGTAGCTATGAATAAATAATAAGTAATATTTCGACAATTTAGATGAATTGCTTTTACCAGTCATGGATGAATATTTGTTATCAGTACAAGATTTAAGATAGACTTCAAGTACTTCCGATTAGCTTTCAATTGTAATTTTTTGGTGTACAACCATAAAAACTGCCTAAAAACTGGAACAACTTCTGAAGTGAAACAAAAACTTCAGAAAGGTCGAACGGATTTGTTTATAGTGATGTTTTGCCCATTGGTTAATAGTCCCAGACAATAATCCGTAGATTTTTGGAAGATGTTGGTCAATGATAAGTATTAAAAGAGTTCCTTTATACATTTTACGTTTTTTTTTCTTGATTCTTATTTAGAATGTAATTGTACATGATAATTTAAATATAAAATAATATAAATGTAAATTATTATAGAGGTCCTATGTATATCCAGATTGCGGATCATTGTCGGAGATATCACGAAAGAGATTGCACTGATCCGAATATAAATTTATAAATGTTGCAATTTTAATTCGTATTTGCCATGGCGCCGACAGGTCTGCGATAATTACAGATCTGGAAACCGTGCTGCCGGAATCATGGCGGCCGTACGATTATTATCAATTATTAGCATAATTTCAATATTAAGCTAACTTTGTTCCCCTCACGGGAAGTAAAGGAGAGGATATATATTTGGCGTTTTAAATAAGCGGTCGCTACGTTGGAAGTAACGGAAGGAGAAGTACGGTAGAAATTTGAACGAGGAGTGGCTTTATCTGCAGTGCTATCGACATGATTCCTTAATGAAATCACCTAGTTGGAATAAAATCGACGGAGAGTACCAGAGATGCTTGAATTTGATAAATCTTAGTAATACTTTCATGTCTGTGGTGTCAATACAGATAGTAATCAATAAAGAATTGTTGAATATTAACAATTTTACTTTGATTTTATGGTTGTGGAAGGCGAAACACCTTTTTAGCATTAGATTATTTATTGAATTATACATCTTATATAAAATAAAAAATCTATCAAAGGTACTGTCAACATATTACATTAAACTTTTCAATACTAACACATCAAGTAATTCATTACACTTATCATTAAGCAAGGAAGTAATAAAAAGACAAAGTTGAACAGAAGCCACACTTCCAAAATAACTGTAACCTATGTATAGAGAGGTAATGATCTCTAGAAAAAAGCTGTTGAATGACCTAGAATACCAAACAACTGCTGGTGACAAAACATGTATGAGATATCGAGGTATTAGAAAACCATTTAGGAGAAAAAGAATATGAAAAATATAACTTACGTCACTTTTTCATATTTCACCATTCAAGGTCTTTCAAACAGTCTACAAATCAGTGTTATGGAGATCATTTTTTTTAGAACGCAACCACGGACAGAAGCTATGCTATAGTTCCATTTAAAACCCGCTTAATACTTAATAGAAAAATAATTGTTTCTCTCAATGAAATTATAAATTTGTAGAACTAGTGTCATCTAAAAATTTATAAAGAACTAGGAGAATAGTTGTGATTGCTACGTCAAACGTTAGTTAATAATGTGAGTTATCGTCGGATCAATACAAGAACTACAAAACTTCCCGATAGTGGCAAAATATTGTTAAACATTGGCAGTAATATTCCTTAAGTAGTAAATTCCTTTAACTGATGCCAATTTAAATTTGATAATATTATTGAAATGAATACCTACGACTTCAGTTATAATACGAGATAAGGTTGTTGGAATTATTATTGACAATCTGAAGGAAGGTTGCAAGGTATTTACTAATCTTGGAGTTATCACTTAAATTATTTGGTGTAAATTAATTGAGGGAAATCAATTAAATTTGACATTAAGAGACTTGAGATCTGACTACACAACTGTTTTCAAGTTTAATAATCTTAAGCGTAAAATATTTAAACTCGGGAAGTGCTCCATTTCTAAGCTTCATAAAAACTGTCAAGTTCTCAGTTAACAAAGTCGTTCTAGGCTTGGTTAATCTGCCTTCAGTCAGAGTAGCATGAGCATTAAAGGAAGTAGTCAAGGAATTATTAAATACAGCTACGTTATTGCTGATATTAACCTTTTTCTTACCATAATGTTCAAGAGAAAATTATGTAAATCATTTGGTTTGCCAGCCAACAAAGACAACTCATAATAAGCCAGTCTCTGGTCCGAGATCAAATCAGCAGGGGTAGTTTTCGAAGGGACAATTTTGTATCAAGAACGAAAATTGCATCAAGTAAACATACGCTAAATGAGTTATCAGTAACGAAGCAGTTAACATTAAAATGAACCACACATGTTTTATTTTGTGTGATGGGTGCTTAGTTGTAGTGACTCCGTAAGCTGTATCGCTTGTATGGCTATCACCCCAACTAGCCTTAACTGAACTTTAATGGTAAGAACAATATACTTCAAAGCATTCTCAACAGAAAAGCCAAAATTTATCAAGTCTCAATCAAATAATTGTTTAACATAAAAGGCAACACCCCTGCTTTTACCCAATTTATCTTTGTGATATAAGTTATAACCAGAAATCTTAAACACTGAATCTACAGAACGGTCGACCGTCCTAGGGTCAGTCGATGTCATTCGAACGGGTATGCAAAACACCACAGACGCGTTCACAGACAGGTTCAGTTTCTTGCTGTCAATTTGACAGTATCGCTCCTTTGTATGTATTTGTATTTACTACTATAATACTATATTACTGTTTGTATTTACTACTATCTATTGTTGTTCTGAATTGTTCATTTCAGCTTGGAGATCATTTTGAGAATTTATTGTCTTAAGTTTCCCTTTATACTGATTTTCCATAGAACCTTGCTTTTTTATATTTTAAACAATAAATCTGACTTTTTTCAAAGCAATTTATATTATTTGTGGAAGGACTTTTCTTTTTGAAAGGAATATATTTAGTAGTATTTTCATATTGTTAAGAGGAGCTTGAGAATATTTATCTCTTTTTAAAATTGTTTTTATTTCCATAACAATTGTAGTTTACATCATTGCATCATGTCATTACGTTTCTTACTGAATGCGTCTATGGTTTATTGCATACGCTTTCGGATGACATCGACTGACCCTAGGATGGTCGACCGTACTGTATAATAACTTAGCCATGTCTCAGTAATCGCAAGAATATCAATATCATTATCTGTGTAATTCTGTTCTGAAGACAGTCGTAACAGTTGTTAAGTATAACTGCATCATCAGTTTTGCAGAGTTAAGACAGCCCCTTAATAATCATCTATGATACGTCATATACTTATTGGTACTGTATTATAACTTGATCTATATTTTCTCCGAAATGATGGCAGTGTGCTACTAAAATTCCTTCAGCAAGGATATATCTTTTATTGTAGAAAAACGACATAAATAATAAATTTTGTGTGAATTTTCCACCCGTTTCATCTTGATTTATGTGTCGTGAAACAAAAGGAATCCAACGATATGAGGAGTCCGATGAATAAAATATGATATGGCAGAGTGTGGTGGATCGTAGGATGACATATGCGACTTTTGCTGTCGTGCGAGGGATCTCCGTACAAAAGGAAGCGTAGTGGGCTGGTCAGTACTGAACAAATCGAAAAATAAGCAGCATCTATAAATAAAATATCCATAAATAAATTTTGCGAGACCCGTGCCCCGTAACTCAGCATTCTCCATGAAACTTTCGGTGTATTATAGGAGAAGATTTATGGAATTTTATGTATTATAAGCGTACGCAGATATGCACGTATACGAGTACATACATACATTTATTTATGCCTTCTGTATGATTTATTGAAATATGGATGTATGGAGAAATAAAGACAAACGCGTATATAATTATGTAATAATATTTCTTGGTTATATAGTACATAAACTGTGATGCAACCATATTTCACTGTATTGTATACTGTAGTTACAAAATTTATAATAAAAAATAAAAATAAACAATCTTTTCTTAGAGCAATGAAATAGACCGGTTGATTACTATGCAAGTTTAGAAAGTACGGTACCATTGTGTTGGTTGCAACGTAAATAGTTTCCCAAACAAGGTGTTTCCTTTGGTTAATAAGTGTAGATTCTTAGTAGTGCAATGTATTGCAAGAAGTTATGCGCTTTATACATTTTGTCACAACAAAGTTTAGGTATTTTATCAATCTAAGCAATAACTCTCTACTGGTGTTGTTGCTTGACTCGGTTTTTAAATAATGTTTATAGTAGGGGCTCTTAAGGCTTAACCTCATGATGGCGAGGAGTCATTTCCTAATGTCACAAAACGCTTCAGACTCACAAAATACACAAAAAAGTAGTTTCCTGATCTCCTTATTCGGCTACAAGAATTATTTCAAAAGTTGTATTAGTAATTATATTATACTGTTAAGACCCTATAAATGGTTAATTTTCTACATTCTAGACTGGGGACTTGTTTTAATTGGTTTGATAATGTAAAACAGTTCATTTCCTTTTTCCGGTGACAATATGTGCCCTCCATTACAGACTTGTACCTGTTTAAATGTACAACACCAGCACACCAATAACTCAATACTTGTGTTGAATATGCATCAGTTTGAATATAGGTATATCTATAAGGATGGTAGCAAGAAAAACAATGGATTTGTATTCGAAAAACTGAACATTTTGATGACGATTCAAAAGTGCTTCTCACTGGTACTGTTTTTTCTCCTAATGCTGAACTCCAAGTTGTAGTTCCTTTTGATCTCTAGTACGAGATCTTCCGGTGTGTTGGTGTTGTGGGGAAGTGGTCATGGGTGTCGCTGCATTGAGTAGCTGGTGTTAGATGAAGCTGCTGTTATTGGTACTAATCGACGGCTATATTGAGCATCTTTACCTTCGGCGGTGGTCTGTCCGAGTCCAAGTCCATTAGAAGACTTATCAACAGGTTGCTCCAGGTGGTTGTCCTTTCCAGCATATTGTTGGCCAGGCATGTGATGTATTCCTTGAACGCTGGGACGTCGAGGTCCGACCGGAGTTGTGCATTCTTGTCGAATCACAGCACGCCCACAATCATTCCGAGAATGTTATTTTTGAGAATTTCTAGCAATAATACGTTCCTCTCTCTTCAGTCATCATCAGACTATTAAAGTTTCAACTGTCGGTTTTCAGAATTTTGTCATTCTATATACATATGTTTATGCTTATTGGAAATAATTGTGACTTACATGTTGTTGCCGTTATAAATTCTGCTCGGTGAAAAAGCATATTTGTTCGGGAGAGGACCAAGTACAGTAAGGAGATGTCTGAAATTGTAATGAAATTGTTCAGCATGAGCTACTGATCCATTGTCTGGTTGAAATGTTCAAAAAATTTGTTCTTTAACTCTAAAATATGATTGGTTAGGTCGAAGCATGTTTTTTATTCCACACATATGTATATTTTTGTATATTGTTTGAAAGTATTCACATCTAATGACATGCAATTCCATATACCCTTTCCTATAATTCTTTTCCTGTTTCTATCCTTCCCGATATCCAATTTTAAATTGTTTGTGTCAGTTGTTTAACTCACTTACAATTAAAGGATTAAAACACTATGGTCCTTTATTTCTTAGCGGCAAAAGTATACTATTGAATACAAAACTAGAATTCAGATTTGTTGCAACCACATTACTCATTAAATATATAAAATAAATATAACATATAATGGGTACGACAAAATAGCTATGTTATAATTTTGTTGTTTTCTTGACAACTGACAAAAGCGGAGTTTTATATAAAATCAGAAAGATATAAAATTTTGTTATGGAGCGTCATTTGCCTGAATAAAACACAGAACTCGTTCTGGTGTTTGAGACAAAAATATTCTGTTTGTTTGGATTGATGTTCAAGAAGAACTAGAAACTACTACAACAAGAATTTTGCACTTAGACTTGCATAATATGTATCTATACAAAATTCAAACTGTGCTTAAACTAAGACTAATTGAGGAAGACGATTGCAGTGCGCACAATTCCTCACAAACTTAGTGGAAACAGAACTCAGTTTTTGGTAAAATTTCTTAAGGAATGACGAAGCAAACGGAACTAACAAGGAAACACGGAAGTGTCCCTCGCCGATTTAAATGAAACTTGGTGGATTTGTAGACTAATGCAGTGTAAAAACAACGGTAACTTTCATAATGGGAGGGTGGGACGGAGGGTGGGACGCCCTAAGGTAGTGTTGGCTCTACCTTTCGCTATTTGCTTTAATATCTCCAAAACTATAAGACATATAAAAAAGTTAAGACAAATATATAACTGTTTTATAAGTACTAAAGGATAGCGACCATAGTTTTCCTGTCATAGTTCTTTTTTTCCAGAAACAACCTCCACGCCCCGTATTTTCTTCAAATTTTTAAATTTTTATTTGCTAGAAAATACACAAGGTTATACAGAATTTACCCATATATATTAAACATACTATAAAAATAACACGATTTGTTAAAAAACAATAACATAAAAATTGTATAGGTACCAACGTAAGGACATATGTATGTAGGAATATATGTAAATAATATTACTTATTGTTATTGATGTGAACAAATCGTAAATAAGTATCTATCTAACTAGGCAAGTTAATACTTGCAGTTTTCAGTTTATTGATGACGAGTACGTTTTGCAATTGGTTTACAGATGTTTTCTTACCAAATACTAACGCTGAAAGTGTCTTATTATTGGATTCGTGGAGTGGACATTGTCCGAAAGAAGTGAGCAATTTAGTACCAACGAACAAAAAAGTCGATATTTTTATAATTCCTAAAAAGATAACTTCAATGGTACAGCTTCTAGACGTCTATGGTTTTAGAATATGGAAAAATTTTGTTAGAACATTTTCAGATGACGTACTGCTTATAGGATACGATTTGACTCAAAGAACATCAAACAAACACTATTATTTAGTTACAATCTTTGATACATAATCAATTATCATTGCCGAGATTCTTCAATCTATTTAAGTATGCGTGGTATAAAAGTGGATACATCAAAGATCGGCCACCGAAGTTTGAGAATCCTGTACGATTCTGCTTCCCGAAGCATTTACAAAGTACACCACTATGTAGTATTTGTGGCAAACCTGCATTTCTTCGTTGTGCGTAGTGTAAGCAATTTCTTTGTTTCCAACATTTATACACAGATTACCATTACTGAAATAACTATGTAGAGTAGCCTGTTATTTATTTTTGCCTTTCTTCTGATTATCTGAGGGGAAACCGAGGTCCAGGTCCCAACCTATTCGGATAATCGAGACTATACACATAAAACTTATAAATATTATTATTGTCATTAAAATTATTAGGTACCAATTCCATTATCTTCATTTCCAATAGTCAGTTTAGTTTGGGCACTGTATCTTTATTGTACCTATTCAATATTATTAGACAAGGTGAAAGTAATCAAATTAATATATTTTCAGGAATTAATTTCAGCAAGCTGGAAATCATTTTAAAACCTCTATTTGGTCCTAAATGCGTGTAATCTGAGTTTGCTCCATCCCAGGTGGTGAACTTAACTTTTAGTAGCCGAAAAGCCGCCAAATTTTTGTATCTTCTTTTATTTTTTTGCTTGTAGCTGGAAAACGGTGCCGTCGGACGGAAAATGTCATTCTATTTAAAAATACAGAAGACTAAATTTTGCGTCGACTGACATTTAAAAAATCAAATTCTGTTTAGTGGTATAGCCAGCTCGAAAGTTGGCTTTGTTAGTGATCTTGAAAATGTTTCGTAGCGGATTTGGTCCAAGGAGGTCTCAGCTGCCTGAAGTGAATAGAGGGCTGCCAATAACCGTTGACCTGCTGAAATGAGAGCCTCAGGATCGGCATGTTCATGATGGAAAACGTTGACAGTCAATTGTAATCTCGTGTTCTTTTGAAGAAGCTTGACAAACTTTGACTTCCCTTGGCGATAAAATGCAGAGGTTGTATCACATCCACTGATTGCATGCAGGAACAGAATATTCTGTTCGACAACGGACGAGAAGTTGAAGTACTTGGGAGAGGAGAAGGTGTTCTGAGAGGTTCCCTTTCCAGGTTTCATGACGTAAATGGTGGATGAATTTGGTGCTTTGGCGGTTAATAGAATCCATAAATGGGTGTCCTCCCCGATTATGATGACCGTCGCAAAGTTATCTGTCAACTGAGTGGCAGTGTTGACAATAAGGGTGTCAGCATCCTCAACACTTTGCCTTACTTTATACCCATTCTGTACCAATTTCTTACGCAGCATGAAAATCAGTCGTTCTTTGTTATTGTCGTTGGAGAGAAATTGTTCTTTCGGCATGGTTGCGTTCATCGTTTCAGTGAACACTACATTTGCAGAAGAGTACTTGCTTTTACGGCGAAGCCACTCAGCTGATTTAGTACTCTTTACTGATGCCGCATCAGGATAGCTATAAAAAACTTACCATAGTCTACATATTTTAAGAGAATTGTTGAAAATTTTTCATTGGATTGCCAGACCACTTGATGTAAAAGGAAGCTACCATCAATTACAATGGTACTATCTACAAGGTTTGGTGGATCAGACAATGGTGAAAATAATGTAGGGTTGCACCAAAATACGAAATTTTTTTCGTTTTTAAGATTCGATTATAGCTATACCACTAAACCGAATTTGATTTTTTAAATGTCAGTCGACGCAGAATTTAGTCCTGTGTATTTTTAAATAGAATGACATTTTCTGCCCGACGCACTGTTTTCCAGCTACAAGCAAAAAAATGAAAAAAAGTGGAAAAATTTGGCGGTTTTTCGGCTACTAAACGTTAAGCTCAACATCTGGGATAGTGCACACTCAGATTACACGCATTTAGGACCAAATAGAGGTTTCAAAACGATTTCCAGCTTGCTGGAAATTAATTCCTCAAAAAGGATTTTTTCGACGTAATTTTATTGGCATAATTAGCAACGTTGATTCATGATTCTCATGACTTCAAGAAACACTTTTCGACAGTCAAATTGCGAAACGTACCCGTCATCAATAAACTGAAAACTGCAAGTATTAACGTGCCCAGTTAAATAGATAATTACTTACTTACGATTTGTTCACATCAATAACAATAAGTAATATTATTTACATATGTACTTACATAGGTGTACCTACATAATTCTTATGTTATTGTTTTTTTACAAATTGAGTTATTTTATAGCATGTTTAAGATATCATCAAATATTAATTAAAAAAAAAAATACGGGGGGTTGTTTCTGGAAAACAAGAACTATGACGGGCAAACTATTGTCGCAAAAGGTAGCGTTAGCTTTAGGGCGTCCCACCCCCCGAAAACGGGCAATGTAGTAACTATGAAAGTTACCGTTGTTCTTACACTGCATCAGCCTACAAACCCTGTGAGGGACACTTCCCTGTGTTTCCTTGTAAACTTCATACTTGTCAACACATCTTCGTGGAACTTAAGAATAAATCAGGAAGACGAGTATGCACATATATAAAGAATCTAAAATATTGATTTACTTCAGTATCCAGTTCTTTGCTAATATTTCTGACTAAAAAAATCGTTTATTGAAATAATAGTGCAAGACTTCACATTTACACAACACTGCATTCCATTCTCTCATTTATAGAACAATACTGAATAGAAAATATCAATTGTATCCGAGTTTCTAGTTTTGATCGAATGAAAATTTCATAATAATTGAAAATTTGCATAAAATTTCTATAACTGCGTTTGCCATCGTTTCTAGTTCCTCATCTAAAACTAGATTTATTGTGTATTACACTACGTAATTACTATATAAATTATACGTAATAACGCATAAATAAAAGCACACCTTCGCTAGATCCCTAATTATATACTCGGCGTGCTTTTCACCGTTAAATTAAGTTAATTAAAAACATTTTTATAATTAAGCACCGTAAACGTAGAGCATTGGGCGCTCTTTTAATTAAAACTGATGGCATTTATGTACAAACACAATAACTTATTACATTCGAAGAGGCAACGAAACATTAAGCGATTATCTTTGTCCAATGTAAGTTCCACCAATGAAATTCACCAGTATAACATGGTTTTATGTGATACCATAGCAGTTTCAACACTAACTGTGGTGTATCTGTAAAAGTCATAAAAGTTGGAGTAACAAACTAATTTGTTTTCAAAACTTTTTTAGTGGGATGGTACAAAGATAAGTTATGTTAATTTTTCTAATATCTTATTAGTTTAATGTCCGAAATATAAATCCAGGAAAAAAGTTAATCAATTTCTTCTTCTAAGAATCTAATATGGAAGATATTCTCGCAAAGCAATTCAAGCTATTATTTAAACAATTTCCTCTAAAGTACCGTTTGAATTTAATGCTAAATTTTAAACATTATAATATACGAATCCAACATCTAACTGTATCCGAGTATCTGAGTTATTATTACGCCTGCAGACTTAAGATGGGACCTTTCTCCAATTGCCATGGAATTTGAAAATCTACAGAAAATCAACACAAAATCAACTATAGAAAGGAAGTGATAGGATTAGAACCTGGTACGCCGAACTAGGACGCTTCAACCTTCCAAAAATCTTTATTGAACAACTGCAATATAAAAATACATAGATCACTATATACGGGCGCCGAACTCGATCCTCTACCTTACCAACAACTTTAAAATCTTAAATGGGAATTCCCATTTTGTATTGCAGATTCGGATTCTACGTCGTCAAGTATGCAATTTTTGTTTGAAACTTTCTTTTCGATTCGTAACAGTTGCTCTGTAATCCCAAAAACGGTTGTAAAAGTCTAGAAAAATACTCAAAAAAGAAAAATGATGATTCTGTGTTTTTTTTTAATTTTAACATTAAATATCATTTCAAAAAGCCATTCAACAACAAAGAACTTTACCATACCCATTTCAGAAAATGTGTTCGAAAATGTGCCCTTCCACTTCGATACATGTATTTATTCGCAATTGGAATGATTGCACACAACTGAGAAGTGTTTCCGGCGTAATCCTTGAACAAGCGTTGGTAATTCGCTCAATCATGTTTTATCTCGTGGTTGGCATTTCTGTATAAACTTCAGACTGTAAGTGGCCTCATAAAAAGAAGTAAGGGGAAGTAAGATCTCGTGATCTTGTAGGCCAAGACACTGGACCACCTCTTCCCTCGATTTTTCAATGAAAACTTAAATGGTGAAAAATATTGAAACATCTTGCAGAACGAACTTTCAGTATTAGTTGAACACCTTCCCTTGGAGGTACGACAAACAGTGTGGTTCCAAAATGACGGTTGTCCAGCACATTATTCAAGAATAACACGAGAAGTATTAGATCGAGCCTACAATCGTCAATGGATCGGAAGAGGTGGTTCAGTGTCTTGGCCTGCAAGATCCCTAAATTTTACTTCTCGCTGACTTCTTTTTATAGGGCCTATATTAGAAAGTATTTACAATTTAAGTCTGAATAAACAACTAAGATAACATTTATTATATTTTCGAAAAATTTTGCACGCTAGCAACAAAACTGTGTTTTATATTTTCAATGTTTTTAGAGTTTATAATATAATATTAGGAGAAAAGGATACATAAAAACTTTCTGCAAATACCAGTAAGCAATTGAAACAAAAACCCACAACCACTTCAGTAACTGTACATAGAACCCAAATAGCATGTGTGATTTTGTAGGATATGCTTCCCAACTTGCTAATATTTTCATAAAATTTGGTTGCAATCGCCCTAACATAGTCTTTAATCATCTGAAGTTTTGCCAGCTCATGCAGTTCGACCATAATAATCTATAATTAAAATAACCTAAGAAAGAGATTGGTTGGAAGTAGTGTGTGTTGAATCAACTATAGCTTTCTGTAGTGCTCTGGTTACACAATCTTTAGAAACTTCGGAATACTTGCCGTACAATCTAGCAAAATGTGTTGGATTTTTCAATTTATGATGATGAGTGACCAAAATTTATAACGCAGGCAGATTTTGTTAAGAGTAGTATCTACAACGATTTAAATGTGATTATTTGTGAACTTCTATTAAGCAAGTTATACTTTACGAGGACAAGTAAAACAGGCTAATGATCAAGATATTTGCAAGAATGAATATAAATGACAGCTAAAATTTGTGCTCTGCTGAAACAAAAGCTATCAATCAACACATAACAAGTTCATCATATGTTCTAGGACTAAAGTTGATAAAATTCTTAATGAAATGAAGACAATATTTTCATTAAATATAAGCTACCATAAGTAATTTAACAAGGTAACATGTAGAAAGTACAATAGATACAGAGGTATAAACTCTAGAAATGAAGAAAAAGGAAAATGTCTATACTGGTCAAAAAAGGCAAGTTATTTCAAAAATAATTTGCATCAAAAATACTACAAATGTCATGAACTGCATCAACATTTTCGGGGAAGAACACACAAACAGACCTTCCCAAACGGCGTTCATCTTCAATGGAAAATGTACATCTTCTTGAAACTTACAATCTGATTTTTCACGGTCGCATACGAAAGACATTGATCGCCAAGGGTTATTTTTTTAAACATATGTATCTTCGTAAAACTGCGTCTTAACTTCTTTAAATAGAGGTGTTTAATTACAAATAATGTCCAAGACTCAGTGATTCTACTAATACTATAAGATAGTCAACACATTTATATTTAATATTATGTCACAATTATTTAAAACGAAACCTAAGCGTTTAAATAGCTTGTAATTTATAACACTGTAAATTTTGTTAACATTGTCGTTTATATATTGTTGAACGTCGTATATCGTTCTTAAAAACTATCGAAACTGTCGAAAGTCGCATCCAAACAGGTTGTTCACCAATTTTATTGCTTGCTTATTAGATATTTTGGGCGAGGATTGGTTACTGTTGTCCGATAAAAAGGAGTGACACTTGTCAACGGAACTATCCTACACTGTAGGAGGTCCGGTAACGGTCTGTTGCGAGAGTTTGCTGTGACCATAGATGATGAGAAAAAAAGTAATTTAGTAAGGCGCCAAAGTAGTACTTTCTTACGGTCGCCGCTGTCGGTTCCTTTGTAAAATTGCGAATCAATCCTACTAGAATGAAATTGACTCAAAATCGTTTTGGCTGCTGCGAAAAACAAATAGTTGTAGAGTTCGGGTTTTTAATGGTTTTAATGTTTTTTTTTGGGATCAAGGATGACGTTTGTGGCGAATTTGATGTCGGCATTGCAAACTTTAAAAGAACTATGTCCGTTTGTTTTTCGTGAATATTTATCCTAATTGTTGGTGAATATACAGCCCATTTTTATTTATCAAGTCTTGATTTTGACAAAAACAAACTTTTAGTGGTTAATGAGAGTTTTATTTCAATTTAATAAGTAGTTTAGTTTTTCTATTTTTTATTGATTTGATATTAGTATTGCCTTATTATACTGTGAAATGATGGTATAGACATATTGTAATCATAACTATTAACACGTGATCTTCGAATAACGAGTCGTATAAAACTCTGAATTTCATTTTAGAAGATTTTTGAATAATATTGTTTAAAATCAAGTACTTCTTCAGGGATGGCTGACAAGTAGACCATTTTCCAGTCGCACTACTTTTCCAATAAAATTTTTGGACCTTACACTTTTTCGAGCTACCGTAGGAACTGCTAGATTGACCTAAGTGATCAATTTCAATTGCTTTAAATCTTTCGTTAATTACTTCAGTTATATTTCCATCCATTTCTGATTAGGTGTCAAATTTAAGCTATTTATTATTGGCATCATTTTCAAACCATAGTATTTACTTAAGGTCTCATTCGTATTATTCATATTATCCATAAGCATTATCTTCTGTATTATACAGTAGGTTGCAAAAAATTTGGTTTGTATTGGAATCTGTTAGTTTCCTGCTCAATGCTATATGAAAATGTACTACAAGCTTGTTATATTGGCGTTGAGAATGATGTCGTTATAATAATAATAATTTCGATAAACTCTTGATCATTCTCATTTTGCTATATATGTGGGCGCCAAACTCTAAAAATGTGTTCATCAACTCTATAAGTTACGTTTGAAGTACTTCTGATATGTACATAGTGGTCAATTTTTCATAGTAAAGTTTTTATAATTCATAAAGTATTTCTACTACCCAGTAGTGCATGTTAGAATATTATAATATCCCAATTATTTATGTGAAGCTAATAGGTCTATTTGTTCCCAACATTAAACACTTGAAGTTGGACCAATGCATGCTCGTACATTTTGACCAGAATTATTTTGCTCATGTTTTGCTGGAATTTTTATAGTTTATCCGAATAGCCGAAGTCATATAATTAGAGCTCCGTCATATAATATCTTGAAATTGTAAGTACGGCATATACATTCATGGGTCACTCTAACAATGTTTTGTTTTGGACAAATTGCACTATGCATCATGCCACGTTGGCAATATCTAAATATCAATGATAAATCGCTGTTTCTTTAATTTGTACTTAATTAAAAAGTCACTAAAAGTGGATTTCAATATTGTAGAATCAAAATTAGGTCTGTTATGAGAATGGTCAAGTATTTTTGTTTGCTAGATATACTAGAATCGCCGAAACTGTTCCCTGAAGATAATTTCTTTTATTTGATCATATTTCTGCGTAGAAGAACTATTGAATATAATTGCGGTTATTATTTCCTTTTCTCTACTAGTCGAGATGTTCAAATTATTAGGATAATGTTTCTATAATGAGCTATTTTGGATTGAAGTACTTTTTGACATCAGCTTGCTCACAAAGTTCATTGTTCCTAGTTTTATGTGCATCGACATTTTAGGTTTTTCCTTTTAAGAAGCAGTGTCGATCGATGAATCGAATGAACGACATTTTTACTACTTACTCATATCTAGATTTTTGAGAGTGTATAATGCAATTTGTTAAAAACTTTGGCCGTTTGTCAACATGCATCTCGTACTTTTTATCAAAAGCACTGAGGTTTTCTCAATCCTTAAAAGTAATTTGCACCACAGTGGGCTTTTCCATTGTTTCGAACTAGTCATCAAATTAACTTTTCTACTATCTACATTTCTACTATTTCCCATCAGTCTAAAGTTCCATTTGATTTTGTAAGCCTATACAAGCAGATATTTCGACATCTGCGCTGATCGATTTTGGTCAGTATAATGCTTTTCTTTGCACAGAAAATGCTTGTGTCACATTATTTTTGGTATACTGTTAGTGCCAATAAGCAGTAAGGAATAAGCAACGACTGATTATGTTAGTAGCGATCTAGTGGTTGTAGTTGGTATATTTTAAGAAGACGAAGAAGATAAAAGAAAATAACTGGAACAAGATATGGATTTATTATTAGATACGAAAATGAGAAAGAGTTTTGCACAAATTTATTGAAACATATGACAAATAATGATAATAAATGATGACAATTTTGTATGATCCTTATCCACAAACTTTGACCGTTAATTAAATATAATAGCCTCGCCCATGACTTAGACAGTCCGCACTTTTATGATGCCAAAGCTTCCTATTGTACTGACAGCTCATTTCATCATATGTAAGAACTTGTAAAAATCAATTTCGATGAAATTCTTCATATCGCTCGTCATATCTCGCGTATTAAACTATTTAGGTAACTCAAAAGTTTAAGCAAAAATTACAAAATAATAAAATTAACAAAAATAATGTAATTCCTGTTACATTGTGACCGATATACTTAGATATGTCGTTCCATTTGGGCTCCTTTAGTATTAAATCAGCTTTAGTCTGATGCGTTAGAGGTAGCTGTAGTGAATATTACTGTTCAGCATGATGTTCAGCAATTTACTTATCGCATAGATGTGGACAAGGTGCGTACAATTCGTATAAGAATTTGACAGATAGTCCACAGTGCTTTTTAACAGTTCCAGAAGGATATAAATCTTCGAATTCAGTTTCATCCTGTGCGTTTATCTCTAGTATCTTTGCGAAGAAACTATTGGAAGGATTTTCGATCTGGCTTGCAAAAACCATCGTCAGATTCATCGCAATTATTGTGGAGTGTGAAATAATACTGTCGAATGGTTGTCAATCAAATAATTAAAGTCATCAAAAAAACTTGATAATTTTAGTATTGCTGATTTCAAAAAGCTACTTAAAGGTACATAAATGCAGTTTCTTCATTAGGTACAAGTAGAAACTTTATAATTACACCATGTGTGTATAATTAAGTAATTAGAAATAAAACACATACATCATCTCTAATTCGTACATGTTACTCGTTAGTAACTAGTATCTATGAAATAGCTCTCAGTTTTTACGCAAGAATTTAACATGCACATGTTAATTTCGTTTTTACATTGAATAAACACGACTTGGACGCAGCGTCGGTTGATATAACCAAGAGGAATGAAAAGAAGAAGAGATATTCATATAAAAATGGTTAATTATTGCGTAGTTTCAACGCCCAATTTAAGTACCATCATCCAATGGCGTAACGGATAAAGGCGATAGGGCTAGCGAATCGTTTAATAATCTCTTCTCTTTGCAGATTCGTGATCCACAGCGTTTAACGTCATTATAGTGTTTGGACAATTTCCATAACGTCTGATGATGGTGGATTCGGCCATTCCGTGCTTCTGCCGGCGTTCAGATTATAGTGATAGTGGCGCAGACATTTTCTTGATTTGCTACCTCGGGGCTCCGTCTGCACCCATCACCTCCTCGCCAATATGACAATGCTCTTCGATATTAAAACGGCGGGTATTCTAAACTATTCGCGAATATCTCCTCACTCGCCGGTTATTTTATATTAAATTACCATTCGTTGGACGGATGTTGATGTCTGGTATTACATCGGTTTTGCCTCCGGGCCGTGCCTACATTAACTTTTATTATTGTCCGTAGATGGTGGTACACGATCAAATGTATGATGGCCAACATAACAAAAAAGAAACTTCCATCCGATCTTCATCGATCGAATGTGGTTTAAATAATACCAATCGTTTAACGCCTGTTTGTTTTATTTACAACGTGCTTGCCGTTAGTATATATGGTGGATTGCTGTCTTGGGCAAACCGAAGCCTAAGGCAAAATTCCTAGTTAAAATAGTGAGAGATAATTCCAGATCAATATGTGTTGCTTAGCATATAAATTCAAACATTTTTTTCATAGCTTGATGTAACACTAATTGTCAGTATAGAAATTATTGGTTAGATAATGTAATTTCACCAGCAGACAGCACCGTAAGAAATATATCAATAATTCTACATTGTGAGTTTTAAGTTGCAGTAATACTAGGAATTGATCTGTTGACAATTAGAATACTCTTAAAGCCAAAAGTCCAGAATAAAAAATGTTAAATAAATTATTGTCATACAATTTTTTTAAATATAAAGTTGTGGCAGGGCTCTAGGAGTTGAGATGAAAGCCTTCAGTTCTTTAGTTTTTAGATGTAAGTGTGATGATGGTATACCAATATGAGGAGATAATCATAATATAATTTTATTGCATATTCTCATAGAAATGTGTTGACTACTTTTTATAAAAATGGAGCAGTGAATAAGAATGATTGATAAAACTTTTAAACAAATTACCTTTACATGATAAAAATATACAGCTAAGCTAACTAGTCGCGGATTATCAAGATTTGTTTTTGAAAAACAATTTATCGGTATTACTTAAAGAGATTTCACTTAATATTCGGCAAGACCAAACACCATCTTGTTTGATAACCTGATGTTGGGATGTTGTCAACCAGGAGATAGACACAGGAATTACGCCAAAAACATTGTGACTACTGGCGGAGGTTTATCGGACAGGAAACCGCTTAGGCTTTCCGAGAAAGACTATTCTGCGAGAGGATTAGGAACTTATCCATCTGAACGAAACATTTCCGTAACTTGGATCTTGTATTTGATCACATTTGCCAAAGTCATCAGGAGTGACGACGAAGCAGTTTCCTCACGTACTGTGCCATTCCGAGCCACCCATATTTGGCTTTGAGACGTTGACGCATCTTTGAGACGAAAAACGAGTGAGCACTACAGGCTTCTGGCTGCAGTGCAGGTACCACTTAGGATCAACGTATAGATAAAAATAGTAATCATATTTGGCAAATTATGTTGTTTTCACACGACGGTGCTCCAGTTTATTACTGTCCTTTGTTCTTTAGTTTTTCCGTTACTGTGTACTATCAGCATAGAGACGGATCTCCCCAAACTCACAGTAAGTAATTAATTACACTACTGTTTTTTTGCTCCTGTCAGAAGGTTTTTGCCTCTAGCGTGCTTTGCATCCCTTCCACGTATTTTAAAGTAGTGCTATTTATTCATGAATAATTAATTATCTACTTTAGAAACCACAGTAGTAATCATTTTTTCAGGGCTTTCGGGTGAGCGGCAAAAACTGTTTTTTTTTGCTCGATGAGATAAATAAGTTTATTAGAATTTGCTTGAAAAACAAAAAAGTACGTTACTATTGATGCGGTGCAAATGGATGGTAAACGACGCCTGCAAATTATTGGCAGTGCAATTTGTCGCGAATCGAAACAACGACGTCGCGCTACCGAAACACAGAACAACAGAGGGAACGGAACAGAAGAACATTTCATTCACCGCAGAAGCTATTGGACGGAGTCTGGTGTCTCCACCTTGCTATTTAATTTAATACTATACAGAGTCAAACACGATACACATTCTGATGGCAGCCTGACACGATAACTAAATTACATGTTCTGCTAATAAATAAAACACAGATGCCTTTTTTCTCCTCTGCTTTACTACGCATTAGGGCTAGTTTCATGTAATTATGGCGTTATCGGTTTATAATAAATTTCGCGCGATATTATCCCTCGAACTAAACGAGAAAAAGGTATAAGGTATTATCCCCCCAAACTAAAGAAGAAAAAAAGAGGGTATACGATGTTATTAACTTTGAAATGGTTACGTGTTTCATTACGAATTTAAATCCCGGATATTTTAGAAAATTGTAGGAAAATTCGTGAAAATAAAAGATACGATGGCATGTTTAAAATTGAAAGAGTGGTTGTTTCAGACACATAATTTGTATAGCAACATTTTCATTTTATTGCAAGCCAGTCTTTACACGAGAGTTGCTTTATTTATAAAGTATAAATGATTGAGTTTTCTATTTTATGAAATGCATTTATGAAACGTGGAACTATAGACGTGAAATCGTTAGCTGAGAGACATTAACACAATATTCTCCGAACAGTTTAGATTCATCTCTATTAAGCACTATTGCATATTGTATATGTATTGTTACTACCAATACATTACTTTTGTTTTTTCTCTCAACTTATCTCAAAGAACCTTTGGCGTGTTTAGAAAGCGATTGTGTTTTATTTTAAACTCTATCTAAATCATTGTTCCAATTCAGCCTATGGTCAAAGATTTTGGAAAACGGAACAACTATTATTTTGCTTCGATTAATATTTAGTCTGTTTGCTATGCACCAGTGAATGTTGTCACTGGATTAAGTTAGTGATAACCTTTTCATACTTAACTCTTATCGTATAATCAGGTCATTTGCGGAGTTGACGTTAAGACTTTCTTGTAAAGCCTCCTAAGTACCAAAGAATGGGCGATATTAGATCTATCTTTGTAGCACTTGTGTATCGGTCTGAAGACCACCGAACTTACTCCCAACTGCATTGTAATTAGGACGCACTCAATTTATTTTGTAAGGTTGTATGGGGCCGTTCCTGTAGATTTGCTGGTTTGGTAGGCAAATTGGTTACGATTGAGAGGCAACTTACATTCTTATGTGATTGTCAGAGATCTTTTTTATCATCGTTAGAACAAACGATGATAGGCTGATAGTGTGATAAGATTTAGTTATTGCTGTTGGCGTATTCTCTGTAATTGGTATAAATATCACTTGAACACTCTCCTCCACTCTTCTGGGATATGGCCATGAGCATAGCTTACCCAAAAAGTTCTAGCCCTTGATGCAGCAGGCTATGAGGGATACAGCCTTCTTCAGGAAACGTATTTTATTTGAGTGAGTTACTTACCTATTTAGTCCTTTCGGTTACTAAGATTCAGCTCCAAAGACTCAGGTGACACAGGTGTTTCCAGTGAACTAGATGAGTCCGAATTAGGACTCATCCAGGACGGATTTTTCTTTGAGCTCTTAGGCTGGCTTCCGTTCTAGTTCTGTGCCGTTTGTGTGGTCTTTTGAAATAATTTTTTGAAGTCGCAAAAATCTGTGTAAGTTTTCCTTTTAGCCTTGCGTGATTCTTTGTGGTAGTACATTGCAGGTAATTACAAAATCTTGCATAAAATTTGTAACCGAACAAGGTTCTACTACACGTCTTATTTCATCCTACTCGGATTGCAGCTGCTTAGATTTTTTTCCACAAGTGGTAATATTCTTAAAATAAAACGTAATTATTATAAGGCTTTTTAGATTAATAGATTTCGATCAATTTAAAAATTTTTCTTGTAGACAGTAACTAGTTACAGGCGTAATTGCGATTAGTCATTTCCACATTCACAGATCTAACTATGCAATTTAGAGTATTATATCATTTTAAGAAAATTTGCTATGGTGTATGTGTAATCCATTCATTCGTATGTATGCATTCGCAATAGGAATTCATTATTTAAAACACGATAATACTAGACCTGCGCTTATGTTCACTAATCCAACATAAAGACTAATAACACACATTTAAGATTTCCTGTCGTATACATGGATGTCAGTTATAAGTAGATCATTTAGCTAACAATGTCTAAGGCTTCTGGAAAAAAAAGGAAGAAAAAATTTACAGTAACAACATTATAAAGTAATTAATTGTGACAATGTCCTCATCTCGTCAGCTTCTAAATGATCTCGTTAACGCTTAAACACATAGTCTATAGATACTGTTCTCACGACTTAATCTAAGTAATTGCACCCATAGAGCTTAAATAAACACATACTTACATGTATATTTGTAATCAGTACGTTTTTACTGGATTACAGTTAAACATATATCAGCTTGAAGAGTATTTTGAATACAAGCGGATAAACGCGATGATTTTTACAATTATCGCCGCGAGGGGGAGTAATCATCGTTGTACCGGACACTCTGACTGAACGCCAAATGACATTTTGATAGTTTGTTGCGTCCGGTCCGTCCTACCCGGTTCGCTTTGGGGTTAACGAGGTAGGTATACGGACTCACGACATAGCTCACTTAAAATATATTTTTTTGTGTTTAGTAAGTCCGGAGACAATTAGTTGCTTAGTTGGTAACGATTTCGTCTAATCAAGAGGCAATTTCACGTAATTGTTGATGAACGTTATGCGATGGGAAGGCTCAATTACACGTTCAGCTTTATGAAAACTTCCATGCATGTGGAATTTTAATAGCGGAGTATATGTGGTATCTACCCAATACGTTTTCTCTTACATACAATCGAGAGCGCAATAATGTATATAGCCGAGCTACCATGTACTATATACTACTACTACTTGCGAGCATACTACCGATACTCTATAGACATGCTGTTCGCGGTAAATTGTCCATTGCAAATTGTAACCAGCCCGATCAGAAGTAGGAGGTGCTGCAATTAAGTAGACAAGAAATTATAGATTAATGTCCGAACCGCAGCGGTAAATAATTATTAAATTATCTTTACACTGTATAAGGCAGTTGGAGTTATTGTAAGAATTTATGCAAGTTCGTTAATATTCAGTAATGACAGCTTACAGAAGACAACATCGTAAAAATTTCGACACGTTTCGTGCAGTAGGAAAATTATGTTATTTTTGCGATAATACAGAGACAAAAAGGGTCTTGGGTTTACCATTTTGGAAGGGTGAGTGTTGTAGGTAATATGTTTCGCCAACGCGAATGATATACTTAAGTGTAGCATAATTTCGAAGTATTTGTAGTTATACAGGATATACGACCAACCGTATCAGCGTTTTTTTATCGAGAACTCTATTATACCTGTTGTTCGCAAATAAATTGTGATAACCAAAATTTGTGGAAAATTTTGAAATCTTATGGGAGCATAGATCGTGCAAGATATATGTCATTAGGTAGTGCTTTTGTTGAAATTTGGCTGCTTTTATTCTGTCTTTCATATTTTTTTACTTACAGCATGCTTCTGGTATACAATTTTTCTAATTCTTGTCCAAGTAGAAGTTGAATCATTAACCGTAGAGCAAGAGAAAACGCATCAAGCATCCGATGCAAAACATTGACGAGCAGGTTGCACCATTTAATGCACCCTCAAAAACGTAAGCTCCTATGACTCCTATAAGGAGACCATATTATTTGCTGACTCGTGCTAATATAATCACTACGCATAGCCAATGTGAATTTACTGGAGACTAGACTTACTTCTACGACTGTCGAATGTGATATCCATGATTTAATTTGAAAATTTGATTTTTAAAACAGGTAATTGCTTTTAACAAATATCTATAGTGTTGTTGCACAAAATTTAATTCTTCTCTTAAATTTTGAATGCTTACCACTATAATAAAACTAGCTTCTAAGTATTTTTTAAAATAGGTGGCAACGTTTAGATAAAACTTTTTAAATTTTCTGCGATCTGAAGTTCAATAAATAATGAGAGGGTAATAAATACGTGTATTAGGTACACTTTTAAGATCACTCGTTGCGTTTTGGCTGTACTATGCCGTTTGTACGCACGTGTGTTGCAAGATGCTAGAAAGAATTGTAAGATTAATAGATGTACAGTAGATATCATTCGGCGTAAACACGGGCAGCTTATTTGCAATTCCGATGGCATTCTTGATTTATCGTTAACATTACGAATGTTTTATTTGTAAATGGTATTTTCCAAAGAGCAAAATAACAGGGAGAAAACTATGTACGTATTGGCAGTCGAATCAAAAAAATCGTTTCAGATGCCTTTTCTGGAGCAGTTCCTTCTGCCAGCCACTTGAATTATGTATTAAACTCGAGACTAAAAAAAAATGTATTCGTCAAGAATAAAATCTGCCCTGTCTAATACATCAACCTGTTAATCAGTTGTCGTTTCAAGAGAGTAAGAAATCTCAAATAGGGATAGTGACTATAACATCATTATATTTTCTATAAGGTAGACCAGCAAAATTTACAATCATCTTTATTCCTGACTTTGCAAATAGAGCCCGTCTCAAAATGAAAGAAAAGAACCTGATACAATATATTCAGAAGAATGTAGGTAAGAAGAAGAAAGACGATATTGTTCCTATGGATAGTAGTAGTAGTATATTTTTGGAATCACCTTGCAAACGATTGTACTGAAAATAGTTTGAGTATTTAACGGGTCGATGGCCGCAGTGGTTAAGGCGGCTGACTATCGTTGTGAGAGGACGATGGGGGCCGGGGTTCAATTCTTTGGAGGGACGGTGACATTTTTTCAGAGAGTTTAATCCCGGATCGACTTGCCATTCTCTGTTGGGAGCAAAGTGATTAACAGCGCGGCATCATAAAAGGCGATATGATGCTGTCACAAAGCCATTTGAACACAACTTACATACACCATACTACACCGCGAGAGTTGCAGTGATAGCCAGACAAGTAATACAGCTTACGGAGTCACTGCAACTAAGCACCCAAAACACATTAAAAAAAAATTACAAGCAAACCATCAGATTTCTATATCCCAGATCTTATCAGCGCTCCTTCGAATGTAAGACTTAATTTCATGGGAATTCACACCTGCAACAATGTGTTATCTGACATCTGGCAGTGCTTCTTCCGACATTCTTCACTAGAGGGAATGAGGTTAGAATTAGTCCATTATCGCACATGTTACGCAATACGGGTTGATATCGAAACCACGTGGTCCACTTAATTGTAATGCTTTATCTTTTTTTTCATTGCACTTGTTTGCAGGGTGATTCCAACAATATACCATGAGCACCTATTACATACATTTTTGGTTTTTTTTAACACAATTTAGTTTCCATCTCTCTTAACAGCTTAAACCAATACTACCCAATAAATAAAATTCTATAATATATAGTTGTAATCACGAAAGATGATCCCTGCGTCACTTACATAGAACTCAATCAACGACATTCAAAGAATAATTTTCATACCCAAATATCTATTTGTATGGCAAGGACAGCCTGGATGACAGTTTCTATTTCGAAACTTTGCCTAGCACAGACGTACGGTTCGTGCAATTGACTTGAATAAGACAAAGACGAGATTAGTGAGCTTTTTTACTTAAAAATTTGACATACATTTGACAATGTATCTTCGTAGACATTTGATGGAACTGTCATTGATTTCGTCCTTACAAATACGTATTCGTTTAATAATTTTTTGAAGTAATTTGTTTTAATTATAATGGCAATACATAGAACATTATGGTAGGTACAATTGCAATAACTTGTTTTAAATTTTTACGGTCTGTCAATAAATCCCCACGCACTTAACCCAAAAATGAGAAATATCATAGCCGCCATATTCATTTTGATATTTACAGTTACCATGACGCCGAAGTACTGATTTGAGTCATACAAATCTAATTGATGACGCAGGGATCATCTTTCGTGATTACAACGTAGGAATCTATAGAAAGTGATACTGCAACTTTAATCGAACCAGTTTCTGGAAGTAGATGGCGCGCCAAATTTAATCGTCAAGATCTTGATTCAGCCGGCGCATATATTATAATTCCATAAGAATAAAACTCAAAGAAGATTGTTTTTGGTGATCCTTATGGAAACAATCTAGGATTACCAAGGCCCTTCAGAAGGAAGTTAAATTGGAGGACGAGAACTGACTACGCGAAAAACGAAAGAAGATATCACCGAGTTCTCTATTTCATACAACCTTTCCTAAAATAATATATCTTCCCAAAACTCCACACTCCCTATGCTGTAAATTAGAATCTTTAGAACCGTGATGAGGAGTTGTATATACAACCAAAATTAATTGAAACTTTATTAACTAAACTGCTTAATATTCTATGTATAAACAATATTTTTGTATAAGCTTAATGGAAATATAGGGAAATTAAATTACTTTCTTTTTTATCTTTTTTTTATACTGGGCACGGCTGCAGTTGCTTCCAATCTGTTGTCGGACTACTATTGTAGTTCCTGTAACTCTAGTCTGCCACTATCAGGGAACAATCGCTTGTAATAACAATATATTCTTGTAATAATAATTTTAATTTTCATTAAATTTACGGTGTATTCAAAGTTGTATTCAACGTTAGATGACATCAACTTATTAAAAAAAGAAGGTCATGTTGTTATATGCTTCTGTGATGTATGCTATCAAAATTAATAAATTTCACAGTCGTTATTGACTCTTTGACAGAATCACTAATGCAAAAAGTAGTGGCAAGAATGTGCAGCTCTTTTATGTTACAAATTATTGCCATTTCTGTTAGCTATTATCAATGAAGAAGAAAGTCAGCTGTGTATGATTTTGGCTACAAATCCATTGCGTTAGCTGTAGAAGTACAATAGATAGTGTAATCAACTAGTTGAAAAAAAACTATGGAACAAATCCTTAGTTTAATTGTGACTCTTTTTGTAGAAAGTTCAACCAATAAGCACTTCAGTAAATTAGGGGAACTTCGGTCAACGTTCAGCAAGCAAGGGTGAAATTGCATTTCACCAATGGAGACCAATGTTGAACATTGTTCTACGAATTCAGCGAGAACTACTGCAATAGCAATATTAATGGTATAAATGCGGTCGTTCACTAAATCCAAAGCGATAAAACTAAGTATAGGTCTATGAAATATATCACTTTTTATAGTAGAACACTACTACTTTATAAAAAGAACTAAGAAATGTGAACATGATTCGAATTACCTTCTACCACCCTTTCATTTCGCTGATGCAATTCACAACATCTCACGATATTATTATTGATCCAAATCGATAGCTAACGTTATGTGTCATACGATCAAAATCCTGTAGGTGCTGTATTGTAATTACCTATACTTACGTTCAATATAATTACCATTACAAAAATGAGTTGGAATTTTTTGAACGCATTATAACAACATAGATACTTATTAGTTAATATTTACAGATCGTATAAAATGGTACCACATTCTCTAAGTACTAGTTATATCATAAAATGGTAAAGCAATTTCTCGACGTTTTCGGAAGAATTACTTTTGTACTTATGGAAATGTATGCACAATCATATGTAATTGATACATATTTGTGGAAACTGTAAAATAGCGCCCGTGGATAAGAATTAACACCGAGGCGGCTTTCTATAATTGTAAGTTTCAATCATATGCGTCTATTAAGTAGGTATGTTGTGTTATAATGTAATGCATTTTGTCCTTGAATTCATAAGTAATTTGTTGAAAGTATATTACAATCTATATAGAATCAAATTCAGAACTGTTGATCTACCAACGAGATTAAGTGAGATTAAGTTCATACGCTCTAAACAAGGAACACCCGAAATAAATCATATATTAACCTGATTTGCTCAAGTTTATACTGTATTTAAATTTTTATAAATATCTTGGCAACCATAATAGATATAAATTATTTTTATGTAATTTCAAAAATTTTGCCTAAACTTGGTGACTGTCTGACTGATTGCTGAATCAAGTAACCCTCAGTTATCGAAGAAATAAGTCTCTCACGTATTTTATCTCTTGAATTATATTTTTATATATTATAATGATTTCATTATTTGTCAATATAGACCTATTTATAAATGCAGCGTATTTATTTATAAATGCTTGATGCAGAATAGCATGGTAGAAATATCATCTCATGTGTCTTTGGTTAATTTTTGGCACACCTTTGGTTGACAGCATACAAGATTGTTTAGTTATAGGTAGTAGGTAATGATAGATTAAATACTAAAACAATTTCTAAACAATTGCAACTTATTTTAAATTGTGCTTAATTACATACCTGGTAGTTAACTACCTGTTAACTGACATAATTAATTTAATTTGACTGTTAGTCGTTAGTTTTACGTTTTTGACAATGATATTAAAACTCAAAAATGTCAAATGTGTTCATAATAATTGCAGTTACACTGCTCAGTAATTTGATTCAAGTATTTATCTTTTTGCCCCCTTTATCGACTCCTTCGATTGTCTCTGAAACGTCCGAAATAGTAAACCAGCATGTTATTCAATTTTCTACCCTAGCGCTTTTCGACTTGAACTATTACTTGGTACATTGTTTTGCGTATTTATCCGACAAATCTAGATTTTCCGCAAAAAAATCTACATAGATATGCCAAAGAAAAATTTTGATAACATGGAGCAATTTAAGTTTTTGCAGGAAATTAGTAGTCTTCGCACCACTTCTTTCTGTACGAATATTTCCCAAAAATTTTTTTCATTAAATATTTTCAAACGAATCCATCCACCTTTTTCTAGATTTAATTTTTCTCTAAAAACAATATTGTAAGAGCAGAACAAAATTTGCACTTATATTTATTTCGATTCTGAACATATTTGTCTATTACGACACAGAGAAAAATTATAGCCGTGTTTGGGACAGGAATGTTACATAGTTTTCATTGTCAAAAATAAATGTAGTACTAACAGTTAAATATTTGAATCTCAAAATGCTAAAATCTCAATTGTTTGTAAAATAAATAAATTAACATTTTTAATGCACCAACTGAAACAGTTTAGAAATGGTACATAGGAATCTTTGAGTACGTTCCTCTTATAAAATAAGTTTATTACCAAAAATAACATTGTTACAGTGAATCAATGTCATTATATAAAAGAAGAAGATAATAGATGCAACCACGCCATTTTTGAATACTGGTTCTGATATTGTTCAGAAATGTTCTTATAAGCGTGATACTTTGACATCCTCTCCTTCAGATATCTACTACAATTCACTACCGTATTGATAAGAATGTCCTCTGACGTTAAAAACTCATATATTTATTAACAATTTTTACTAAATATTGTCGATGAAATGCTATGAAGCCATCTATATGCACACACGAGGGAGAATAGAAAGATTGTTATAGGTTTTTGGAATTTTTATTTTAAATATGTTCAAAGTAATTGCCATTTAAAATAATGCATTTAATCATTCTCTTCTTCCATAGTTTCAAAGCGTTCAACCACCTGCCTTTAGGGATACTATCAAATGAACACTTAATGGCGATGTCAATATCTTCTTCTGACTGTAATCTTTTTCCTCTTAAATGTTTTTTGAGCTCAAAAAACAGTCACAAGTCGCGCATCGCCAAATTCGGTGAGTAAGGAGGATGATCGATAATTTGGATTTTGTTTACCGCTAAATACTGAACAGTTGTCCCTGCTGTATGAAACGACGCGTTATCATGATCTAACATGATTCCCTTTCTTGGGACTTTACTGAACACAGTAGACAAACAATTTTGAACATACCATTTAGCGGTAACTGTCTTCTGATCTTCTAATTTAATTGCGGCCACCAAACCCGTACTTCTAAAAAATACAGCGTATACATATCTATTTTCATTGCCTGTTGTTTTTTCACCGTCGTAGGGGTTTTCTCACCTTCATATATGTTAATAGTAGAGTATCTTCATCTTTTCTTAATATGTGCGATTCTCTTGGAATTAGGCAACTTATCAATGGTCCCACCCGTGAAACTGTAACTTCATCATCGCTCCTTGATGTTATTCTCATTTTCTCTGATAGTTCTTTCACGGATTGTGGAGTCTTACGTGACCTACTGCTGTCCGATCACTTTTTAATTTATATTCGTCTTGATTTTAGTCCTTCGCCAATTGTCCCTTGCGCGCATACATTCAGAGATTTTTCGCATTTTGATGAACCAGCTTTTATTACAGATCTAGCATCTATAGACTGGCACCCTATTTACACTAGTCCTAATATTAATGACAAAGTTAGCTGTTTTAATAATGTCGTGACAAACCTTTTTGATTCCTATGCACCTTTGCGCACTTGTACATTCAGAAAACGTCCTACACCCTGGCTAACAGACAATGTAAAACTAATGATTGCACTTAGAGATAAAGCGTTGAAAACAGCTAGGGTAAAAAAGACTGCCGCATCTATTGCTTACTACAAACACTTACGTAATTTTACTACTTCCGCTATACGACGGGAAAAGCGTGCATACCTACGTTATATTTCGGAAATGCGAGATAGTCGGACCTTATGGAATACTTTAAAGTCTTTGAATATTTACACTAAAAAGAAACGCAATACACTGCCACGCCACTTAGCTGACGTAGAGGATATTAATAATCACTTTTTCAGTTTTATGTCAAATATCGATGCTCATACCGAGCTTATAAATTTTTACGACAACAACGTAAAAGTTGACACGAAATTTAACTTTAAATTACTGTCATCCGCTGATGTTCAATCGCAATTAAGTTCGATCAGGTCTGGGTCAGTGGGTTGTGATAATCTTTCCGTCAAGATGTTACTTCTATGCTGTCCATTTATTTTACCAGTAGTAACGCACATTCTTAATACCTGTCTGCTGGAGGGTGTTTTTCCTGAATGTTGGAAACGCAGTATCGTTTTACCTCTGCCAAAGTCAAGCAATGTTTCAAATTTCGCTGATTTGAGACCCATCTCTATTTTACCAGTGCTATCAAAGTTACTGGAAAAAGTAGTTAATTTTCAGATACGTTCCTTCTTGGATTTTCACGATCTGCTACCTAGTGAACAGTCAGGTTTTCGTTCTGGGTTTAGCTGTGAAACTGCTTTGGCTCATATCACTGATGACATCCTGCGCGCTACTGATAATAATCTTATTACTATTCTGGTTCTGTTAGATTATTCGAAGGCTTTTGATACTCTCAATCACTCTCTCCTACTTTCTATCTTGAAATATAATGGATTCAATTCTATTTGTATCGACTTCTTCTCTTCCTACCTAAGTAATAGATCACAGCAAGTGCTTTACGATAATCGATTGTCTTCTCCTCTTCCAATTATATCTGGTATTCCGCAGGGCAGCATCCTAGGACCTCTGCTTTATACAATTTACACTGCTCAAATCGTTAAATGTCTACGTTTTTGCAAATATCATCTCTATGCTGATGACACACAGATCTACTATTCCTTCACAGCTGATGACTCACAAACTGCTGTATCTGTTATTAATGAAGAGATTGAATCACTGGTTAATGTCTCTTCGAAGCATTGCCTTCGAATCAATACTACTAAAACTGCTGTGATGGTTTTTGGACGCTCAAAAGCTAGATCTGCTGTTATGGAAAACATTACAATCAAAGTTAATAATCACGTAATTTCCGTATCAAATTGTACACGTAATTTGGGTTTATATGTGGATTCCAATTTGCGATTTAAAGATCATGTTTCTCATTTGATTAGAATTGCATATAGCCATTTAAAGGTTCTATATGGAAGTAAACATTGTCTTGATATCCATTTAAAGAAAGTTCTGTGTGAGTCACTGATACTTTCAAAATTTAACTTTTGTTTGAGTGTCTATTATAATTGTTTGGATAATGTGGACAGAACTAGAATACAGCGATTGCAAAACTCTTGTCTTCGATTTATCTATGGAATTAAAAAATATTGTAGAATTTCACATACACTTGCGTGGGCTGGATGGATGAACATGGCGCATAGAGCTGAATTCCGGTCCACCATATTTTACTATAAGATCATTTATTTTAAAAAGCCCAGCTACCTTTATCGTAAAATCTTATTTAGGACTGACGTGCATACGGTTAATGTGAGATTTAAAGGATTATTAACTCCTCCAGCTCATCATACTGAAATGTTCAAAAGGTCGTTTAGCTATAACATTGCTAACCTGTATAATGCTCTTTCTCCTGCTATGCGTTCGTTGCGCCCGTTGTCTCTCACTCGCCAGTTACGTCAACAATATCTTGGCTTGTAATATCAGTATTTTTATCTCTTTTATTGTAATCCTAGTTTATTTTATACCTTACATCTTCTACAAACACTGTGTTGCTATTAAGTGCTTGGACTCGAGTTTGTTTTTTTTTTTTTTTGTTTATTCTGAGGTGTTTGGGAGGTAGAACAGCCGCTTAATCTTAAGCTGCTGATCCCAAACATTTGATATCATCCAGATGCTTTATATAACTATCGGCTTTTGATAATGTTTATTATGTATATTGCAGTTTAGGTAGTTTTTCTTTTTGTCTTATTGTATTATTCTTGTTTATCTTGTAAGCCTGGATGTACAATCAATAAACCGCTATTATTATATATCCAGATTTGGCTTTCTTGGCGAGTGGGAACATCAAAAAACGCTATGTACGTTTCATCGCCAGTTACAATTTTAGAAATAATTTGATGGCCTCCAGCATTCAAGATATCTAAAGTTTCTTGACAAATTCTAACACGTTCTGCTTTTTGTAAATCTGTCAGATGGTGGCGTACAAACCGAGTTACAACCTTTTTCAAATGCAAATGTTCGTGCAATATTGATCTCACTTGCGAGGATCCAATCTTCAGATTGGACTCTATCATTGCATAGGTAATGCGGTTGTCCTCTTCCACCATCTTCTTCACTTCATGTTTTCGAGGTTAACAACAGTTAAAAGAGAGTAAGCTCCTTTTCTGTGTACTACCGACTTGCAATGTCGTTCAAATTCCGATTTTTACGCGCTCAAGCCTTTCTAGAAATCATAGTAAGTCATTATCCGAAAGTCCTCTCGTGATAATTCAATTTTTTCGATAACAGAAGCTTATTTTATGGACTATTTCTCAGGCACTATTCAACCGAATTGCACAAACTAAACTGCAATTGACAGATAACATAATGCACTATTTAATAAACAACAATTTGTTTTGCACGGGTAACTAGATTTTTCAATTCCCAATAATTGTAGCTTAATCTTCATATTCGACCTACCTTGTGCTACGATACCTTTATTCTATTTATGTAAATTGCTGAATCCTCGTTTTAAAAGATAGTATCTTCCTATAAACTCTATTAAGAGTATTTACTAAGAAAGCTTTATATTGCAGTATAAAATATCGCGTTTTTTAATCATTTACAATAAATTTGCTTCTATTTTTAGAAAACGCTGAATGTCTGAAATATAGGTCAAATTTGTATTAAATATAAGCATAAATTTCTAAGTAAATAACTGCTTTCTCAGGGTATTTTTAACAAATGATCTTTTAGGGCCCAGTATTTCTAGCAAATGATTTTTTATCCATCTTTTAATTAATGATTGCTAGTTTTCTACCAACTAATGTTTTTAGCGAATAATCGACTTTCTTTGTCTGCAGTGGGTGTTAGTTGTAGCGGCTTCTTAATCTGTATTGCTTATTTAGCTATCCCCGTGTGATTTGTGATATGTAAATATATTAATGGCCTTGTTACAGTATTATCTCGCCGTTTATAATGCTGAGCTGTTACTCACTTTGTCGTCAACAGCGAATAATAGATCGATCAGGATAGAATTCTCCGAGAAAAATGTCACCGTCCCATAGCAGAATTAAACTCTAGATCCTAACGATCTTTCACAACACTGGCTAAACTCCCAACAACTGCGGATATAGACCTGTTTCTATTTTAATTCACTTATCAAAATAATTCGATTCCACCCATCACCAATATAGACAGTATTTTTTGCGCCCATTTTAGAACAAGAGCAACTAGTTCTCCAAAGTCGAAAAATCAATATAGTAATAAAAGCTTAAAATATTAGTTAAGAAATGTCCTCTACAGTGATAGATACCACCCTTAACCAATCTGTTTCTTATTTTTAATATATTATAATTTACAATTAATATATGTATTTTTTGACCTTTATGTACTTATCTTTATATTCCGGATTTATTTCCACTTAGAGGTCAATAAAACAATAAATAATTAAATACCAATTTATTCCATAACATATGTATAATAATATGTTTTCGTTAAATAACTTCTTCAGTGGAAGAAATTGACATTTAATATGTGTCAAATTACTAATAATATAAATATAAATATAAATTGCCATGCCTATCAACAAAATTATCTAAAAAAAACAAAGAATTCATTGATATATCGAATTTTAATTATATTCACAAGTAATAATGAAGGAATAATGATTTAATACAACATTAGAAATTGAAATGACTTGAATTATTCGTATATCAATCTATTTTTTGTCAAGCTCTAACAATTCTATTCAAGGACTAGGGAAAAACATGGCAAAAAAACCTAGTCAAGAGCTTAAAATTAATAAAATTCATGCGTGAATTAAATTATTGTAAATAACGCTTAAATTATCAATATCCGTTCTAAAATTTACCGCGTTTTCATCTTTCTTAATGTATATCATTTCGTAAATTAATCTTTTTTTATAATTATTTTCCTTTTTTAAAATTTTAGTGTTTTGAAAATCAAAATTATGTCGTCTATCTTTAGAGTGCTTAGATAAAGCAGTTTCAGCGGTGACGTTATGTGTAACAGTGTATTGATGGTTATAAATTCGTTTCTTTAAATATTGTTTGGTTTGTCCGATATAACATTTATTACAATCTTTGCAATCTAATTTATAAACGACATTACTTTGATTATCATGTTTAATGGGTGTTTTTAAATTTGTGAATAAATGTCTATTGTTGGTAGGTATAAAAGTTATGTGAATGTTTGATTTTTTTAATTCGTGTTTTATTGTGTCGCTTAAATTGTTTATATATGGTATAGTGTGGTATATGTTATTATTTGATTTTGTACCTGTGTTATATATTTTATTTATTCTTTTTGTGATTAATTTATTGTAAAACTCTTTAGGATAACTATTTTTTCTAGTATTGTTTTTACTTTGCTTAAATTTTCTTTTCTAAAATCAGGGTGAGCTAATTTAATAGCCTGATCTACTAAACTGTTAATTACGCTTTTTTTAAAATTTACCGAAGTGTTTGAAAAATAGTTTAAATGCCTACTACTACTAGTGTCTTTAATGTACCAGTTTGTTTTTATTTGTGTGTTATCATGTAGTATCTTTACATTTAAAAAGTTTATAGAATTTTGATTTTCTCTTTCAAAAGTAAATTTTAACCTATCATGATATGTGTTAAATGTGTGCAGAACATGTTCAATTTTATCATTTGGTATGCAGCATATGCAATCATCTACATACCGCTTATAAAATTGCACATGACAGTTTAGTTTGTCAAGTGAAACCTGCTCTAAGTCCTCCATTACTAAATTTGCTATAACAGCAGATAATGGAGAACCCATTGCTGTACCGAATATTTGTTTATATATTGTGTCATTGTACTGAAAATATGTTGAATTTAAGCAAAGTTTTGCAGCCAACATGAATTCATTTTTTGGTAAATTTGTATAATTTTGAATTAAATTCCATTTTTTGTTTATAATGTTTAATGCCAAATCTGTAGGAACATTTGTGAATAAAGATACAACGTCTAAACTGATAATTTCATGATTACACAGTACGGATTTTTTGTTAATGAAATTAACAAATTCCCACGAATTTTTTACATGATATTCTGTATTTCCTACAACATTACTGAGAATTTTGGATAAAAATTTTGATAAATTGTATGTTGGTGATTGTATACAATTTACAATCGGCCTTAAAGGAATATCAGTTTTATGAATTTTAGGGACGCCATAAATTCGCGGAGTTATCGAATTATATATTTTTAAATGTTTAGCTACGGATTCGTCTATATAATTGCTATTTAACCAACTAGTGATTAATTGGTTATTTTCACTTTGAATTTTGTTAGTCGGGTCTTTTTGTAATGTAATGTAAGTGTTTTGATCGTTTAATAATGAATGCATTTTGGCTGCGTAATCTTTTTTGTACATTATTATACTTTTTTCTCCTTTGTCTGCTTTAGTTATTATAATATCTCGGATTTTATTTAAAAACTGTTTTGTTTCCTTTAACATACGATTTAAATCAGTATCTTTGTGTTTGTTATTACGTCTGTTTTTGTAATTAGTTATGATGTTTACTAATTTGTTACGTAATGTGTTTTGCTTGTTCGGTATTACAGAATTTTGAATAATGTATTCTATATTACAAATTAAATCATCTAAAGGTATGTGGTTAACATCTACTGAGAATTTAGGGCCTAAACTAATAATTAACTTTACATTTTCCGGAATTATTATATCTGTTAAATTTATTATCCAATTTTATGTTAACCACATACCTTTAGATGATTTAATTTGTAATATAGAATACATTATTCAAAATTCTGTAATACCGAACAAGCAAAACACATTACGTAACAAATTAGTAAACATCATAACTAATTACAAAAACAGACGTAATAACAAACACAAAGATACTGATTTAAATCGTATGTTAAAGGAAACAAAACAGTTTTTAAATAAAATCCGAGATATTATAATAACTAAAGCAGACAAAGGAGAAAAAAGTATAATAATGTACAAAAAAGATTACGCAGCCAAAATGCATTCATTATTAAACGATCAAAACACTTACATTACATTACAAAAAGACCCGACTAACAAAATTCAAAGTGAAAATAACCAATTAATCACTAGTTGGTTAAATAGCAATTATATAGACGAATCCGTAGCTAAACATTTAAAAATATATAATTCGATAACTCCGCGAATTTATGGCGTCCCTAAAATTCATAAAACTGATATTCCTTTAAGGCCGATTGTAAATTGTATACAATCACCAACATACAATTTATCAAAATTTTTATCCAAAATTCTCAGTAATGTTGTAGGAAATACAGAATATCATGTAAAAAATTCGTGGGAATTTGTTAATTTCATTAACAAAAAATCCGTACTGTGTAATCATGAAATTATCAGTTTAGACGTTGTATCTTTATTCACAAATGTTCCTACAGATTTGGCATTAAACATTATAAACAAAAAATGGAATTTAATTCAAAATTATACAAATTTACCAAAAAATGAATTCATGTTGGCTGCAAAACTTTGCTTAAATTCAACATATTTTCAGTACAATGACACAATATATAAACAAATATTCGGTACAGCAATGGGTTCTCCATTATCTGCTGTTATAGCAAATTTAGTAATGGAGGACTTAGAGCAGGTTTCACTTGACAAACTAAACTGTCATGTGCAATTTTATAAGCGGTATGTAGATGATTGCATATGCTGCATACCAAATGATAAAATTGAACATGTTCTGCACACATTTAACACATATCATGATAGGTTAAAATTTACTTTTGAAAGAGAAAATCAAAATTCTATAAACTTTTTAAATGTAAAGATACTACATGATAACACACAAATAAAAACAAACTGGTACATTAAAGACACTAGTAGTAGTAGGCATTTAAACTATTTTTCAAACACTTCGGTAAATTTTAAAAAAAGCGTAATTAACAGTTTAGTAGATCAGGCTATTAAATTAGCTCACCCTGATTTTAGAAAAGAAAATTTAAGCAAAGTAAAAACAATACTAGAAAAAATAGTTATCCTAAAGAGTTTTACAATAAATTAATCACAAAAAGAATAAATAAAATATATAACACAGGTACAAAATCAAATAATAACATATACCACACTATACCATATATAAACAATTTAAGCGACACAATAAAACACGAATTAAAAAAATCAAACATTCACATAACTTTTATACCTACCAACAATAGACATTTATTCACAAATTTAAAAACACCCATTAAACATGATAATCAAAGTAATGTCGTTTATAAATTAGATTGCAAAGATTGTAATAAATGTTATATCGGACAAACCAAACAATATTTAAAGAAACGAATTTATAACCATCAATACACTGTTACACATAACGTCACCGCTGAAACTGCTTTATCTAAGCACTCTAAAGATAGACGACATAATTTTGATTTTCAAAACACTAAAATTTTAAAAAAGGAAAATAATTATAAAAAAGATTAATTTACGAAATGATATACATTAAGAAAGATGAAAACGCGGTAAATTTTAGAACGGATATTGATAATTTAAGCGTTATTTACAATAATTTAATTCACGCATGAATTTTATTAATTTTAAGCTCTTGACTAGGTTTTTTTGCCATGTTTTTCCCTAGTCCTTGAATAGAATTGTTAGAGCTTGACAAAAAATAGATTGATATACGAATAATTCAAGTCATTTCAATTTCTAATGTTGTATTAAATCATTATTCCTTCATTATTACTTGTGAATATAATTAAAATTCGATATATCAATGAATTCTTTGTTTTTTTTAGATAATTTTGTTGATAGGCATGGCAATTTATATTTATATTTATATTATTAGTAATTTGACACATATTAAATGTCAATTTCTTCCACTGAAGAAGTTATTTAACGAAAACATATTATTATACATATGTTATGGAATAAATTGGTATTTAATTATTTATTGTTTTATTGACCTCTAAGTGGAAATAAATCCGGAATATAAAGATTATAATTTACCAAACAAGTTCTTAAAGTGTTACTTAAAGATCTATATAAATAAGCGCATGACTGAACATTCAAAGTAATCTGCTCATGATCATATATATTACTTATAAAAGTAAGAATTAGTACACGTTTCATATGTGATATATTTCCTATCAAAAAAGCTTGCAATTATTACACATATGTTCGTTTAACGTATAGTCATATAACAATTTTGTTTTTGGGACAGCTGTAACAACACCCTCATTCGTACATTTTATCTCGACAAACACATATAGATTTGACATACTTTACATGTATGCACTCAATGTCACACACATGCGTCGCGTAGCAGCCAGTCTTTGTCGAGGAAATTGCAGGGTTTAAACCCGTAATTCTGAACTCTGTGGGATCCAGCACCCGGTTCCACTCTTTCCCCAAAAGGGTTCCTTTTATCCCGAGCGGAAGTGCCGGTAAATTGAATTAATACGTAGCAATTACACGTTCTATTCTTCGTCTTAAGGAGCATTTAGGACTCTGTTGGAGGTTTTTCCAGAGACGACGTGTGTTATACCATTACCGCTCTTGGTGGTTTCACGTGGACAACGGTTATACTTTAACGCATCTGCACATTCCATACACCTAGAAAGTTTCAATCTAATAGCATTTGAGTGCGGCTTTATTCCTTTAACGCATTTACTATAGTGTATGTATTTGTTTACAGTTGACATCTAATAAGGATTGACTCAACTGTTTCAGTTTAATCTGCTCAAATATAGAGTAATCAGAGCGCTGTAACATATATTGATTATTTGTGATTATTGCAAATTAATGTCGTTATTTCTTTTTAGCGTATTGATTTTGAGGCCCAAGAAAGGATTGGTTTCATCAAAAAATCATATAGCATTACAATAACCAGCTTGCGCAGCCGATCAAAAACTCGGCGAAAACCTGTGACTGATAATGGAATGAAAGTATATGGTGCAGAAAACAATCATCTGCAATGAATCAAATTTTTGTTTCAACATTGATTACATTGGAAAGCTTGTAAAGTATTACACAATTGTTTACTGTTTCAGTTGCTCTCAACATCAAATTAATACTTGATTCAAAACTAGATTCTACTGGCACAAACGTTATTAATTAAGTGTATTTTTTGTGAGAACCGTAGCAGTTAATAATAATAAACTGATATTCAATAATATAAACCCTAGTTTCGGTCGTACTAATATTGTAGTGTTGGTTACAACAAAAGTAATTAACCCCAGTAAAACTAGCTTACATCTACGCTCAAACGAAGAGGAAGACCGAAAGTGTCTAAGCAATATTTATTGCTTCCAATACACATATCTAATACAAAATATCTCATAGTTACATCACACGTAGTATCTATTCGCAAAATAGATTCGTTTCATTTCCAATATGTTCCGCTTCTATATTCTTTCGGCCCGGCTAATTAAATTATGATGGATGCGCCAATAAATTTCGAAGGAAAGGTGGTGGCCACGGAAGGTCACCTTATTAACGTAGCGACGGCCGTATATGGGGCTACTACCTGAAAGTTGCAATTTGTAGCGAGCACTGGACTAACCCTCCTTTGTATTTCTCCGTTTATACCGGCTGATGCTGGCGCCAGCGGTTCTTTTGTCTTTAGCTGCTAGATCTAATTGCTAAAACGCGTACTGATTTTATTACCTTCTGACCGAAATCGGAGCTCACTAAGGATCATTAGGGTGTCCGCAAACGGCTAACCTTGTTTGTTGGTTACTTCTGTGAATTTAGTTAATGAGGAAATATAAGGATCGTTCACAATTGTCTACATAGTGTTTCTTTGTTGATAAGGATGATACAATATTGATCAAGTGGCAATAAATTCTGTGTTAATTAAGTACCCACTATTAAGTAGTTATAAAATAGTACCATATATAATTGAATAATCAAACGGTTTCTTCCTCATTGTACTGCGCCTAAGGTTTTGTGTTTATATTTGGTTAGATCTTTTGTCATGTGGTTTGTAGTAGATGGAGTTACTTTTTTATGGCGTCAGATTTGTTGCAGTCTATTGTTTACGCTTTTAGGTTATGGTTGCTTAGATTTCTTCATCTCTATAGAATTTTAGGCTATTATTTTTGTTACTTCTGCTTATCAGCTTGGGAGGTTTACAGTTTGGTGGTGTTGGTGTTCCAAATTCTTCAGCATATAACTATAGTTTGATTTTTTACTTGAGGATATGTTTAATTTTTTGCAACTACTTGAATTTTGAATTTCGCAGCTAGACACTCCTGTTAAGAATGTTCATTTTATGGTGCTTTGGTCTTTCAGAAGAGACGACAGTGATAGATGTACCAGTAGACCAATACTGGACATTGGCAATGATATATCACAGCGCCATCTATTTCTAGGTAGTAGATCTAACGCAATGGCGGCATAATTCTTAAGCCAATTGATGTAGATTTATGTACAATAAAATATTAGTTATGGGATATTTTTGTTTTTTATCATATTTTAACAAAACATATCACCCACACGAAATTAAAAATTAGTCAAAACAAAGATAGCAGTTTTTTTTTCTGGGCGCTGCTCTAAAAAAATCCTTCAAAAAAACAATGGCTTTATTGGGAACATGTTCGTGAAATCCATCTTGTTGGAAGTACTCTTCCTGTAATTCCTCGCTGGGGGACATACTTGCCAATAATGTCTAGATTTCCATTCTGTAACCTTCAGCGTTTAATATTTCTAAAAAGTGTAAAAATTTTTGGCAACTGGTTTTTCAAAACATGTACGTCCAATAATTCTTCTCAGACAAACAGCTACTTAAACTTCAGTTTTCTGTGGATGTGGTAGCGTTTCCGTAAATGTTTTGAGAATTTTTGAAGCCGGAGAGATGAAACCAGATTCATCGGTAAAATTATAACCTCTACAATACCTTTCTGTATTAGCAACAAAACAATCAATAAATCGTTAATAAAATTCCTGTCGTTTCGGTTTGTGTGCAGAGGAAATATTTCATAGGTCATTTGCAACTGGTAAAGATGTGAATGTTTGTAGCTCATACTTAAGGTTACACTTGCTAGTGCCGTAAAAAAGTTTAACTCTTGATGTAAATGTCGTACAGAAAGTTGAGGGCGTATTCCTATCAATTGTCTTATCGTTTCAACGTTTTCTTCGTTCCTAACTGTTGGCCTAACACTGCCATTTTTATAATCCACACTTACTATTTCCCTGAATAATGTCAAAACAAAATTATTTTGCTAATAAACAGAAATGTAAATCTGCTCCGTTCTTTTCTCATGGAATTTTTTCTTGTAGTTAGTAATTTATTATTTGCCTCAACACTCTGATTGCTGAAGTGTAAAAAGTTAAAAAGGAAGGAGAGTAATCCAGACAAAAATATTTGCAGCACTATTTCCTTTGAATAATACAGAGCTTTTGCCCTGGTTTCCAATATTTTGATACCTCCAAAGTTTGTTAAACCTTCTAAACTACTTTTTTCTATTCAGTGGTATTTTGAATAAGTATATTAATAAAAGCTTAGCTAAAGCTTCTTCAATAATCTCTAGCTGATAATCGTTGGATTAGAGCAGAATTCTTATATACAATAGAAATTTCCATAATGCTGAAACAAAGCTGTCGTTACGTGGGATTTATATTTTAGGAGAATCTTAGCCTTGCGAAGACGTCAATAAATCAAACAAGACTAACGTGCCAGTGTAAGAAGATCTCTCATAACAGTCGGTATACGTTCAGGACGTATAAACATTAAATTATGCGAAGAAAATCTTTCGGAAACAACATTTGCGATGGACCACCTACGGTACGATTACGATTGCTTAGCCAACTAACAAAACAAATAGCCAATAACTTATTAGAAATGGAGAGTGTCTTTCTTTGTGTATATTGTATGAGCTTGTTCGACTTAACACGCGCTCACATGTTTCGTGTTTGTGTGTGTGGTCCTTGTTGTGTTTGTAAGAGCATCGAAGAGGCGTGTTAGATTTTGAATCTTCTCCGAGAACGGAACCACCTCTACGACGATTACCAGAATCTGATTGTGTCTGCTCATTCATTGCATTCACCCATATTTTAAACGTTCTGTGCCATTATGTGTATGCATGTAGTGTAATTTTAACGATGCGATAGATTGTTTAGAACATATTTATATAAACATATTGTTCTCTAAGAAATATAATTGGAACTTAGTGTACTATATTAGGGAACAAATTGTTAATAATCAATTCGCAATTACTGTTCTGTAGAGTGCTATTTATCTCCAGTCAAGAATTCTAAAGCAAATAGAAAATCTGGGAATGTAGAAAAATTTTATTTTTAGTTATTATTTTGATAACTATTTTCCGTGAAAGCTGTAAAATATACATTTTCAATCTTATTTTATTTTATATATGTCTTCTTTATAGTTTAGCTTCCTTTAGGTACCTACATTTAGGAAAAAATATTACATGGAGAACTCTATACGCACAAAAGAGTATATTCAAATGAAAACTACTAACTTGTTTGAAAAGATAATTTGAATCTGAACAATTATTATTCACTTTTTATTATACACATATATATTATAATTAATCGCTTCTACTATTTTAATATGTAACATACCATGTTTTGGTATTTTTTCATTTTTTCGAAAAATCCGAGAAAATGGTTATAAAAATCGCTGGGGGGCGTCTAATAGGAACAAATCAAAGATGGTGAAATGTCACTGTTCAAATTTGCCGCTGTCATAACTGTCACCGGGCTCTCGATATGATCAGTGTACTGACGACAATTTTGCTGTTTACATTTGGCAGAACCGTTTTCAAAATTTGTTGTATTTTGTGATTTGTGTATGTTTCATAGTACTTATTATACAATTTGAACATAGTACAACAAAAAATAATCAAATCATGGCACACCAACCCGCGCCCCTTTGACTTCTTTTGTGGGATCATCTTAAAAGCGCTGTATACAGAAATAAACCTGAAAATTTGAATGTAGTAAAAACTCGGATACAAGATCAAATTCGCGACATCTGAAGTGATCATGTAAATAATGCAGTACAAAGCTTTGATCATAGAGTTGGTCACGGTCAAATAGTTAATGGTAGGCAATTTGAAAATTTTACCCTAGAATACTAAACACTTTAACCCACTAAACACCAAGCAAGTTTTAACTAAAACACTGACGCGTTTCAACAGCAATGCTATCATTATCAAGGCGATAATAAAACTAAATTAAAATAAAATCTACAAATAACAGGTGGCTAAATGTTATGCACGGTCAATCCGATACGTATCATTAATTTCCGATTAACGAAAACAATGACAAAAACAATTTGTATATATTTCTAAACTTTCGAAAACATTTAGAAACTTACAATTGTTTATTTGTCTAATTAATTTAGCATTCGTATGATCGATGTTGTGATCTGTTTCAAAAATGTGTTGGGCAACGCTCGATTTCTCAATTCTATTAAATCTAAGATTAGTCATATGCTCTTTGAATCTAGTTGAGACTGCTTTCCTGGTTTGCCCAATATATTTTTGGTTACAATCTTTACAATTGATTTCCTAAATACTTGATTTTTCTAGAGGTTGTATTTTATCTTTAGGGTTACCGATGAGACTTCGTAAACTAGTCCCAGAACTGTAAACTATTCTAAGATCTAGCTCTTTGAAGATTTTACTCAAACCTTTAGTGATAAAGGGAGCGTAAGGTAAGGTCACAACGGGTAAAGCTTTAACATCCTCTCGAAAAGTCGTAGATTTTTTCACAGTTTTCTTATAATTAATCTCCTAATTAACTTATAGATATGCTGAGGCTGGAAACCATTACACTTGGCCGCATCTTTTATAATTTTAAGCTTTTTCTCATACCTCGCCTTGAAAAAGAGCTTAAAATTATAAAAGATGCGGCCAAGTCGGTAACCCTAAAGTAAAAATACAACCTCTAGAAAAGTCAGGTATTTACGAAATCAATTGTAAAGATTGTAATCAAAAATATATTGGGCAAACCAGGAGAGCAGTCTCAACTAGATTCAAAGAGCATATGGCTAATCTTAGATTTAATAGAATTGAGAAAGCGAGCGTTGCCCAACACATTTTTGAAACAGATCACAAGATCGAGCATACGAATGTTAAATTAATTAGACAAATAAACAATTGTAAGTTTCTAAATGTTTTCGAAGGTTTAGAAATATATAAAAATAAGTCATGTGTAATGAACTGTGACAACGGCCCTCTCCCGCATTCGTCATTGTTTTCGTTAATCGGATATTAATGATTCGTATCGGATTGACCGTGCATAACATTTAGGTTACCTCTGTTATTTGTAGATATTATTTTAATTTAGTTTTATTATTGCCTTAATAATGACAGCATTGCTGTTGAAACACGTCGGTGTTTTAGTTAAAACTTGTTTGGTGTTTAGTGGGTTAAAGTGTTTAGTGTTCTACTTCTGCACCAAGAGATCCAGTGAAGAACTTTTACCCTAGATTAAAATCCATATCTATATTAATTTATTATTTTTATTTCTCAAATTTTTTTTTAATTATTGATTTATAGTTGAACACTGATTTTATTGTTGCAACTTTGCAATTTTGATGCAAACAATATAGGTTGCTATTAAAAAAATTCGACAACTTCACAATTAAAAAAGTATGACATCGCATGAAAAAATCAAGATCGTTCTAATATGCTGAATAGTAAACAGTAAACCTTCTATTACAAACATTTTCTGCTAAAACTACTAATAACGGTTCTAGGATCACTACTCCGTACTTTTTATTCATCCTGTATAGTGAGCTACAGATACACCTCATTAACTTGTGCTTTTATAGCTAATTTAAAATAAAAAAATTAAAACACTTTATTGCCGATATTACTTGCTGATTACTTTCTAAATGGAAACCCCCAAAAGAGATTAAAAATATTGTCAGAAATTAAAGTTGCAAAATTTTGTTTAAATAAGGATTAAATTTATATTGTAAACATACAAAATAAAAATTATTGAAATATAATTAATGAGATTATCTTTAATACAGTAATAGTGATTATAACGCATTTTTATAATAAAAAGTTAATTCAGTAATACAACTACGAACCCAAAAGTACAGCAACTTTAATAAATTTAGTATTTTAAAATATATCCTCTGTTTCCTTAAAACCATCTCAGCTTCAAAAGGAAAAACTGTAAAAATGTAATAAATTGTGTTTCCTTAAAAATGTTCTGACAAAATTTAAAATAAAAAGAAATTAAAAATAAACTTCTAATGCAATCAGGTTAATATTTTTCAAGTGTCGAATTATTTGACATACATATTCAATTATTAACAAACAAAAAGACGTACATTGAGTTGAGGTCAACTCTAAAATCTCTATTCGCCGAATAAAATTAATTAAAATTCATTATTTCATTAGTTTTCCATTGAATACTTGATAGAGTTAGTGCTATAAAATAGCAGAAGTAGTAGGAATTTGTATAAATCTAGCTTAATTGCAACTCCAGTAATTAGTCTGTTTGTGAACCGATAAAAACGTGCATACCTCACAGAATCACTTCTCAATTACTTTTGTAGTTTATAGATGAGAATACACTGCTCTGCTGGAGAATTTTTCTTAAATTTGTGAATCATATATGAAAGTATCTATCATATATTCGAAAAATACAAGTGCGTTTTGTATGTTTACTTTTAGTTTTAGAGCAAGAATGCAACAATAATTAATTTTAAAAAAATATTGTTGCCTTTAAGAACATCTAAAGCTGAATATTCAATTGTTTTTCTGTTTTCACAATCTCAATCAGAATAAAAAATATCACCAACTTCCTAATTTAACCAACTTCATCGCTCCAATAATAATGAAGTTAGCAATGGTGAACACTGTGGATACGATGTAAATATACTTATATAATTGTTGATAGTATCAGCAGCCAGATTTTAATATAAAACCATTGTGATGCTGGTGAAAGTATCTATCAATACTGAATAAAATAATTGACTAGTTAATATAATATATATAATATAAACTAGTTAATCTAGTAAATCTTAAATATTGTTATGACGTCAAAATTTGCTCTAATATGCCAGCAATGACAGTTGCAATCCAGATTTCTTAAATTTTAATTAGATAATTGGCTCGAATTATTTTACGAGATAAATCTAGACTATCATTGCCAATTCGCAGTAATTACTATTTATCCTCGAAAAATGTTGTTCTATTCCATTACGTTATTCAAGAATTCGAGTCCAATTAGTTGCTAAAGTTCTGCAGTGGAATTATTAATGTATGCAAATGTGACTTCACTATATCAATTACTTTAAACGCTCATGGACAATTATAGGAGAAACGTGTCTTCACGGAAACGTGTTTGATCTGAGGTCATCATCGACGGGACGGGAATCGTTTATCGGTTTTGTTTAAAATTTTAACAAAAAAGTTGGAAAAATGTTTGCGGTCACGTTTCGCCGGTTTGACCGTAAGTGATCGCGTGCTGGAACCCCACCTGCGTTCTACCAGATGCCGACCAATCCTCTGGTAGAGGCGTGGCGTTGCATATCATTACATCCTTGCATTACCTATTCATATTATACAACCATTTTATTTGCTGCATCATTGCCTCTCCGTCGCGATATTTCGATCCGATAAAACTTCGAAATGCATCGCCCTATTATACGAACGCAGGCGAAACGGACGAACAGGATAGAACAAAAAGTAAGACTGAAAAGTAGGCGCGGATAATGTGACAAACGCTCGTAAACTTGTCCGACGTGTAAACACGTCACAGATCTCTAAACAGATAAAACAAAATAAAAGAAAGTTTATTTCTTATACAAGTTGACATGTAATATTCAAATTGTGTTTGCTTATCACTTATCACAAATTTTACTAGAACACAATTAGGTAATGACGGTCGTACGCGAGCTATAATACGTAGGATATACACGTGCTTACAAAATTTTGAACGCGTTTATGTATATTTTATGGGCGTACATTATAAAATCTTACAACTAAAGCAACAATCACAATTGCATAATATCTGATTCAATCTTCAATGCACAAGGATAATGTATTAAGCAGTCCAAAAATAATTGATCAAGATGCTGCAAACCTTTTTTAACTTAAAACTTTAAGAACTTTCTTGCACATTGATATATTATGTAGAAACAAAATTTTCTCAATTATTTCACTCTCTTTTTGACGTCCATTTTTCCTGAGAAAACAGGAATACAAGGACTTCAAGTGAAGATCTGTAGGAATGGCCAGGATAGTAGAAGATTAGTGACTGGATACGTATTCATATCTCAAGAACTTCATCTAGTTGCATGATGCAACACTAACCCATAGCTGAAGCAGTATAACAAACATTCTCGCTGAGAATCATCTAATTGGAAGTGCAATATATTAGGTTACCAGCTAGGATCACATATTGTGACAATAAAAGTGTGGTGATCTTACTACTACTAACATGTGCCATTGGCGTGCGAAACAGATAGACTTGAGACAACATTATATCCGAGAAAAGTTGGATGAAGGTGCAATCCATATTTGAATGTGAAGGCAATAATTCCTGACATTTAGAGAGCAGTTTCCTAAAGATCGATTGTAACCTTGCGACTTTTGATTATTATGAAATAATACTCAAGATTCAATTTTGGAGCTCATTAACAAAAAATAAGTAAGGCTAAATATAAAGTAAAAAATTATTTATTATGATTTAGACATTCCAATACAAAAAGTAAAAACTTATCTAACTATGTAAAATTTATCAGGTAATTCAAGTAGAACCCTTGAAATCGATTGACGAGTCATAAAATGTTACTGCAGCTATCATCATGCATTTCTTATTTATAGCAAAATAATTCGTTTTGCTTACGCCACGTCAGGTGTGTTGATTATATTCCGTCCACTTTTAGAATGAATGAAAATTTAATTAGCTATAATTTTCTTTATTATCATGTTTATTGAGTTGTAAAATATGCTGTCATTATTGTGTGAATTATAAATCAGGAATGTTGGGAAATTGTAGGAGCATAACATGCTTCTAATATTAAATGTAAAAAGGACCAACTGCACTGATGAAAACGCAATGGTAACACAATATATTTGCAGGAAAATTGTTGTCATAATATACATATATACTATATCGTCGTAGATATTATAAAATGTTCGTAGTAATATATACTATAAAACTGGATTAGACAAATATGAGTTAATTTTGCCTACAATTTCTCAATCAATGGATTTGCGTAGACACAGGAGAAAATTTATTTATACACACACCCTAAACACTTCAACCCATAAAACACCAGAAAACTTTTTACTAAAAAACTGGCGCGTTTCGACAGCAAAGCTCTCATTATCAAGGCGATAATACATTTGAATAAAACTGGTGTTTTGTGGGTTGAAGTGTTTAGTGTTCTACTTCTACACCAAGAGATCCAGTGAAGAATCCACCATACTACATCGCTGTTTTTTTAAGAATATTTTATGCAGGAATAAATTTTTGAATATACCTGAAGCTTGATCCTCCATCATGTCAAAAATTGTATCAGTGTCACCCTATCTTTCTTACGCAAATTATAAGATTTGATTGCTACGCCATCTAGGTAGAAACAGTATATAAGCTCTAAGTTAATTATCTATTATAAAAATCAAAGATTATAAATGAGAATACAAACTAATGGAAATTATAAAAATTATCATCTCAACAATCATAAATTTGGTATAATTTCGTCGATAATGTTACACAGGTTAACACTACAAAATTTAAAAATGTTCTGATGGAGGCGAAAATGATCTGAATATTGAATATTATTTTTGTACTAAATCTGAATTGAAGGATGATAAAAAGCAAAAATTGCTTTATTACGACGGAAGAAGAAATTAAAACCGAAGTTTAAATGAAAATAACACCCATTAGATATAAAAAAAATCAACCAATAAAGGAATTGATTGGATGCGCGCAATAAATCTTCGCTTCTTGCATAGAGCTTAGTAGGTACTGGTAACAATTATGAGTAATCTTAAATCGAATAAGTGTTGGTAAGCTTAAACAGAATGTTACGATATAGATATGTATGTATGTATAAAACGATTGAAACGAAAATTGATAAGTAGAGAAATTTCCGTCTAAAACATAATTTTTCCTTTGTTATGATAGCCGTTAAACCTGCATTCTGCTTACTGGCCAAGCTACCATCACCCTTAGGATCTTAATACATTCGGTAGCGCTCGGTTCATATAGGAGTCGGCTGGCTTCATCTTATAGATTACCACAGGCTCATATATGCGGATGTGGCTTTGATTGCTTTTATTTTGTATGATAGAAACTTTAAACTCCGTAGAGGTCTATACGAATATAGTTATGTGTGACACATACATATATGTACTCGTAAGTCAAATGGTCTCTGGATATCTTTTGAGGTTATGTTGTTTTCGTACATTTAACTAGTATCATTTGTTCTTTAATAAATCTTTATATAAATATGTAAATAAATATTCTTCTGATATGTATTCGTCAAAAAAAAAGACGTTTGACTGAGGGTGAGCTACGCAAAGAAGCAAGAAATGTTTTTAAAGCTGATGAAAATGTTTTGAACTCTGATGAAGATGACGATTCTTTTGAAGAACCACATCAAGATTCTGGAAGTTACTGGTAATTGTCTTTCCCCGAAATATAATTATACCGATGACGAAAATAGTGGTGATAATGTGGACCAAGGACAAGAAAACAATATCGATGATGAAGACGAATGGACTGGTATAGAGCATTGATTGATAAACTTGTTCATTGGATAAACACCAGGCCAGTTTTCTTATCAAAAATGGCTCCGCAAGAAAATTGAAATACTTAAATACGTAAATGGAAAAATACAACACGAGATGAAATTATGAGATTTTTAGCTCTTTGTATTGCCATGGGATATATAAAATTGCCTAGTATGGAGCACTATTGGTTAAGAAATATAGTCTATCATCATCCACTATTTCATAAAAGGATGGGACGTAATCGGTTTAAACTGGTTTTGCATTCCTTGTGTTTTTACGATAATGACGACACTAGTAGCCTTTTACGAAAAATAATCAACGTTGTAAACTATATTGTCAACAACAAAGAAAACGTTTATTAACCTGGACGAAATCTATCGTTAGATGAAGCTTTGTTGCTATGGTGCGGTCGTCTGTATTTTCGACATTATATCCCTAACAAACGTTTATGGGATCAAGCTGGACGAAATTACATATCGCTGAATGGTTACTTGAAGATTTGGCAGAGTTGCTACAATTTTTTTGGATAATTTTTGCACACTCCGGAAAGGAATTTCCAAAGATGATAAATAAAAGGCTAAAGAAAGGCGAGTTTCTATGGAAAAGAAAAGGTAGTGTTGTTGGTAAATGGCACGACAAACGTAATGTCTTTGTCATTTCGACGTCGCCGTCGCATAAATTTGAGATACAAGAAACGCTGAGCAGGAAGGGCACAGAAGCCGTGAAACCAAATATCGATATTGACGACAACAAATATATGTCTCAGATTGATTGAACGAATCTTTAAACTTAAGTTAATTTTTTCATTTGGTAGACGTTTCTTTATGGAATGGCTAATATATCCCAGTGGAGAAAAATGCAGCCCCAAACCCAAAAATCGCACATTGTCAAATATTGTATAATAAATGAAACCCATAATGGCCCAAATTCTTGTTTTGCGCACCAATGATTTTTATTAACCAGAATAAAATTTTTGTTTTAGTTAATTTGAATCAATGTTTTTAGAGTCCAAGCCGTGTCTCATATATGAGACATTTGGTCTATTGGTAAAAATTATTGCTGAGTCATATCAGAATAAAAAAGTGTTTTTTGAAAAAAGTTCGTCATTATAGTATCAGTACCTTATTTATATGCGTATTTTATAAAACAAAGCAAAGTGGTTTTACATCAACATTGACTAAACCCAATATTATCCCTTAAGTTCTGGTTGCTAATATATAAATTTTCAAATATTGGTCATATAAATTGCCAATATTAAAAACCAAAATAACATAGTCCAATTTTATTACATCAAATGCCTCAAGTTATCCCATGATAAATTTTGAAATATTGGTCAAATTGCTAAACCAAATGCCAAGATTGTCAAAACAAGAGTGGCCCAACGTTTCACCATTGAGAGTTCCACTATATTGGTTAGACTTGAAAATTTAACATTGGATCAATATTTTCTTCCGTTGCCTATACCAGTAGTGATAAAATATCAACAGACCAATATGTCATCAAAACAACTTTCCAAATACTGGTTAATCATTAAGAAACAGTTCATAGAGTTATAAAATTATATAGGATAGTAAAATGGTGGTGAGAAACGTCCTGCAGTGGAATGAAAACATCAGCTCTTTACTTCGAATCACAAATTGTGTCTATTATTTAAATTGGTAAATATGGCATTGATAATCGCACATAATGATGCCAGTAGATGAACTCATTTTCAAAAGTATTTACTCTCAATTGGTTATCAAGCAGGAATGAATATTAAACATAAAACGAAAGAAAATGATTATTAGCTGTACATTCTTGCACTTTTACTGAAATAACGGAATTAATAGGTTTGCTGATTAAGCACTGAAATCAAAAGAACGGTGGTTCTTTTTTATTTGGCTCTGTAAGCTGTATTACTTGTCTGGCTATCACTGTGCGCGCAGTCTCACGATGTAGTTTTGTGTGTGTAAATTGTGTTCAAATGGCTTTGTGACATCATCAAATCGCCTTTTATAATGCCGCGCTGTTAATCACTTTGCTCTCAACAGCGAATGGCAAATCGATGCGGATTTCAACTCTCTGAAAAAATGTCACCGTCTCTCCAGAAAATTGATATCGTCCCGCCACAACGATAGTCAGTCGCTTAACCACTGCGGCTATCGACAAGTTAAATTAATTAGATTAAATTATTTCCAATTGTTCAATATCTATCTATAGGGCACCCTTTACAAGACCTAGAATATAGTTTATGTTTTTCCCCCACCACTACGACTTTTATAATTTTAAATTAATCTTTCAGATAGAAAAAGATGCAGGGTATCGAAACTGTCGCAAAATAACACATATGTAAGTTACCTATTTTTCTCAATTTCGGGTGTTTCTCTTCACCCTCTAAATACAATACGAGCGCTAAATTCTTTGGTTAAATCTAATAACATTTGACTAATAATTTTATTCAGAATGGACCAAGATTATAAAGAGTAAACATACAAATATTTCACCAATAATACAAACAATATTAGGCCAATGATGATGGACCTATACTGCAAAATGTTAACAAAAAAATATATCTCCAATATATTTTTCATTCTTGAGCCAATTTCGGCCTAATCAATTTGTTCTAGGTGGAATCAATTACTGGAATTTTCTGTGTTGTAAGAATTCTAGCACTATATGTTGGCAGTTGGCTAAGTCCTTCTGCCCGGTTAAATGTATGATCGTAACACCAAATAGTGATGATATTTCTTATTGCAAGAACTATGTTTCATACTTTGTGATCAGTAACTCAACTTACTGCATCGTTGATGAATCGTATTTGCTTTAACAATGCCGTAAAGTATTGGAACTTCTTTTGAGTTTATTATCTTTGCACAAATTGTAGTCGATTGTGTACGCGAAACATCTTATCTTTCCAAACAAACAACTGTTATTTAAAGTAGCCACTATATTCTTTACCTTGAGATGAAGGTCCTTGCTATGATGACGTGGCGATCAGAGCTTTTGGCTTGGTAATAGTGTATTATGTATACCTTTGAATTTGAAATTGCATGCATTTCTTTAAAAAGTAAACACTTAACCACGATTGTTCAATAATTGTAACTTTTGAGATCAAATGATTTTTTGCGGTTGTTGTTTTATGTAAACCTCGATAATTTTAAAATGAATGAGTAACAAGTTCAGTGATGACAGCCAGGAATTTTGAGAATAGATGCTTCCGTGCTCTAACAAAATTTATTCTTCTTTTTTCTATATTTTATTCGTATAGTTTGCATTATATCTGCAATTAAAAAATTAATACAATTGTTTTAATCTATTGAGATCATTTAAAGCATCTACCACACAAGATTATAATTTCCTCTATCTTTGCTGGTATAAAAGGAAAAGAGTTCTCAGATTGTGTGTCAGTTCTCAGATATTGTTTGAGTGATTTATAAAACAAGAGTTTTAGAAGATGCTTCATGAAACATGTTTTAAGCTGTCAAAAGTTTGTTGATTTCTATTGGATATTGTGTGTTGCAAATAAAAAGAAAATATTGTACAAAACATTTTCTATAGTTACATCGTATACATTTATCGGCTCTTATTATATCCCTAACTTATATATATAAAAGTGTCTTCGAACGTAAAAAGTACATGACATCGTTGACAAAAAGACCGTCGCCACGGTAATACGACTGAAATACAATAAAAAAGTTTTCAAATATCCATATCTAGTGAGCCCTGTCAATTAGCTTACACATGGTGAAGCTATTGTCGCTCAACGGGTGTAAATATCAGAGACAAAACGCTAGCGAGAAGAGAGCCGGAGGAATCGTGACGGGGGTAGCTGGCGCAATGTCACACGACGGGGATTCACCGAACAATTCGCACTGCCCGGCTATTTAGCGAGCGACGACTGGAAAATTTATTCAAAATTGTACTAATGTGACGTCGTCGTGCCATGGGAAACCGGCAACCAGCGCGTACGGACAAAGGACCCTCCGAGTAACCGGCGATGTGTTAGTGTTGTGAGAGATAAATCAATTTCATGGTAATAGGAAGAGATGTGTCTTGTTTAAATTTCCTTGCTTAATGGGTAATGCGTACAATATGTCTTGAATCTCGCTGAATAAATTCTAATGAATGCGATTAAGTTTGAGGTATGATATTGATATCAAAATTCTGACTTACTAACTAGCTTAGTGCTTTTACGAAATTCGGGTTTTGATTATAATATATATTTCGAACTTCTTGTAGCTATTGTACGGTATTTGTTATAGATCTAATTTTCAAATTTTCTGGTTCAGAAACTTAGAGTGGATTAGTACTTAGTGGTATTAAAGGCAGCTCAGAATTTTTTTCTTGTAAATTCACTAGACGACAATGAACGTTTGTCAGTACAAGAATGTTTCCATCATCAGAGGCCGATTTCCTTCCTAGGGAAGTTTTGGACACTTTTATGCTATCTTCATTTTGTTGTAGCTCCACCGCTGAGCTGTTTGTGAACGAGGGCTGGCGAAGGTTTTGAAAGCAGTGTCCTGAAATGCGCAATCTTCAATTTTGAGCATAGATGGAATTATGGTATAGAAGCTATTGCGGCCATTGTGTGTGTGGTAATAAATTACTTTACTTATCATTACAGGGAATGTAACAGCACACCATTAGATACATGAAATAAAAGAAGCACATCCATCTGATCCACTTTTTCAGAAAGGTTATGTCTGACCAGCTGTAGCCAGAATTATGTTGAATTAGTTTAAGTAGAGTCAAATAAGTTTTGTTGCCTTGGGCTATTGAGATCTATCGTTCTGTCACCCATTGAAAATTGTGTGTGGCATATTGTGGATACACACAATTTATAATTGGTTGTAATAAATATTATTATTAGTTTATATCTTTATTATAAGATATGATAGTATAGTATACTATAGAAATTCGTATAATCTGAGAATAGAAACCAATTTTTTGAGTGTGGAAGATTGCAAAAGACAAGTTTCTTAGGCTCTTGTTTCCCAGGGGGAGAGTTTTGTGAGCATCTCACAGGGGTTCACTCTTAGCGCCGACTCTGTTTTTCAGATTTATGCATCTTCTAATAGAACCAGATACACATTTCCCAATGTATCCGAACAATATGTGTTTTGTTTCTATCTTCTAGGAGCGAAATTTTTATTTGCCAGTGTCTGCAGCAATTGTTTGATTACATACTGGATTGGTCCTTCAACTAGCAGCTTTAACTGATAGTGATTATAACAATAATAAGTTGGTTTTACTAAGAGGACCAGGTCTCTTGCCACGAAGTAATGCTATCGTTACTTTTGAGTAATATTGTTAACATTATTTAAAATATATAGCTCTCAACAGCATTTGAGCGTAGGTGGAATGGTTGATTGTGGTATACAAATAGATTTCATTGTAATCATATAACAGCTTATCTTTGCAATTATTATTTAGTTATCACAGATTTGATATTCTACTTTTAGATTTTAGATATACTTTGGCAGATTTGTTTTCTTTCACTTTGTAAACATTCTAGTTAGAAAAGAATGATGCAGATATATTTAAGAATTTTGCACTAGAATATTTTCAAATTGGTTTCGGTGAAGCAAAACTCGGGAATATATAAGTAGGGCATTGATTGCCATCTACATCATGGACATGAAGAACCCTCTGGCTGAGATATTGCGTTTTTTGCTTTATCTCTAATTTGAGACCACTCACAATACCACAATCAGGCCACTACCATTTTTTTGTCATTTAATCTATTTCAGTGTTTTGTTAGCTCTAGCTTGCTTTTGTACGATATTGGTCGTCTCGTCTATTATTATTATTATTAACTGTGTATATTCTTATATCTCGCTCAGTTTAAATTGGATGTGTGTGTGTGTTTTTTTTTTAGCATAATACATATAAATATGGGTTCATAGATTCTTAGTAAATTCATCTGTCTCTTAAAGATTGTTTAATTCTTATTTAATTTTATTGTATTTTCGATTTAAATTTAATAAAATATCTTTCGTATCATTTATCTTGGATAATAATCACATCAATTAACTTGTCGTTTATTGATTTGGATTAATTAAAACGTCATGATTCTCTTATTTATTCGAGTGCCTTCGACACCAACCACAGACAATATTTTATCATGATGGTCTGAATTTTGGTACGAGACCATTGGTTGATGGTTGATTTGTCAACCATCAAATTCATTTGGCTAGCTGTTTACGACCCTCAAAATAAAGAAAAATCGATAAACCGTGGATGGGGTAATTAAAACGTTGTAATTCTCTTATTTATTTGAGTGCCTCGACACCGACTATAGGTCATATTTTGGATTGATGGTCTCCTAGTTATATACCAACCATCAAATTCGTTTGGCTGGCCGTTTACGACCTTCAAAATAAAGAAAAATCGAAAAACCGTGGATGGGGTAATCAAAACGTTGTGGTTGTTTTATTTACTCGAGTGCCTCGATAGCGACCACGGACAATATTTTAGCATGATGGTCTCGTACCAAATCAACCATCAAATTTATTTGGCTGGCCGTTTACGACCTTCAAAATAAAAAAAATCGAAAAACCGTGGATGGGTTAATTAAAACGTCGTGATTCTCTAATTTATTCGAGTGCCTCGACACCGACCATAGATCATATTTTGGCATGATGGTTTCGTACCAACTCGACCATCATGCTATGGTCATGCTGTCGTCGGTGTCGAGGCAATTAAATCGAAAACCGTACGACGTTTTAATTACATAACATCGTGATTTTTCTTTGAATTTATTACAATAAGTGTCCTCAGACACCACCAAATCAAATTTGGATGGATGGTTTGGTACGAGTCCATCATGCTAAAATATGCTGTGATCGGTGTCGAGGCACTCAAATAAATAAGAGAATTACGACGTTTTGATTACTCCATCCACGGTTTTGCGATTTTTATTACTTTTGAAGGTCAGACACGGCCAGCTAAATGAATTTGATGGTTGATTTGGCGCGAGACCATTATGCTAAAACATTTTCTATGGTTGGTGTCGAGGCACTCAAATAAATAAGCGAATCACGACGTTTTAATTACCCCATCCACGGATTTTCGATTTTTCTTCATTTTGAAAGTCCCAGGCGGCCAGACATATAAATTTTTGATGGTTGATTTGGTGCGAGACCAAAATGCCAAAATATTATCTATGGTAAGGCACTCGAATAAATAAGAGAACCACGAACCACTTTTAAGTTACTCCATCTACGGTTTTTCGATTTTTATTAGTTTTGAAGGTCGTAAGCGACCAGCCAAATGAATTTGATGATGTATTTGGCACGAGACCATCATGCCAAAATATTATCTATGTTCGATGTCGAGGCACTCCAATAAATAAGAAAATCACGACGTTTTAATTACCTAATTTACGGTTTTTCGATTTTTCTTTATTGTGAATGCCACAAACTGCAAGCCAATTAAATTTCGTTGCCAACAGATGGACGTTATAGAAACTAGCAGAAATCAGCAATGGTTCTACAAAAAAATTATAATGTCATGAGCTGATGTCACCAATGTAATTTTGCAACATCAGTGATTGCCTCTAAACATCTCCTGGTTTATGTGAAAAGTCAAAGATGTTGAAGTAATATATTTGAGTAGATTAGCAGCTAACGCATTTCACCGTGTATGTAATCTACGGTGTATATACATACATATATTATACATATTACAACTTTGTGCGTACGTACATTGCACATTTACAACAATGCGGTCGTATTATAACAGCGCTCCGTTAACGTCGTAATGCAGATTAATTTGCGTTCTGCCTTCTAAGTTATATATCGTGAGGCTCATTACACTAATTTCAGTAACAATCGACCGTAATGCATATGTAGAGTGGCTTTATTGGGGACCACATCCCGCCTTAATAAGCACCGTCGAACTGGTCGCTTCCTTGTACCAAACCAAATGAATGAACAACAACAATTACAAAGTTTCATTATTCATGCGACAGAACGCTGCCAATTTCAAACGAACGGAACAAACGAAAAAATAATAATCGTCCCCGGGTACCTACCTACTAATAATCGTAATAACTAATAACGACAGAAATGGAATAAAAATTGTGCGCCGTATATTATATCTAGAAGAGACAAAACGTTTCGAACGCAATTAAATTTCTATTTAATTGGACGCAATTTGATCCTGCTCCGGTTAATATTGACGGAGTTATGGAGGTGGAGTATCGGGAAGAGAACGTCGGATTTATTCGTTTATACGAACAATTGATGTGATAAATCATACGGTTCTTTAGGAAACGCCATGACATTAAAAGCGGTTTATTTAGGTACGAAAGTTGACGAAGTTTTCCGCGATAAAATAAATCAAAAATGACAAAGTTTTAATGTGAATGCGTCAGGACACGTCCCCCTATTAAAATTTTGTACCAGTCTCAATAAGTGACATTTACCTTTATTTATTAATAAATGGAGAGTGATTAATCAAGCAAAATGTAGACTCGATTTTTATATACAAGTTTTCTGTTTTAGATTTTGCCAGTTTATAATCTATTTTGCTTTTATCTTGTCGTAGTTTTTGTCTTCTATTACTATTGGCTACTGTCTGGAGGAGATGTTGTCCTCTATTTTCAGGATATCTTTGAATTTATATATGTCGGAACCTGAATTTCTTCGTTTTGGGAACGTCAAATTGGTATTAAAACAACAACATATACCCATATTCCAACACTATTAATACAAAAACATATAGCAAACAACTTACATCTATTGTCCATTTAATGTATTTATACTTAACAACTGGTAGGTTGAAGGTAGACAGTTCAACCCCTCATGCTGTTTAAATCTTAACATATGTACGCCCATTTCTATTTATAATATTTGTCACGGTACAGATTCGCAGAGTACACGTTTAGTTGTGAGCGCATTAGGGACCTCTTACAGGCACATACGTGTACTCACCCCTGCAGCTGGTTTAAGAGCACATCCGTTATGGTTCATATGCAGTTTTTACAAAAATTCGATACGACTACTTCAGTTATAATAATGAAAAAAAAAACACGAGAAATGGTATGCTGTTTATACACAGACTAGTTTTGTAAGTTATAATCAAAGTTTTCAACAGAACACTCTTTCAAGATGAAGCTATTGTATCATCATTATTAAATTAAATTAAAATTATGGCTATCCACTTCCATCTTTTATTTTGCCGTTTAGAAGGACTTTTCCCAAACCTTTAGCGGTTTTCCCTTATCTATAGAAACGAATCAGGATTTGTCCAGTATTCAAGAAAGATAATAATAATAATAATAATAATAATAAGTTTATTTCATATAACACATACAGGTGTACATGAAAACGTCAATACATAATTGTATATTACAAATTATAAAATTCATTTATATTATAAGGTTCTAAATTAACTAAAAATTGAATTGAATTGAATGAAATTAGTAATTATAGAATACATCCATCCAATTTTTCTAAAGTTTGAAAATGGTATTTTTTCGCATTTATATGAATATACTAGATCATTCAGATCACCCAATCAACATGGTTTCGTACGACGACGTTCAACGGTCTCCAATCTTGTAACGGTTTGCCAATACATTTGGGAAGATATGGATGAACATGGACAAGTCGAGGTTGTGTATACTGATGGTTTCACTAGCGCTCTTGATACTGCAGCTCGTACAATTCTACTGAAACAATTGATTGACTTTTATTTAGTTACTGGATGTAATTATAATCTATTATAATGGCTACACATTTTTTAGCTTATTTCCATCTTCAGGTGTTCCACAGGGCTTAAGTTTAGGTCCTTTGTTTTGTCTTTGGCCTTGCGTATACAAATGACCTCAAAGTCTATAGATCTATTACAAACTGGAATATCCAATAAATATTGGAACTGGAAAAATATCAATAGGTTGATAATTATTCAAAATGCTATAAACATCTACAATGTTGGAAGAACTTCATGAACGATGTCAGCCCAAAGTCACAGACGATAAAGATTAATTGTCAAAAATTCTCCAATAATGTTGGCTTGATTTTCACTGATTCGCAGAGAACACTTTATAATATTAAATCAGTAAGCATCTCAGCGGCTTCACATAACTATACTTTAGAAATCAAATAAATTTATTACGAATTGCACAATTGAGGGTTTGACATCCGTTTCATCTGTATTCCTGGACATAAGGAGGACGAGGAAATGAAAAGGCAGGTACTTTTGCTAGACAGGCAGCGTCTCTAGAAACACCAAACAGGAATTACAAAATCCAAAGCAACGACATCTTAGGGGGGCGTAAAGTTGAAATCTCGTCAAAGTGGAAAGAAAAATGAGATGAATTCTGTAGTGCTAAAGCTAAATTCAATTCAATTCGACACCAAACAAAAAGCCATGGTTTCATAATATGGGCTGTCTAGGGCTCAAATAGTAACGATGTGCAGAATGAGGTTCAATCATGCTTCCACTCTAGCTCACCTCTTTAAAATTCATGTCAAAGGAAGTGGAGATTGTCTGTGCGGCCTTCTTAGAGACTTAAAACACATATTTTTAGAATGTCCTTTGCACAAGAGAAGATCAGACGAACTATATCAAGAGTTATTAAATTCGAAGTTGATGACCCCAATAGATATACCTTCAGTCCTAGTTAATTTATATATATATATTAAAACAGGATACAAAGTCTTATGAATTTTCTGCATGATATCAATATAAATCTTTAGTATACCCTCTCACTTTTTCACATCATTAGCTAGTATCTCGTATTATGATATCCTTTTAGTCAACTCCTCATTTAACCTATAAGCTGATCTTGTACTAACCGCTAAAAACTAATTAGTGTATCGCAGAAGTGTGACTAGCGCATGTTTGGTGTAGTCTATCGTAGACATTAGTTAACTTGAATTTCTAGTTGTTTGCTTTCAAGAGCAGAAGAGCTTAGAAGAATATTTATTCTACGTTGAACTCCAAACCGTTGTTTTAAAATATGTTCCAGAAGGACGTGGCGAGCAACATCAAGGTTTTTCTTCCCCCACTTATGTAATGGCTGGAATGGTGAACGCAGAAGCCAAAAAGAAGTAAGAAGAAGAAGAATGTTGGCATATCTGCTTAGTTCGGAGAAGTGAAACTCAATTTCTATGGATTGCAGTAATGTCAGCAAAATTTCACAGAACACAAAGCTAGGAAGTCTTGTATAACGTTGCAAAGCGGCATTTATCTACCTTAGCAAGTACTTTTTTAATGATGTTGGCAACATCTGATTTTAGTAGCGCTTTCGACACTGTGGACACACAATTTTATTACATAAACTCTCTGAATTTGGTGTAAGCCCTTCTCTCCTAAAACTTCTTGACTGTTATTTAGCCAGGAGATATAATTATGTCCATTACAATGGTTACACATCTTTCTGTTATTTGTCATCTTCAGGTGTTCCACAGGGTTCCAGCTTGGGCCCTCTACTCTTTGTTCTGTATATAAACGATCTGCTAGAAAATTTATCCTGCCCTGTACTTGCATATGCTGATGATCTTAAAATTTATGGGTCCATTACAAGTTGGAATGATATACTGAAATTGCAAGAGAATATCCAAAAGTAAAAAAAGAGTACTTTTTGACTCTATTTTGAGTTTCGCCCCACATATTGCCAATCTTTCCTTATCGGCGTCAAGAACATTGGGTTTCATTATACGTTCCTCACGATTTTTGGAAGTGACCAGTTACTAAGAACCCTATTCTTCACCTTTCTTACTACCAAACTGGAATATGCCTCGCAAGTCTGGTCACCTCACTATATATATCTTCAGCTCTCCATTGAGAAGATACAGCGTCGCTTCCTTAAATACCTATCATTCAAGGTCGATGGAGTGTATCCAGAACGAGGAATAGACTATTCTTCACTTCTGATTAAGCATAATATGACATCTCTGGGACGTCGCCGTGAATGTCAAGGTGCTCGATTTATATGGAAGCTGGTCCATGGATGTATTGATAGCCCACCTCTACTTGCTTCCCTTAATTATCGTGTTCCTACATTCTTCTCTCGCTCCTCTACTTCTTTCTCTCTTCCTCTTTCCAGATCTAATATCCTTCATGCCTCTCCACTTGCTACAATGTGCCGATCTGCAGACTACAGCGATATTTTTTTTAATACTATTAATGAGTTCTAGAATGTATTTTGATTTATAATTAAATGTATGTATGTACTTTTAAATTTCTTAAATTTTTGTCCTATTATTGGTGCAACTGTTGGACAATAAACCATTATTATTATTATTATTAACATCAAAATATAGCTCGGATGTAGGACAGACATACTGTCTCAAAAATAGGGATGCGAAATACCCAGACAAAAAAGTGAAAGAACAAATAAGAATTATTCTTTGTTATAGAAGCTAGAGATTGTGACAAAGTAGTTCTTTGTGAAATATTTTGAGTGTATTTGTTATCAACGGAATAGTATTGTACGCATATCCATTTCGGAATAGTGTTCCTTGTATATGGGTGGGGGAGGAGAGGAGGCAGGGCGTTTTTTGGGTGCTAGATTAAAAATGAATCATAAAAAACTCATACACCTTCCAACTAAATAAATAGGAATTAATTTTAGATAAAACCCACTTCAGTGTAACATAGTAGGTAAGGTGCATTTTCGAAAGAAAAAATGTATAAAAAATGTAACCAGAAAATATTCTAACACTCCAAGGAAAAATCTTCATTCCATCTTTTCCTTCCTGTATGTTAGGTACCCTTTTTGCGGCCCCTAGGTTTGGTCAAAATTTTTTCCATTTTTATTCTTTTTATCAATTCGATACATTTCGACCACGCTTGTCTGTTGCCGAAGTTCCTAAGTCTATTTTATATAATCACAATTAAAAATTTTGCTGAGAAACTTCGTTTCATTTTTAGATCAAGAAGAACACTGATATTGTTGTGTATCAAATAACTTCTTAATGAAAGCTTATAAAACAATGTTAATAAATTGTTGTAAAAGTTTTTCATTTTTGTTCTCTCTTTTATACGATCAAAGCTCTATTATTGCCATTAATCTTCAACTAGGATAAAGATGTGGTTTCTGTTCAGTATATCTGGAAATAAACTAGATATAGCTAGATTCTATTCGATATATAAAGAATATGCAGCGGATGTGATAGTTGATAACAACCTTTTTTCCTTCACCTGAATTGGATTAGAAACTTTCTTTCCGCTACATCCACTTAACGATTTCTTTACCACTTTTCTTTCTATTATTTATGCATTTTTTAAGTTTTCGCTTAAATGAACGTTGCTGAATATACGATGCCTTCCTTGTATGACAAAGCACCGGATAGGTTTGAACGCTGACTATTTGAAAATGAAACAAGTAAATATGTTCAAAATATTAAGCAAGGATAACGAACAGGAGAAACAGTCAAATGACAAAACCAAGCTCGAGATAATACTGGAATGAGGCAGCTTTTTTATTATTAGGAGTAATGTGAGGCTAGTAATTGCTTTCCATTATTGTGGTTGATGTAATATCCCCAGTATCCATTGCGTGGTATGCTCTCACTTTCATCAGTCATCAAATTTGTCTGTTTCAGCTTTCAACGTGGAGCTATAAAAGTTCAAGGTTATACATATGTACTATATGTATATACCTGTAGGATATAGGAAATATTCCCAAGAATAGATGGAATGTCGATGAAAATAAAAAGCATCCAGTATCATCTGGACCATTATTACCAATCATATACTTTGAATAAAGGCTATGTTTGGTGGAAAAGAAGATGTAATATTAAAAAAAGTATATAAATCAGAACAAAGAATATATACTAGCAATTTACTTCAAAACCTTTAAAAATGCGTGTGAAGTTCAGTAAATATTAATAAATAAAATAATGCTAATTTTCGATATATAGTTTTCACATTTTAGACATTTTTTGAGATATTATTTGAGACATGTTTCCTCTACAACTATTGCATTTAATATTGATATACAACAATATCAGGTATTGTTTGTCAATAAAGCGGGTTTATATTGATTTATTTCATAAAGATACCTTTCATTTCTTTTACACACAGAGTAGAATGGAATGTAAGTGCATAAAACCCACAAATACAAGCTCATAGACACCAGCAAATAATAAAATACAAAACCATTGCGAGAACCAAACGTTGCGTTGTCGTATTGAGCTTTAGAGAAACCGTAGTGACACCGCAATAAATTACGCATATATCGCAGGGGGTTCGTATCGCCGTCAGCGTTACATAACCTCAGAGCTTTCTGCCTATTGACTTTACGTTTCGAGACCATGAATGAGTTCGCCGCATTCTCCCCAGTCGGTAATAGCCTTTAATGGGCCTATTGCTATGAAATATGGAGCGTATCCCCTGGGTGCCGCACAATGCATCGTCGCTTTTGTAAGAGACGTATCGGCAATGGTAGGAATTATCATCATCATCGACATCATTCTGCTCTATATAGTGTACGGTATAGTATAGCAGTAGCCTGATCCCTTGCCGTTGTATTATGTCCCTAAGTAAACAGCGTTTCAAGTGAATTGACTTTTTCATGGAATCTGTTATTGGTATTTTGCTTACTTAGCTACTTTAGGTTGTAGTGTTTACTCTTACACTCTTGACATTATATTCTAAATGTTTTCGAGAGAAGAGTTGCGGTGGTTCATTAAAATAGACCACTTGAAATAAAGCCTATACATTATATGACCACAATAGAGAGCAAGACGTTCTAGTAACATAATTAATTTTATTTTAATATATGAATCTTGATTAATAATAATTTTGGTTTCATTTTTGCACTTCTAAACCACTTCATATTATGCTAGACTTATATTACCTGGCATCCAGTAACGTCGTTAGCATATCAGAGGTCTAAAATCACATGATTTTAATAAGCGCTCTATGTTTCTAGTGCGGAAGAAAGCCTTTAAATAATCAGCTATCCCCATAGAACGAATGTTAAATAAAGTCAGTGCAATTATAACTATAATTGTTATTTGAGAGCCCTATATCATTGCTACAGTTGATACAGCAATTCCAAGGATCAAAATGTTTTATGCTATGCCTTTACAATTTAACCAGATTTACTTGCAGCATATGCACTGGACTATGACAATGCTCTCTATAATATTGTCCTTTCTTTATTCTGTTTCCTGCTAACATCGATTATTGTCTTTGTTAACTTGTGTGATATAAAGCCCCCTTGTTGTTTTTTACTCTTTTGTTATTCCTAACAGGTAGGAGCCGATATGGTTGGCTTGCATAAACTTTATAGTGGAGGGAGCCGATACAGTTGGCCTCCTGATCCTTTCGAGTGGAGAAGTCGACATAGTTATCCCATAAAATTCGTTAGACTTGGAAACACTCTGTGGTGCAAACTGATATAAATGGCCTCGTCAGAGATATCCATAAACGCGGATCTGTGTCAATACATTAGAGCTTTCAGAATTAAAAGTTTTAATAAATTGCAATAATTGTGATGGTTTCAGAGAAGGTATTTCTTCTTCGTCAAGGACATCTTTGCCGAGATAATTGGCTTGTGTTTCCGGTTAGCGGTACAGTTAGATGTCAGGTGTTCTGAATTTTCATCCTCCACCCCCCAGAACTTGCAGTCGTTCTGTTTCAGGTTTATCCTTGTCATGTGTTCCTGTGAGGATACGTACTCTGTTTCCACTTGGTTCTAGCAAGGTCTATGCTGTATGCTTGTTGTAGTTAAACCAGGTAGATTCTCCCAGATGGATACTCTGAGCTTCCCCTTTCTATCTTTCAATTATTTTTTCTAGGTCCTCATCCCTACATTGCAAAACGGCTCCGGTCCCACAAACGAAGTTGTGGCGGCCTTCCTTGCTGATAAGTCGTCAAATTTCGTTGCCGCTGATTCCAGTGTGTCCTGGTACACAGCATAGTGCAACGCTGTTTTCTTTGCCTAGTTTGTTTAGTCTGTTAAGAATGATGGTGTTAGAGCTCAGCCCCATTATGCCTGTTTGACTATCGGAGAAAATTGAAATGCTTTGCTTTTAATAGTTCCTGTCCAGGTTTAGTTCAGCACATGTTCCAATGGCATTGATTTCTGCTTGGAAGACGCTGGGGTATATTCCACATTATTAAAATTTACTGATACACAGTTTATTTTGTGCAACAACATCTTTCTGTATATTGTTGTTACTGGTTGTGCTTTCACAACTTGTCTTTATCAATCTTTTTTTAATCTCTTGTTAAAACGAGATTTTCCACCATTTATCATTTCCCATTTTACTTACTTTGAGCTGTAAGTATTATGACCATTGCGACATAGCTTGAATCTTTTATTATTCCTCCAAGATCGTTAAACCCACATTTTGTTCCAATTTTTGTTATATTGTTATACATAGTTTCGATATCTGATGTAACAAACTATTCAATACATTATTATAACCAATTATGTAAAACCAAAGTGAAATTTAACAATTCAAACACATATGATAAAGAAGTCCACTCTACAAAGTAACCGCTCAAGACATTTATACGTTTCATTGAAAAATTACGGTCGATCACATACAAATTTGTCAACATCAATCCTCAACCATTGTACGCAATGCACCTTTCCGTCTTGCCCCGTAACCGCCTTTTAACAAATCGCAGCCCCTATTGTACTGAAATACCTCATACCTTTATCCATCTTCTTTTAAACATACATACAACGTTCATATATCATAGACGTACTTTCGACAATATGTAGTACTTTACGTACGCGTATCAAATCGGGTAATTCCAGAGGTTTGGTGGGTACCACCCTTAGGCGCAGGGTTTACCATTATCGTTGCTACTGCCACCCTTTTCCGCGCCGTACAATAGTAAATGGGTGTGACCCGCCAAACACCTGGACATGTGCATTCTCCGCGTTATTGTATGTATGTGTTGTATCGTCGTCCCCTGTGCTACTTTTGCGCGCGAGCTCCCAAAAGAATAAAGAAGCGAAAAAAGAGGAACAACATATTAAAACCGTCGCATCGTCGTGCGGTCGTCCTCATCATCGCTGTTGGAAAGAATGAAAATGTTATTTATCACACGTTGCGTGACCGCCCTCTTTCGGGCGCGATTGTAGTTAACAATAGAATAGAGTCCTTTCACGTAATTCGACTAGAATCACAGAAGATGCTTTTTTTTCTTTTCGCAAAGAATACATTGGTGCACACCCAGTAGTTGTCATAAATTGTCTACTTATTTATTGTGAGAAACCGATGTCCGTACCACCACCATTCCCTATAAATTAGTAGAGGTACGAAAATCTATTGTTCTCAATATATTTCGTGCAAAGATATATTACGTATTATATGTCTTGGTCCTTTTATTTCTGTAACTACGAGTTATGCCATTGTTTTCAGTTTCTAGCTGTTAAATGAATAGAAATAGTCATTTATATTTTGAAATCACTTAGTTAAGAGAAATTGAAACGAAATTAATAATATATTGTGTGTAAAAATGTTTCATATGCATGTATGGAAATATATAAGGAAATTTGAGTCTAATATTTGATTGCCCAGCTTTGCAAGAAAATCATGCCAAACCAACACATTTCTGTTTCCTTAATCTCAAATTTAGATACTGCAATGGTTCACATGGATTCAACAAAACAAAAGAAAAATTATGATAATATTTATTCTACTTTGGATGGTATTAATAGTTTACGCACACAAAAGGACTACTACGTTTGTTCCTGTATCTCTCGATAAACATCGGCCCTCCACACCTCCTGATTGTATAAGAACGTGTACCTTTGGACATTTATTAAAACACTGATTTTGTGATTTTTGTTAAAGAAAACTGATAGAAGCTAGGAAATTAATTTTTGTGCTGTGTAGCAATACGATCTGTTCTGTATTTAAATCCTTAATCAAGTAATGATAAAGTATGATAATTTCCTGTTGATAATTATTTTATAGAAAGTCTGCATTTCGTCCAAAGGTACATAGACTAACGGGTACCTTTGGACTGATTGGGTTGTACCTTTGGACGTAGTACACATACAATATTAAAAAAAAATTAATACTCAGATTTTGCATTTTTTGCATTTTTATTAACATAAAACAAAAATTCTGACAAAGTTACATAAAGAATACTCTACAAAATCTTTAGAATATAAACAATATCTAACACAAAAATTAAGACATATTGTAATTGTCGAAAGAAAAATCAAATATAATATGGGAATGTAGTCTTGCAGAGTCCCCAGCCGCTCGAGGTGATGGCAACTTCAGAATAATATCATCAACGTGTATTTCATAGGGCTTTTCTTTCCCTTCTAAAAAGTAGTTACTATGCTTTTTCGTCTCGTAAAATTTTACAATGTAAGCGCAATTACTAATATCTTCCAGCACATTAGCAACATAATGTTTTATGAGTTTTTTGGAAGCTAGTTTGACTAATACGAAGTCTCTCTTCTGTATTTTGCTAGCCTTTCCTCTCGACACCATAACTTGGTCATATTGCTCTGGCTCAAAATAAAGCTGATCATCAGAAATGTCAATATTAAAATTATCGTCAGAAGTATCTTGAAAAGATACATCATCGTTACTTCCATCTTCGGAAGAGGAATTACATAACTCATTTCTTGCCTTTTTTGTTCTTTTTTTTACTTTTATTTTCGCTTTCGCTTCATTCATTCTTCTTTTTTACTTTATTAGCGCTCTGTAGTAACAGCTCATTCTTCTCGGTTGTGTCTGTTAGAATACGTGTCTTTCCTTTTTTTCTACGCCCTCTGCCACTATTATTTCTGGCAGATACTTTTGGAAATGGTATGATAGATTCAACAGACAGAAATGATGAAAACGTAAACGGGATCTGCTTAATCAGAGATGCAGAGTTTGCATTTGTACTTGAAATTGCTGCAGCCACAGGCAAAGAGCTAGTACTTGGAGTTGATTCAAACTGTGGTACAAAGTTGGAACTTGCGCGTGGACTGAGATCAGTTACAAAAACAGGATTTATCGGCGAACTTTGAACTTGTTCTGCTGGAGGTTCCGGTCTATCTGTCACATAAGATTGAAGAAAATCTTGTTCCGTAAATATATTAGAATTTAATGGCCGCAGACCCGTCACTTCAAAGCCCTTAATAATATTATTGGGCGTAAATGCTTGTAAATAGGCCTTCCCTGCAATTTCTGCAATGTCATAGCCTGTAATGGGTTTACCGGGGTTGCAAAGCATCCAGTCTTCAGCAGCTAAAAACCGTGCGGTCTAAGGGCTGCATTTTATGCGAGGTATGTAGATGCAATGTCAACAGTACTATACCATTATCTTTGGCTTTCTCAATTATAGCAATAGAGATGTGGGTTTCATGGTTATCCATTAGCAGCAGCATAGGAGAAAAATGGTTTCTATAGACCACCCAGATAGATTCGCTGCTCCCACGCTACCATTTGGTCCCCCTTTCAGCATACGAGCCTTGAAATGTACTCGAGGGAATACAAACAATGGGGATATCGCCTGATCAACTGCATTTACGCATGCTAGCATTGTTACATTCACACCCCTTTCGGCAGATGCCAAACTTCCCAGTTGTTTAATCGTCTTAGGTGCCAATATCTTAGATGGTTTATGTATAGTAAAGTTCGCAGTTTCGTCCATGTTGTAAATGCGGTCAGGAGTAAAATTATACTTATCCAGTACATCTTTGTAATTATTAAAAAATTCTTGCACATTGTTTTTATTAAAGGTTGTTGCCCGGGATAAGCTGGTAGCTTCAGGTTTTCGTAATGATAGAGCTGGTCAACGTGTTGTGAATTGTACTAGCCATTCTCGGCCAGCTGTCCTTTTAGTTTCCCATGAAGATGGAATTTTTTTAGATAGAGCTTTAGCATACTCAGAAGCTAACAGTCTTGTTTGCTGCTTTGTTAAACCAAAATGAAGGAATGCGGATTTTTCCAGATAATTAAACAATTCTTGCTCCTCTGCAGCATTAAAAACTTTATGAACGGCATAATTAGGAACCGCAATATCTTCCACAGATGTGATGTTCGGATTTTGTTTTTTTATATAGGTAATTATGTAATGTAGATTTACTAATATTCCATTTTTTTGCTACATTACGTATAGATGCTTGTTTTTCGAAAACCTCTCGCACAGCTTCTTTAATTAAGTCAGGTGGTACAGTGTCACGTTGTTTGCCAAATTTGCATCGTGGCACTGTAAAAAACGTTTCATAGATTTTATGGTTACATATGAGAATAATACATGTACCTTTGGGCATGTCCAGAGGTACATGAAACTCTCTGTCCAAAGGTGCACGAAACAAACAATCCTAATGAAAAACTGTATAAGAATTATTGGCTTAGGTTTTCAAACAAGCTATTATCGACAAATTAAACATTAACCATTACTGCATTCATTATTATATGCGAAGTTAGCGAAAATCGACTACGGCTACTGTGATGACATTAGATTAGATTTATGAAAAAACTTATTTTTGGCACTGAAAATATTCCAGCAGTATTTGGTAACACGCACTCAGACAAAATGGTGGATCTCTACAAACACTGCTGCCGGTTGACAAAACGTAAATACAAGGCGCGTTCCGAATATTTTTATGCTACGTTCAGATATTTACTCTGTCCAAAGGTACAAGCGTCCAAAGGTACACGTTCTTACCCTACATCCTGATGGATATTATCGCAAGGAATATTTGGTTTCGATCATTTTTATACGACTTGCCAAAGAATATGAAGTGTATGTGGTTTTAAATTGACATCGTTTAATGCTCCCCTTATTTTATGATGGAAGTAAATATAAACACTATTTAGTTACCTGTAGGTACTGCAAAATAGAGACTATTCATAAAACATTTATGCAAACTTAATTTCGAATTTTTGTGTTGTATATAAAACCGAAATGCATTTTAAAAAGATTTTTTAAATATATTCATAAATTTTGACGGTTATTTTTTTTCTTGTTTTATAATTTAGTTTCGTAGATTTTATCAATTCCTTCATTAATTTTGTGAAATATGTCGTTTCCAATACATTTCAGTTCTATAAAATTCACTGCGCCAGTGAGCAAGTTGAAGCATTATACGTAAATTTAGAAAATATACAATTTGAAAAAATAGGTCATATTTTTACATTAAAAATTAAATGAAAGAATTCAGTAAACCTTCAGTATATTTTAAATTAACGGGTACATTTAAAATTGCTGGCTTGAGTTAGAATTTTTATTCCTCAAATGTTAAATTTAACACTCTAAACAGTGTTTATGGTACATCACCTTCGAAAAAACTAGTTTTTTATTTAATTCTAATTGCATCCCAAAGAGTTCTAGAGTTCTTGATGAAATTAAAAAAATCCGTAAAAATATGTATAAAAATGTAGCCAATGGTTTATTTAATCTATTTTGACTTGTTGGAGTTCTGGGCAGCGCCTCAAGAGTAGCGATATTTGTTAACGGTCAAAAAAATTAATTTCCAATTTTGATTTTTTGTTGGAGTGCTGGGTAGCATCCCAAGGGCTCTAGCGTTACTTGTTAAATCTCAAAAGAGTCAACATCTTCAAAGGTATTGCAATTTTTTATATCAAAAACATTACGGAAATTTCGTTGGAAAATTTTTGTTGGAGCCGTGGGTACCGCCTTAAGAGTTCTAACGTTAATTTTTAATGTTCGATTCGATTTTTAATGTTCAGATAAATAGTTCAAATAATGTAATTGTTAGTTTGGCAACCCATATTTTCTTTCTCCCTTTTCTATATTTATTTTTACGGAATTTTTTAAATTTTATCAAGAACTCCAGAACTTTTTTGAGTAAGTTAAATCTTCAATAAAACAACAGTTTTTCGCAAATGAGGTGCCAAGTTCACACAAGCCTCTAAAAATACTATTTTTTCAAAATTGAAGCCACGCACTTTGTTTAGCATTATTTTGACTTTATAGTATAAAGTAAAACTTTAACGATAAAGATCGTACCATATTTTTTGACATAATTTTAGAAATGCTCAATAAAAATCCAATTACTTACAATTTATTTCACTTTGTGTTTCGAAAAACAAACGCATCAATAAATATGAATTTTAATTTGATCAGTAATTTCAGACACATTCACATACATAAATCTATTCTCAAGTTAACTATACCTATTTGATTGCTCTGGTAATCCATATGGATAGTTTTTAATGCCATTTTAAATAATATGTATAACATTTACTGATGTTGTGATATAGAGTTTAATGTCGAGTGTATCTCTGTTTTTTTTTTTTTTTTTGCGACATATTAGTATACTTCTAGAAAATAGCAATCGTCTATAGAATAATAGCAATTTTTAAGAAAAGTTCACATAGACTATATCAACGTATCATTAACGAAACTACTGGCATACTTGTCTATATAATCGTTATGTTTGTCGTGAATTAGCTTTGATCATCAAAGCAGTTCGTGTAATAAAAGTGTTTGATGTGTGGTGTCGGCACCATGATGGACGGATCTACGCGGTTGCTATTAAACGTTTCATCATACAATTAGTATGGTTACGGTTTTCCGGAAAAGCCGTTCTATTGCCAGTACGTGATCGTGTCCCGGCTCTGCACTTATGTGAACAGAGCACATGGATCTGCTACTTGCTTACCGTAATTATTGATATTACCCGTCCAGTACTCCTATCATTTCGAGTCCATTGTACGGGAAAAAATAAGCATTAAATTATATACAATTTTTCGAGAAACACATGTGAAGAGGAGGTACGCTATTGTTATAACACACACATACATAAGCAACAAATGGATCTATATATTTACAAACATATAGAAGCATATGTAACGTATAGATGCCAATGTAAAACAGTATAAACCTTCTGTTGTTATTCTTATTAAAATTTTTAAAGAAATCGACATGCGATGTGTAGGTATACACAAACGGGGGAGATACACCTTTTCATGTGCTTGACATATTTTCTTACCGCTATATTTTCCATTTTTATCCGTCTTTGTATGTATGCAAAACGGATGTGAAACTAACGGAACTGTGTCGATTTCTAAGAAAATTGGTTGATTATAGCCACTGTTCTGTAATTGCTCGCTTGTGACTTATGTTTAAGCAGACATGAACAAACTAATTGCATAGGAAGTATTTCTACACTAATGGGAAGCTTGGACCAGTAATCAAAACATATTTTTTTAATCATTGTTTCGTTTGTCGTGTATTCAATTATGGCTTTGCAGCAGTAATAAGTCCAGTTGCTTTGTATTGGAAATATCTGTTTAAGTTCTTAGTTAAGTATCAATATAAAGTAGTATGGATGAAGTCGATTATTTCAAGATTTTTTAAGATCTAGCAACAGCAACGATACAATTTACAAAATTTGTTTGCGTATCACAGATAGATAGAATAAATTCTGATAATTAATCAATACAATTTTCATATAATTCTTTTCCTAATTGTGAAACTATGATGTATACGTTAACAGGCTACAACAGTTCCCATTACTTCTTTTAACAGAAGGACAATAGGGAAACAACAAGCGCTCATTTTCCGAAATTGGGAGTAAGATAATTATACAAATGGGTTCTAGAAGACAAACAATAAAAAATTGCTACATTTTGTCCCGTGACCGGCAAAGTTAACTTAATTAACAAATCTGTCTTATGTCCAATGTGATTCGTCTACATTAACTTCATTCGATCGTTCAATAAAATTTATTATTTTCCATGGAAACATTTTATGTCCCGATTTGAAATGTCATATCTACACATAACTTGCCTTAAGTGAGGAATAGTCAAGATCATTTTTAGCAGAATCCACATTCAAAGATCTATGCCGCGTAGAATATTTTTGCAATCCAATGGATTTTTTAAAATTATGAAGACATATATGTATATTTATTTCTATTGTTACCTGATGCAACACTTTCTTTCTGTGCTGTTCGACATTACCTTTCCATATTTGTTTTTCCACTTATCCAATCAACAGTTTTAGTTTTCCATTCTAATTCGAAGCCACAACCTCCTTCCAGGGACACGCAATTTTCAGTCTCATAATCTTTGTAATATTCAGATCCTGGCTCAACATGTGGGTCATTAAAGTCGTCAAATTCCAGTACTATTTCTGTTTTGAAGGCAAGGAGAGGTGGCTCTTGAACATGACGCATGTAACAAATTGGGAACATTGACTTAATTCTCATTTTGTTTCAACACTTGCTATTAACTTTAGAATAAAAAAACAAATGTCTTTGTAAAGTAAATTTTCACGATAAGGTTTTTCATTGAAAAAACGGCAGTTCATCATTACCTCATTAAATTTCATTATGCTTTTCAATTCAATAATAATCTTACACGTATCTCTAACATAGAAATAGATTAATCGTTTCAAAAGTATTGACGATCGACAACATCAATAAGATGTCATTAATAAAGATTTATAAAAAATCATCTTACATCACATTACAGTCTATGAACTCAATTTTTCCTAAATTTTCGGGCTGTGTTCCTGTAAGTATTATTACTATTACGACTTGTGTAAATAGACATGAATATTCCGCTTATTAAAGGTATTGTTACCTCTTTAAATTAGTTTCATCACCATCAACATCATTGTATCATCGTAGATAAAGATTATGTAAACATGGCTAGCATTTGTTTAGCTATTTGTTAGAAGTGATATATTGTAATATTCCATTTCATAATTTTGGATAATTATCTATTTTAAATAATTGTTATAGTAATTTCTTGATCTTGCAAAATATTGACACCGAGTTTCTTTCACACTATGTTAATGTGGAACGGACAAGAGAATAACATAAATGAAGCAATTATTTTGAAACAAAAGTGTAGTATTTAAAATCAAAATTATACCATCTGTCTCTAATATGCTAAAGCACAGCAGTTTCCGCGATTACATTATTTTTTTACTTTTTAATTTGACCTATATAACAGGCTTTAACTTTTTATTTATAGACAACATTATTTTAGTTGTCTGGATAAACTGTTGTTTTTACATTAGTAAGTAGATTTTTATTGTCACATTAAAATTTCCATTACGGCGCCGCCACCAAAGTTACATTAACCTAACTTAGAATTAAGCTTTCCTACACGATATCAATTAGGAGTTCCAATCATTAAATATAGAAAAAATATTTATAAACTTTTCTGTTTTTGGATTTAATATGCGAAGATTAATAATGATACATCTATCAAAGAAAAATTAAATAAAAATATTAATATAATCATGTCTTATACACTAACAACAATAATTTAAACACTATACATATTTAAGTGATATTTCTGATTTCATTAGTAAACTTTCTTTTAGTAGAATAAATTGTTAAATTTTCTCAGATTTAGCTTATACGAAACAGTCTTTGTCTTTCAAGTCTAGCATTAATTTGTCTTACCGTGCTTACTTATGAATATTAAAATAATACAATTTTCTAGCTGTCACCAATCTGATTAGTTGCTAGTGGCAATTTTTCGAGCTACCGTACACCATAGCTCAAAACTTCTTTAGTCGTAAGACTTTAAATGCACTTCACTGTTTGTGTAGGTACTGAACAATAACTGCATGGCTTTTTTCTTTCAATTCTTTCTATTATTCCGACTACAATCAACAAAGTACAAAAACCAACTAGATAGAGATAGATAGAGAACTATACTCTCAAATGTACCTACTTATCGCCTTGTTCTTCTTGTTGCAGTTTTGTATTGTCCTTTAAAACACTCTCCAATTATTGTTTATTTGTGCTTAGTGTTCTTAGATCATTTAAATAATGAACTAAATTTTGCTGCTGCTATGGGGTTAATGATAAATTATTAATATAATTTAAATTTATGTGTGATTCCTTGTTAGCTAGTAAAGCTAAATGTGCATCATTTGACGCAGCCTAACAAGTAAAATTTGGAGTTAATCGTAGTATTCCTGTCATACAATTATATAATCCGTTTAACCCAAGTTTTTCCTACTAAATTCTGTACCAATTGTTAGAAAATAATCCTTAGATGCTCTACATACTAATTAACTAAAAAATTATATCTTTCTTGTAAAGGCTCAATTTCAATGGAAGTCGAACAACACAAATTATATTAGAGTAATGAACATACCCGGTAATTTTGTTAATATTTTGAAGGGTAATAGGTATAAATGCTATGTTAGTTATTATGTTTACTAATTTATTACGTAGAGTGCTTTGTAGATTTGAATCTACTACTTTGTATTGCATACATTATCGAGTAGTGCATCTAGTAGTAATCTTGTTTGATATGTTAATAGGATTGTAAAAATTTCATTTGAAACCCGCGTTCTCGAATCATTACACATTGAGGAGCTTCCTCAGTCAAAATCTAAACCAGGTAGATGAGGATTGGAAAAAGTCCGGGATATACGAGATTAAATGTGGAGATTGTGATTTAAAATATATAGGACAAACTCGAAGATCATTAGAAATTAGGTCGAAAGAACATAAACGGTGCATAAAAAATAAAGAGATTTTGAATTCTGCCTTGGCTTATCATCACGTTCAATCTGGACATACAATTGATACAGACAACATAACATTATTAAAAGGAAGTAACAATAAAAACTTAGATATGTTGGAATCCATTTACATAAAAAAACACGAAAATAAAATTTTAAATAATGATTTATTAATGTTGAATAATATTCTGTTGGACCTCGTAAAACTTGTATAATCGTTTTTACGTTATTTATACATTCTTGTTTATTGCACATATGTTAGTCATTTTTTGTTATGTACCTACGGTAATTTTTTGATGTTTTTAAAAATTTTTTAATTTGTACAACATAATATAGACGTATCAGTGCACTGATGATGTGTGGTGTGACCGCATGAAATGCGCATATGCATGTATAATAATACATAATTTTGCGAAAAAGTTTGGGTTTTATTTCAAATATTATAAGATTGTAAAGGCTAACTGTATTCAACAGCAAGAAGTTTGTACAACAAGCCATGGTTAATACCATAATATTCATTTTATGGTAATAAATTCTTATTTTCAAGAGACATTTTGCTATCAATTCTTCAAAAACCTTAGATATGAGTGGAAGTACTTATATACGACAGAGAGTAAAATTGGCGTGAACTTTCGCGTTATTTGCATGCAATATAGATTTATTTGTAGCCTTTCATGAAACAGAATGCCCCAAACCAAGCAATTGCTATAATACCCCTGTAGGAACCCCACACGGAAAGACTGGATTGTTTGACCCAAACAAATTTTACTTGCATTCACCAAATTTATGGTTGAATATGGGCAAACAAATATATAGCTGTTGGTAACAAATAATTTTGTTGGCTATATTTAAGTGTTTTAACTAAATATTTCTTTGAATTAAGCAAATATTATATTTGTATAATCAACTTGTTTAAAAACAACAAATAGATTTTGTTGAAACCATTGTTTTATTTGTTTACCATTACGTTAAGAAAGTATTTTACCGAATTATTTTGTTGCGTCACGTAAATCCTTTAACAAAATAATTTGTTTGCTAATAACAAATTTTTATTTAGTATTCAGTTAAAGTAGCAATGCGTATATATCCTTAACAAAATATATGCCAACAAAATGCATTTGGTTACTGTAAACAGCTCGGGTTTTCCGTGCAGAATCAGTTGTTTTACTATTGTTCCCAGCATTCATATTTAAATTTTATAAGTAAGTGTCATCGACAACATGAAGTTTAAGTTGAAGAAACTTAAAAAAAGCAAATAGTACTTTCGGATGATTAAAAAGTATCTATAATCAATCTGATTCTGTTCTCGTTTAATAATTATTGTGAAACTTATTTTAAACTAGATTTTATGACGGTATGTTTCGGAAATAATGTAGTTTTGGGTATTCGCATTAACGAAATACGCCAGGAAGAGCCATTTTTAATTTCTCTAACCTTAAGAATTCTTTTCTATATCTTTTATACTCACGGACTATTTCGCTGGAATTATATCTACGTAGAGTTATTATATATATGTCATGTGTAAGTTTTTTGATACCCAGTACGTATGCACATACATCATTTCAGGCTGAATACGCATGATATGACCATAGTCTAGACAGCGAAAAGTACTGCAACGTCGACGAACAATGCTCCAAATTACATACATCACATGCAGATGACGTATTCCTATTGTGTGTGCACAAGATGCTCTCGCTCTTCTTACGCGGCTGCTCCGTCTTTCACCGTCAATCGTATTCGAAGCTCTTCAATGGAAACAATCCTCGTATCCGACCTTACACAGATGTAAAGATGTAGACGCATTATAATAATAATTCGGCCTTTGTGTGTTGAAAATTACAGGACTTGTGAGCCGATCGGCGTACGGTTGAGTCACGACTTTAAAAAACGTGCAATGACAATTTCGATGTTGTTTGCGGATTCCGCTATCGTTTAACTTCGATGTTATGAGGTCGTGGCTGTCTTTCTCGCCTGTGAATTGCTACAATTTTAACTGCTCTGTTGGTAGTCAATAATTTTAAATTTTATTGCTACAGTTTTGTGAATTTCGAAGAAACAACAATGCCGAGCTAAACTCTCGGATCAGTTCGCAGAACAGATCAGTAGAAAAGTTAATGCTATATGACGAATGAAAGAAAAAGGTTTGAACGAAGGAAGATATCGAAACATTTCAGTATGAATGTAAGAGCACAAGTTACGCAAGTAAGTTCCAATAGTGAACTGTTTAATTTACGACTTAAACTATTATTAGATTAAAATTGAAAATTGTTGAAAACACTAAATGGACAGGAAATAGAAAAATTGTATTAGTGTTCACCAATTTAACAGCAGTCTCTAAAACTGTGGCTAAACAGGTCATCTAGAAATGTTTGTAGGAGCTGGAACTATCAAATATATTTACTAAATATTTATAACTAAAACAAATATTCATGGAAGAAGACTGAAAAAGTCTCACAATCAGCCTATGATTATATCATATTAAAAATGGATAAAGAAAACGGAGGATATCTAGACACCAAACCAGGTATAGAAATGTGGCACAATAGGACAGAGTATTAGTCTATATTTCTGGTTATGTGGTGTGGTACTACAGCTCCTAACATAAAAGCATTAAATATAAGTGCCACAGAAGTAGGAGAAATTGTAATGATAGATTAAACAAATAAGAATTACGAGAACAATAATTAATTAAAATATTAACATAATCTAGATCACTGAGGATAGACACAAAGTAAGCAGTAGTTATTTATGTATCAAGGGATATATCTTGTGGTTGAAGATGTTTGCTTCTTTATTTAAATGAGGTTACTTATATCAAAAATATCGTTTACAATTATTCATCCACAACTGCAGGTGATATGAAACTAGAAATGGATTTGCTTTGGCTACAGCAAATATGTTGCACAATCTTACGAGATCTCCAGTTCTTGAGTATCATACAGTTATTATTAATCAGGTTCTGGCATTAAATATTTCTTTAATGTAACTTTTATATCTCATTACCAATTAATAATGACGCAGTTTAAAAATTGTCTACGTCAATTGATTCAAATTAAATCACTAAATTTAAATCGCTATCAACGAAGACTGTACTAGATTTCATTCCCTTATTTCTACAGCTGAAGACTAAAACAAACTACAGTTTTCGAATCAGAAAGCTTAAGGAGGTCATCATAAAATCATGCAGGAATCAGAAGAACTGGCTAAACTAAAATACTAAGTGACACCAAGTTTTTACTCTCGATGACACTAAGTACAAATTCAACTATCTTTCAGGCAGAAATATGTGCAATTGAACAACGCATCCAGGAATGCAGACATTACCAGGCTGCTTGTGTACATCTTCACAGCAGCACTAAAGACTCCAGAGACGTTAACCTTTGAGTCCAAGCTAACGTGGCACTTGAAGGTCTGCTCATCCTCAAAACTCTGATCCAAATGAACACTGTTAGAGGTTACCAGTTTGCTGGGGATGTGGCGGTAATGCAATTTCTGATGGCTTTGCAAAAATAAAGCTAAGCTAAAAGCTACGTTAGAGTTCATCTCAACAGTGAGATAGTGAACAAAAAATGTCGTAATTGAACAACATTTGAAAACTCAGTAAGGCAAAGTTGTTACTGCACTTCAATTAGACAGGCGTTAGCACTCTCACGGCTTTATTTAATGACAAAATCTTGCGGGCCGCAGTGAAACGAGGCATTGAATCCTTGATGTTAAAAATACTTTACTTTATGTCGTTACCAAAGCAAACACATCAGACATATGCTATTATTTTCAATAAGTTAATTTAATATTGCTAAATTAACGAATATTATTGACAGAGTTCTTCGACTCACTTATTCCATTGCAGTTTTGTAGAATATTATCTTGGGACAATTTGAAATGGTTAAAAACCAGTTGTATCATATTTATAAGTGAAACTACTAGAGAGATGAAGGGGAAGTGTGGTGCATCTGAGATTGGTTTGTTGAAACTTTACTGTATTTAAAATTAGGAGTGAATAGATCTTTCTTGTTATTCTTTTCATGAATTAAAAATTGGTTCCTAGGTTTTCCCACTTTTATAGGAAACTGTTAGAAACTATATCTTAATTTAAATTAGAAATTCGATGTTAGTACTATACAATGTTCATAAAATAATATTCTTATAGGTTGCATTATTAGGGTTTAATAGCCATATCCATATCAATTATTACATGGTTTCAATCTGTCAATACACACCGGGAAATTTTAAAATAACTTGGTAATATACGACTGGAATGCTTTTTAATTACAGCAAATGAGTTACCCATATCCTGTATAACTTGCTGATAAGCTGTCGAAATTAGATGAAACAAGATGTAAAAGTAATAACCTTGCAAGCAACGAAGCTCTAGCACTGCCTTATGATGCGTATAACTTGTAGTCAAAAACAATCTCATTACCTGAAAATAATAACTATTATAAAATTAATACCAGCTCAAATTAATAAGACAGGTGCGCACAGTCCACCTATTTAAAATTTCATTATAGAACGTGGACCGCCTGGAAAAGAGAGTTGCTTATTTGGTTGTTATGTACCGGAAATTGTTAATAACGAAACCATGTTGTTTAGATCATAGTAACTTAAGTGATGAGTGATACTTGAAATTTGTAACAATTAGATGATCTTCTGCACAGGTTTTTTACGGCGTCAAATTAACACGCTAAAACACTTAACAAAAATTTGAATAATACTTAGGTATACAAACTTTTGATCACATTCTTCAATTAAGATATATTTGAATTTAATGTGAAACTCCGGATATTCACCACTTATTTTGGACAGCAAACTAGAATAGCCGTATGTAAATTTGTATTGTTTAAACAGGATATAATTGTGAAACAATAGCGCGCTTTAAAAGATACAGTTTGTTTGCAATTTACCGTTATTTTTCAAATAGGTTTATCAGCTGATTAGAACGCAGCACTTTCTTTAAGCTCATCAGCTATAGACAAACAAAGATTAATGTAATTTATTTTTACATCTCAAATTGTGAAAATTTCATGGAAATAAATAAGAAAATAAGGTCCTAATTAATGCCTAAATATATATTCAATTTAATTAATTTGAATTAATACATCGAGACAAACAAAATAATTACTTTAATAATACAGATAACCGATAGCCATGTATGTATTAATATTAAATATGATATTTTTATTTTAATTGGACATTCATAGGTTGATTTAGTGAATGTGTATGTAAGTTAACTAAGCGCATAGTAATTAAAATTTTTCGGCGTTCTAATTTGTATATGTTCTGTAAACGAACAAATGCAAACTTAGAACGATACCAATTAAAAATAATTATCATAATTTTAACATAACGATGATGAGCTTGATAGGGAGTTCTCTACGTTTTTTATGGCATTATCATTGAATTTATACAAAATTAGACGTTAGATATCAAAATACAATTTGATGGTGTCGGTCGTATTTGATAACCAATCACTCAACATTTCCATATTTAGATGGTTTGTTTTCAACAAAATAAAATATCTTTATTATACCACCTTGTACTAAATAAAAGAAATTTAATCCAAGTCAGCACAGAGAAATTTTTCCGTTCATTCTCATACCCTTTGCTCAGGAAAATGTTATCAATAGCAGGCGTCATCAACATGTCAAGTGTCATACGATCAGTGCCAGATTGAGCTAGCGCCAAAGTTGTAGCAAATGTTAAAAAAAGGCTCTTGGTTTAATTTAGAATATACAATAAAACAGCGCCATTAAAACCAGGCTTTACTCAATTTAATGTGGGCAAATTTAGAGGAAACACTGGTCCAATCAATGTCAAGAAAGAGAATCTCCTCCACTGCAGTTACTGATCACTAAAGATAAATAAACGCACAAGACTGTTTCTACACTTGGTAAACACAATTCTAATAAATTTTGCATTGCAAAAGTGCAGCCCCATTAAACCAAGCTTTCTATTAATAGCAGTAATCGTATTTGTAGTTGCTCATCAAGGAACCGAACTAGTCCATGGTCTAGGCTTTCTTCTATATACTGACGATAACAGGAGTTCCTTTCAAGATCTCTCCTCGTATAAGAGATTGTAATTGTATATGAAATATTTCAAACAGATAAATCATCTGATGGTACTCTTTTATCGTTTACAGACGAAATATTATCAGTTTTGACGAGAAAAACTAATAAAATAACTACATTAGAGCCACTCAAGTGATCGTAGTATCGTAGAAATTTTCCAGCATTCTTCAGGCCAAAATGCACCCTATAGAAGATGTGTCCAGTTTAACCTTGAAAGAAATTATAAGAAAAACGAAATTATCATCCTGACCGACAGTCAAGGAGCCAGAAGTTCCTACACAATCAGCTCACAAATGGCTTAGGATTGGTCTTAGCTAAACGAGTTAGACAATGAAGACAAAGTCATCCTCATGTGGGTGCCGGAACACACCGGAATAGATGGAAATGAAAAAGCAGAGAAACTCCCAAAAAAGGGAGCGGAAACGCCTCCTTTGGGAACTGAACCTTTTTGCGGGATCAGTCATAGCATAATACTAGAAAAACTAAAATCTGATCAAAGAAAAATTAAGCACTGGTTTAATCAACATGGAATGGGACGAGAAAAAACAACTCTGGCAACCTACAACCAGGACATCTTCAATTAACTTATTACCGTGAGCAAAGATAAACTTCGCTTACTGACAGGAATCCTGTCAGGTCACTGTCAACTCCGAAGGCATATAAGAACAATTGAGCTAGCAGAGACAGCAGAATGACGCTTCTGCGAGGAGGAGGAGTGCATAGCACTACGCAATTCAAGGACTATGCACCTAGGATCTTATGAAATAGAAGAGCGAGACTTACCTAACATGAAGCCATCCCACATTCTAAACTTTCTAAAACAGATAGGCTTAGCAAGTCAGCGATGAAGCCGAGAAACCCTCATCCACACGCATACTGCCACCACTGTAACGGATACGTATAGTACATACATACATACATCGTAGTAATTCGCTTGTATTCCTTTGAAGTCGGTTGTTGATATTCATCACATACAATGACTTTTGCTTGTGTACTTGTGTAATGATTCAGAAAAGACGTATTCAGTATCTCTTTGGTCTTAATTAAATGACTCCTACAAAACTCTAGTCGCTTACTAGTGTTCTTAAATTTTATTCCACGCAATGGTCATACTTTTCGAAAGTAGTCCGTAATCGTGATCAGAACACTCTATTTTTTGATTCATGTCATTATAGAGATGCCATCTGAAACCTGCTTAATAGACACAAGAGATAAACAATAGTACCTATGTCAGGAATATTAAAACACGTAAATGTTACCTAAGTATACGAACACATTACGGTGTTGTAACAGATGGTATTGCTTCAGTAAAGTCCTGCGATTCTACAACCAAATATATACAGCGTATCATGTGTAATCAGGATGTACGAATTTAAAACCATATATGACCGATAAGATACTTATTAATATCCATACATCCATGCACATTCTCATTTGGCATTTTCACGACATGTGCTTGATTAATTTCTTAATTTATTTCACATTATACCAACAAAATTGCTATTGTAAAGCAGATGTTGGCCCATTTCCTCCATATTACCTAATTATAGTTTGGCAAATTTCGTACTAAAATAATTTATCAACTGGGCGGATTCGGCAATTTACGTTTAGGGTATAATATTACACCATTAAGTATTTTAAACTTTATTTGAAAAAGATTTACCATATACGAACGAAACCAAACTATGATAGTCATCTAATAACAAATAGTTTTAAAACATAATAGATGTAATGTAGGTAATGTTGCACAATCAATTTCCAGTAATGGATAATTTATATCAGTTCATTTTATTAATGCAGTAAGAGTATTTTGTTACGTAATTCAACCAAGATAATAATAGTATAAAGGAGCACTATAAAAAACTGACAAGGAAGGTTTAATTGTCTGTGAAACGTCGACTGATCTCTGAACAGCATTTCAAAATCTTTTCTTGTCCGACCCACCAGATAATTCAATAAAATTATACGAATCTGGAGTTTTACGATCTGGTAAATTTCTTTTATGATCGCTTCAATATTTTTATAGAAAGTATAATAAAAAGATATGGATACTTAGATAAGTATTACGTGCCTTAGCTTCGATTGGAATAATAAAATATAGTTATCGTAGTAATCTGCAGATAGTTTTAGATATTTGTTAAATTATTCAGAAAAACGGACACATTAAATGTGTTTATGAATATGGTGAAATTAGTCATTTTATGAGAAGACAAACCAGATTATGAATGCCTAATATCATGTATAAAATAAGCTAGGTTGTATTACTATTCAGCGTCAGTAGAGTAAAGTATGTAAATATATCGTGAATGAAGTATGCGAATAAATTGTGTCTGAACTGATTGATCATGGAACAACGAAAACTAAAACGGTATCAAAGGTGGTGGTAAAACCAATTACATCTAAAAATGTTATGACAAAAAGGAGCAAGTTGACTGTCATTATTTTAGTAACGGTAAATACAAGTAGCTCTTGAATGATTAGGATTATGCTTCGAAATACATATACGAAATAAATACTGAAGAAGTTTTGAAAATTTTACAAAGGTGTAATGGACATGAGCTAGCTGCTAATGAGCTAGAAAAAGAAGAAATTTTATCTCCACAGCTTTGCTCAAAGCCAAGATAGTAGTGGGCGTTCTAACCAAGGTGTAGAACATATTTTACACTCATGGATGATTGATAACAATTCTACTAATTGGTCAATTGGATGCTATGTCGCATAAAGGCAAAAAAACAATTTATTACACAGAGTGGTATACCGAAGACTATACAAAGTAATTTTTGGTAATGATCAAAAATTCCGTCCAAAATCTACAAATCTTCAGTCTTACATATTTTAATTATAGTCATAAATGAAGACGTAAAGAAATTATTTACAGAAATAAATAGAACCTTTTATTTGCAAGGAATGATATTGCACGTTATGAATGCACACGAAAGCGAGTATGAAGAAATAACTATAAAGTTTTTTAGTATTGTTGATTACCCTGTCAGTAGCACAACCCTTGCGCTGCAAGTAATGATTTGCATTATGTCAAAATGCGATTACTAGCTCTTAGCATGCCTGTCAAAAGTGTAAGCTATCATTCGTGCATCTTCTACAAATGATAATGAGTTATGTAACTTGTGTACCACTCTACAAATAATCACAGGAGAAGTGCTAAGAAGGTCTAACACGCCAAGAAAAAGATATTGTATTGATTTCAAAGAAAGAGTTACCTATATGGGAAACTGTTTTGATGAATATTGATCGAGTAGACCGTAGTTCAAGCGATCTACCTAATATTCTTGGAGTTCTTGCTGATATACAAAATAATGCCTACCTGTTTTTCTTGGAGAAGTTGCAGCGTTGCAGTAATTGTGTTCAATGGTCTCGTGACAGAACTATCGCGTCGTTTACATCACCACTGTTAATCACTTTGCTCCAAGCAGCAAATGGTAGATCAATCGGGATCCAATTCTCCAAGAAAAATGTCATCGTCCTCTCGGGGAATTGCATCTCGGCTCCCAGCGTTCTGTCTGGTTGAAATTATTAGTGGTATAATAAAATCTTGCTTTTGAAAATAGCTACCAGTAAATTTATTTCAATCAGATAAGTAAATAAAACTAAGTGTATCTCTTTTCAGGAAGCTATTTCCTTAGAGCTCTTAGTCCAAGCACAAGTATTTGTGCTAACATTTATGGTAACTACCACAGAAGTAGTGCAAAGACAGCAGATGTCTATGTTTTAAAGCAGCAAGGTATTGCATTTAAGCTGTTTAAGCTGTGTTCCACTACCTAGCGCAACTTGTTAACTAATATTGTCTTTCTACTATTGGGATTAAATGTTTTTTTTTGTTATTGTGCAAATTGTGGCTTTGAATAAATCTCTTTTCACAAAATACCATAATATATTATGAACAACTTTGTCACAGCACGTAATCTTGAATGTTCGCTCAAAATGCTGGTGAAAAATTTTCGCTTTTGTTGTGAAACACATGTAGTGTAAAGTTCGTATCAAATTATAAAACTTTCATCATATCCTCCCTAGAGTTACATCAGATGTCCCAGCAGTACAACAACAATTAAAGTCGTACCAACACATCTAGGAAACTAAAAATTTTTTGAGCCATTGCATGTTCTTATAGAAAATAAATGAGGAATTCCTATCATCAGTAGATATACCGTAAGTTTTCTGGTTATTAAATGCTATATGCGTGTATCCTACCTAACCTTTTTATTAACAATTGTTTAGGAAAGCAAAACGAGACCTACTAAGTATCTGCGAATTCGAACGGCCACATTTTTAGAGCTGATTTAAAGTGGTCAGAATTTTGACACTTTGACTACTTATGGTATGACACAAACTTTGGAAAAAGTATTTCTTGAGAGCAAAAGTGCTACATCTTTTCTGTAATAATTGAGCTTCTTGCATATTAATAACTTACCAATACAAATTACTTTTTAAGATGTGATCGTGCAAAGTTTATACCGTTTTCAAAAATCATTTTTTAGCCAGTTTCTTTGCTAAAAATCTGTTTGGATTAATTCTACAAAAAATAGCTAAACTTAACAGCAACAAATTGAGAATGTGCTATTGGTACATTTAACAACCCTATTAATTCATTTAAGCATGGTTTTATCCATTTTTTATTTTCATCCTCATTAGAAGTAAGCCACCGAGAAGAAAATTAGCGTTATTACTACAACTAGTAGAAAAATATATCGCTACATTACGTCTACATTCCGATGTATTTCGGTATTCTGTCGAGTCATAATTACGGGTTTAAATTACAATTATGTCATACACATCGCATAATGACAGACTGCAGCCATATCATTAGACTATTTCGCTTTATCATTTCATATTCACGGCGAGTCTCGGAAATAAGGAACAAAAAAACTTTGTTTTTCGCGCTCGCACAATTACATGATTATATGTTTATTTTAATTAAGTTAAAATAAAATGGATTACGTTAAATTGTAGAGTATACGTCTGCTATTTTTTGTGACAATCCGAATCCGGTAATGATTGATCAGTCTCAACAGTCTTTTTGTTCGAATAGTTATAGCATTACAATCCAAAAATAGAATCCACTGCCCAATATGATGACAAGTTGTTAAACTTGTTTTTTAAAACGTCTAGTGAATTTCGCTAACAATCTCTTAATATGATGAATGGATGTAAGTGTGAGAATATATGGATTGTGTATTGGATATGTTTTCAGATATATGTATTACGAGAAAGTATATATGATTGTTTAATGATAGAAGACATAAAATTCTAATTCAAAATTTGGAATAACAAACGATAGTGTAATTTGAGTCCTATGAATGCTTTCATGACTAGAAAAAGTGGTACTGAAGGTATTTAGTTTAAAAAATCGTGTGGTACATAATATGTATACGAATAGAATGTAGTACCGATCGGTTACCTTATTGTCTTTAGTTGGAAACTGTCAATGTTAAGACATGCTTTTACTTTCTGAGAGTTTCCATTCAAGGCCATCTAAAGTCTCTGGACTGTACAGTAGTCTCTGCGTCTTATTTCCTGTAGTGATTAGTTCTAAGAATTAAGAACGACATTTACAAGGAAAAGGAAGACACGATGAAACGTTGTTTTGTTGTGAATGTTTCAACAGCAATTGTTTTATGGACGCCATTGATACCTTTAGAGATCAATTCACTTTAACTTCTATGAATTATATTCCTTACACGATTTGTGTATTGTATAAAAGATCAATAAACAGCTATACTGTCAAATTAACGACGTTTATGTCGTTTTATACATTTTTACAGTTCTAATTCGCTAATTCATGATATAGTGCTTTTAGGGAGCATTTATGCAGGGTATAATTTGTACCAGTTATTGGGGTAAGTTACCATTGTTCGTTAGGGTGGTTGTGACAGCTACAGACCTGTTTGTCACGTATTCTATTCCGACATATAGGATATTTCCTGTAAAGGAGTCCTACAGCTTCCATTGTGATAGCTATGTGTTGATAACGTGTAGTACTACATTCTGAAAAAAAATATTTATTTTCGCTGGAGTGCAACGACGTACTGATATACGCATTTTCTTGTCAAAATATGGTTCTTATTTAAATGTAGTTAATTAATTAATTTCTACTATTTTTCGACAGCTAAATCAAAAGCAAATACTGCACACTAAATGCACTAGCGAAATATTAACAACCTAAATCTCTATCTCGTGCCATTCCTTATGCATCATCCAGCAATATTTGTCGTAATTGCAGCAATTGTCTTTATACTGGAAGGTGGTAAATAATATTGTAAGGTACCCACTACTTAAGTAACATATTCTTTAACTACATTGCTTACAGGTAACCATCGTTATAAAAAAAATTACTACCCGTATTGAGAAATAGTAAAGAACCATTTAACTACGACATACATACGTGTTTATGTGCAATTAATGACGTCATTTATCTGAAACGATTGCTAATTATGTAATGTACATATCCGGGATGTGAAAGCTTAGCAAATGTCAAGTATCTGCGCGTCGCAATAAAATAATACCTGAAACATCATATCTGAAAGACAAAAGTTCGTAAAACCGCAGCCATGACGACAATTACGTAAAACAAGTAACCGTTGTACCGAAGCCATATGACATCTAGTGGTCTTTAATGAAACCTCGCTCACCGAAAGTAACCCATTCGCTTATTTGCTTTTGTACGAAAGGGCATAACCTTCAATTAGTATAATTATAGGAAGTTAATAATTCTGTGTATGTATTTTCTGTTTTCTTTTTCCATTATTTCGGTTTTTAGAAAACAGATGATGCATTACGTAAGTGGGTTAATGCGTGTTGTAAACTTAAAGCAGCAAGATGGTTTAACAACATTTACAATATTCAATTTGAATTAACTATCCAATTTATGTATACTTCAGTGTAACATTAGCGCATGCTTCTGAAGATTCATAATTTAATGTAAGTTGGTTGTTTGCTGTTCTTCTTTGTTGTATGGCTTTAGGTTAGTAGATACAAAAATGCGCTAAATAATCATTTTTTTACATTTGATATCAAGACCGCAAGAGGCAAGAGATATGAGCAAAAGTGTTCAAAATGTATGCCAAGATCATTTTCAGGAAAGAACTTTTCAAGTACATTGAAGAATGCATAAATTTCAATAAAAAATGAATTAATAAATCTTGTCGAACCAAATATATTTAAGAACAAGCAGAATAAAGATATCAAGCATTTGTAACGAAATAAATCCATGAAAAAGAGTTGATCCAGAAACAAAAATTGAAACCGTGTTTTAATAATAATGGAAGCAATTAATTTACTCTATTAAAAAAAGTTTGTATTACAGGAAGATGGAATAAAATATGCAAAAAAATCTAAATGAAAAAAGCCTTTATAATGATGAGAGCAACAGGGAACAATTTTGACATTAGGGAAACTATTACTAAAACGAAGCATAAGCAGAAATCTGCATTATCAGTGTAGCATATACTAAATTGAAAATAAAATATTTTCTTTAATTAATTATTTAAGAATTTAGCACATAGAATAAAGAAACCGAGCTATGTTATTGTTAGTAAATATAGCTGCTTAAAGTTTAGTGAAAGCCAGAGAATGCAATCATCGTGATATCTACATTATGGACTTATCTTTTAATATAAAAATGTAAACTTGGTAAATTCGCTACACATGTCAGAGGCTTACGCATGCAATTTTGCATTTAATCTAAATTATAAGAAAAAAATTACGTGGTGCATTCACGGTGTATGTAGTAAGCTCACCGATTCCAGCATATTTATATAAGTCGTGACTGCATACTAATTTGCAATCGCCCCCGTGGATGAAGAACAGCGCCGAAGACTTCAACACTCCCTGGATTGAGATCTTGGGCTAAGCCACAAGGTGGTGTTTCAAGATAAACAGCTCCAAATATGTAGCAATTTCCTTTTCAATGAGACTTCGCCCTCCTCCGGACACCGACTTTAGGATACTATGGAGCCCATCGGTCACCTATTTGAGCCTGGGGCTGGATACAGCCAGATCCCATCTACACTCGCAGCTGTGGTTAAAGTAAAAATTAAAATTTTAATATATTTCGCCTTCCTGACACCGATAATTACCTATAGTTCACTTTCGTGGTCCAGCATGGCGAAAACAAACTTCAAAAGACTAAAATTCTGCAGAATCGAATTGTCCGTTGAGTAGCAGGCGTACCATGGTTGGTGAGGAACTAGCAGATGCGAGAGGATCTCGGTGTGCCCTCGTTGAAGCACCACGTTATCTATTTTGCGAACAGGACCACAGAGGGCATCGGAACACTAGGAAATCCGCTCATCAGCAGCCTTGTCGACTTTGATCCGGACAGACCACCACCTAGAGTCCGAACTAGAAAGCCCCTGGCCATACACGATAATTAACCGTTAGATAAGTATAAAAATCTTTCCAGTCTATAACTGACTAAAGAAAGCCCGCACAATCTCAAACATCCTTGACTAGATGGGCTGTAACCAGCGGATTAAGAGGCCTAAGAACGGCAATTCGGCCTTAAATTAAACTATATTCAAAGTAGTTAAACAAATTTTATTATTTATTAATGAGCTTTCCAAAAGCTGCCTTTTCTAAGTAATGGTGCGAATATATAATACATATATATCAAACTTTTATCTAGTGCACAAATAATATATCAAAGTACACATTATTATGTATATGTACGTGTAAGTTACATTGTATTATTTATTTTAAGGGTACTGATCCAGAAAATGTTCAAACCGTGTACGCGTAAATACAAACGGAGAAATGAAATGGGGAGGAATTTACAATGTGATTGAAATCCTGCGACTGTGCCTCATCAAAACATCAATAGCGCCATGCACGGTAGCTTCCTTTTCCCGGATTTCAAATTAACTGTCATTGTACGAGGAGGAGAAGTGCGCCAGGACTTTCAACATTAACGTATTCACCCCCCGTCGAATCACGCCGACATCCTGCGATGCCAATTATGCGTACCGTGTAAACCGATCGTCGTTTATTCGATGCTCGTTTCTTAAATTTCACGACCAACAGGATTCGAGCAAATTAAAAGAAACGGCGCACAGTCGCTCCCAGAATGCGCCCCAGCGGCAAGCTTTGCATCGGATGATTGAGCTATTCACATGCTAAATAAGCTGCTAGATTCATTCAAGTTGAAGGAATTTTTTACGACGGTAAGCTGTGAAATGTTTTAATTATTGCAAGTTTAGAGCCTAAATAGTAATTTCTATCGATCAGGAGCACTGTTTCGGCTATACTAAAGAGCGAAATTAAATATTTATTTATCTAACTTCTTTTTTTGGTGGCATTATCAGAACAGTATGAGAGAGCTAAGTGACATTCATTATCTATTCATAAGAACAACATAAATATTGCAAAATGCACAACTCAACATATTACAAATGAAAAGCAAGTAACTTGATTGCTTAAAAAGACTTTTTAAAATTGAATAATTAGAAATTGGGTAAATAAAATGGGTTTTATAGAAATTAGTAAAGAAGAAACTCAATAGCAACAGATATTTATAGTGGAAAACCAGCTGGAAAATCCAGCTGCAGAATCAGAAAGACTAATTTTCTTTGGATTTAAGAGATCCTGTTAGCTCCAATGACGATGAATAAGTCCATCAACTATCCACAAACATTCTAAGCAAATTATTTATAGAACCAGAATCAACCGTTGGTTTAATCTGTATAATTATGGAGTATAACGTTTGGGTCAAAGTATTGTAACTACTTTCGCTGGTTTGTTGATGCTCCGAAAATATCTAATAGCACAGACATTGGAATTTGCAGAAATTGAGAACTCAATAGCAAAGCTCTGGTTAGAGAACTTCTCCTTTATCTTCTAGACCGATATAATCGTTATCCAAACTTGGCATAGAGGACATTTTGAACTGCCTGTAAAAAAATGGATAGGTAGAAATTCTATCGGATAGCCAAGTTACCCTGAGAGTACTGCAAGTTGTCAATTTCGATTCCGATGTGGTATTGAGGTGTCATAGCTCGGATGACTGGAGAATCATCACTGCATGAGGTTGAGATAAGTGCTTTGCCACTCTTAAATCACAGGTAACGAAATAATTGACATGTTAGTCAATTGTATGTCAGAATCAAAACCTTTAGTGTTCATCGACGTCTCAAACACCTGTATATGTGTCCAGACATAGAAGTCTAAAAGTGTCTAATCTCTTTCTCCTTAAATATAGAGCTTCGTAAGTCACTTTCGGAGTGCAATGGTTTAGAACTCCGTCAAGTTAATGAGAGCAGATCCTTCTCATATTTGAAAGAAGAGTATCCAGAAATTTTTCTACCCCAGTCTTCTATAGATTTAACAACTGAATTCCTGAATTCGAACTTCCATCATTGGGGTTGATCATCAATAGACAAAAATCGATAAATTTATGTTGAAAGTTTCTGATTCGGATATAATATCGATGGACTGTAGATTTGATATGATTGTTGTGTCAATTAAAAATGCCTCCATGAGAAAATTTCGATTCGTCCATCCAGATATTTTCGCAGAAAATGCATGAAGGTGAATACATAGCAACTGAATTCGAAATAGGGCAAGTTATTTTCTGACAAGACGCAGATAATTTTCTTCTAAGCTTTTAAATTTGTTATTAGTTATTTGTGGTACGTATCCGTAAATATACATATAAAACATTGTTTTAGAGGAAATTTCATTACCATTCTGATTGTAATGCAAAATGTGGGGTATTCTTTTAAAGCAGCTAAAAGGAGCTATGTTTAAGAAAACAAAAAGTGTATTGTATTACATTTAGTGATTATAAACTATATAAAAGTGTGTAATGTAACATGGAACGCAAATCTGTACACAGTCAACTTAATACCTTACGAATCCTTGAACTTCAATGTTCGATTGTATTTATATTTTATGAGATAGCTCCTGACACATGACCTAATAACATATCGATTTGTATCTATTTTTCTTAAAAAAGAAACATCTATAATTACGTTCAAGCAATTTAGCCGGAGAGATATTTTCATGATCTGGAACATTTATTAATTTAAGTAGCGCACAGCAATCACATTTCTTTGAAGCTACCCTTCACTAATTATCTATGATTATTTAATTTTTGTAAATAACAAATTATTATTAATTAATGGGAATAAATGTTAAATTTTATTCATTCTTATTTGAATTCTAGAAGGAGGAAAAATATTGGTTTTAATTTAACATCTTTGCAGGGGGCTTGTAATTCTAGTGGTAGGACATTAGAAATTATTTCGTTAATTCTTTGATAAGCAGATCAAGCAATCTACAGTCGAATTTTTTGATCTTGTCCGTTACGTCATGAGTAATATCAGTATGAATCGACTTATATGTCATGTTGACATTTCTCTCTAATGTACGTTAAATGGTGGTGATGGGTATTTTACGTATTACTTTTATATCTGTCTTTAATTACGCTGTTAATGACGTAACGGACAAGATCCAAAAATTCGACTGTATGTGGCTACTGTAACCTAGAGTTTGAAACGCTTGTAAAGAACATATATTTTGAGGCTAATAATTTAGGTGATACTAGTGTAAAACATTATTAGTGTATTGGTGATTGATAGTTATTCCCATACCAATTTAATATTTATCTGTGTCTCAAGCAGAAATAACATGATACTTACTACTGATTCTTAGGAACGTATCGAGCGGCAATTTAAAAAAACTTCGCCCAGGAATATAAAAATAATAATCATTTTTTTATTTTGCAGTATCTCTTAATAAAATTAATAAGTAATGTATATTTCAGTGACTAAAAAACATACCTTCTTTTGTCTTTTATTAAATTTACACAGTGAAATTTGATGTTAATGCATGAAATTTATTTTCAAAATAATTATTACATACATACACAATAATTAAATGTGTAAGTTAATATTAAGAAGAAAATTATGAATATTTAGATACTATTTTGACTAAATTTGAATATATTTTTAATCTATTAAATGTTATTAATTGAAATTAAAACTAAGCTAATTCTTTAGATACGTTCCTATTTTATATAATGTATTTGCACTGAATTTAATAAAATACAAGAAGAGATGTTTTTTAGTTACTGAAACTTATCAATTAATTGTATTAAAAGATACTAATGACAATTTTTTTATTCCCGAACGACGTTTCAAAATTGCTGCTCGATATTTCGTAATTCTGACTGGATATCAACTGAAAATCCTCGCAGAAATGTCAAAACACTAGCGAAACATAACCTAGAAATAACACTTTTTAGAACAATTTTTAGGTATCTTAGACTGATCTCCGCAAGAAACGGGGGTTCGTTTTGGACTCAGTAGAACCTGTACGTTAAATTGCTTATAAATTGCCAATTCAGTGGTAGACATTCGGAAGTTTAGCCAATGGATTTAATTCAAGTACAACGTTTGCTTGAAATTATTCCTCCAATTCCCATGAAGCTAAAATACACTTCACATAATGCATTATTAAATATGTACTTTTATTACTGCAAATGTCCACGCCTTAACTATAAAAAAATTATATGTATCTAATTCTTGCAAAATGGTGCACGCAGATAAAAAGATTGAAGTCGAATGCACGTATAAACGCTTCATATACACATATAATCTCGAATATTCTCGAACGCAGCTGCTCGAAATTTGCAATTTAGCTATTTCACAAATAGGGAAGTTATTCAGATCAAATACATATTTTACAACAAATATAGTCTATAGATTGTATTAAACGCATTTAGTTATTCCAAGAAAATGTGTTTGAATCAAAACAGAAATATTCTAGCATTAAAAAGATTTGGGTAAAACAGTATATTTTCTTAATTCAAGAACATTTTTCTCTGTGTGTAGGACCTAAACTAAGCATGTTTTGAACACACACGATTTTTGAAGTACCAAAAGATGATCCCGTTAAGACATCGTCGATCCGATGTATGCGTGATATGCTGATAAGGCCGCCTCTGCATGTATTTTCGTTGAAACCGTCCTCAGTGCGTAAATCATACCCGCAATTCTGCGACCAAGAATGTTTATATGTTCTTTCCAGTTCAAAGCGGAGTCAGTGGCGGATCCAAGGGGGAAGAGGGGAGGGGGCACGGGGGCACGTGCCTCCCACCCCCCCCCCCCCCAAACGACCCGACTGTATACTAGATAAAACATACTATTTCTAACAGAAAACAAAACACATGTTCTATGTTTACTTTGTATTTCTTTTGTACTTTACAAATAACAATCTTTATTTGACGTGATTGGGATTTTTTATTTATTGTTCATATCTCCAAAATATATGACTACGGTATCAAATAACCAGAGAGCCCCAGATAATGAGACGAATGTTTTAACCACTACCCTACCTAGCGAATGTAAACAAATTTGGGATTAAACTTTAATTTTTAAGTTCTTGCGTACGCCTATATTTTAGTTAGTTAAATACTTCAAAAACCACCTACGTGGGTTTTAAATTTCAAAAGTTTTCCCCGGACACCCCTCTACCCGGGGCGGTATTCCATACCCCTGGTTTTGCCCCTCCCCCTCAAATGTTTTTCTGGATCTGCCGCTGAGCGCAGTCAAGTTCCAGTCCTAAAAATGTTGCATGTGTGGTAGATGGAAGTTGTTGGTTATGAAACCGATTGACTAAACTATCACTTTTCCACATAGAAAATTTAATCAAATTGGTTTTATCTATGTTTAGCTTTAAATTATTTTCGGTTAATCATTTTTTTGTTATGCTTAATGTTTTGCATATTTCTGAGTTCAATTCGGTATCGTCTTTTGGTGATATCACTATTAAAGTATCATCGGCGAATATATTAAACAAATGATCCGTTATTAAGGGTAGATCATTTTTGTAAATCAGAAAAAGAAATGTCCGTTGGCAATATCATTTAGTTACTCAAATAGGGAATGTTTAATAGTTTGTGGTCTCACCTAAATAGTAATAATATTTTTCTTTTTTTGATTTGAGTCCAGTGTTCGGTTGAGTTGACCATCAAATTTTGTTTGTTGTTCTGATCGATTTATCATTCGCTATTGGAGACAAAGTGATTAACAACACTGACCATTAAACACATCTTTAGTTACACACAAATTGCACAGGAAGCGTTGCCGGGTAGTGAGATAAGCAATGCAGCTTAGGAAGCCTCTGCAATTAGCACCGACTAGAGACAAAACAAAAAGAAGAAATTAAGATAGTTACATCAATTGAAAATATGTTTTTAATGTATATTTAGCAGAAAATGTATTTTTAGAAAATATCAACTATCATAACACTTCCAGAAATTCAAAATTTTAGTATTTTACTTTTAAATCTAACATAAACTACAACTGCCAGATTCCCCTTCATTATTTCTCTAAACAATCTACACCTTTAAATTACATGACAATAAAAAATAAACCATAACAGCTACGACAGCAAGCAAGCAAAACAAAAACAAAGCACCATTCGCATATATTACTCACAATCCTACGACATAAAGCCGGTAATTAAAAGTTCACAATGCGATTACTTCACACCTTCTGCACACGTCGGTGCGATGTTTGTCGCTTGAGTGGTAATCAATTAGACGTCCATTGTTTTCCAATTAAAATAATAAACAAGACTGAGATCCTTTTATTTCTCGATCTGGCGTGTTGGATCGTGGTTTTTAGTGGTACAAACGTGTACTGGCGTCCCGTTGCGGATCAGCCGAAAGGAGGTTGCGGTTTCCTTTCGTCGAAGGTCTCTGTATTTGTCGAACGCGTTATCGCTGCCACCCCTGCGGTGGCTTTCTCAAAACCCTTTCTTTCCGGTTTTCTCAACGCTTTACATCTGTTGTGTTTATATTATATCATAAGGCATTGATCGTTATTGGATAATTTTTTCGTATAAGTTAATGCGTCAATCCAGGTCTAATTCATAACGTGTGTAACGGTTAAAAGAGAGATTACATAAAAACTCGACTTTTTTTAATTTTTAAAATAAATTATTAGCGTTTTTTTTTCCATAAATTAATGTCACCAAAGAATCATGATCAATAGTTTTCTAGTTTTCGATTCTCCTGAGATTGCTGTATCCTTTCATTTAAAACATTCTTGTATGTACGTTTCAATCACTACTTGTCATTCTAGAATACGTTTGAGACCTTTTAGTTCTCATATAAACGGAGAACCACACAACATGTTTCATAAAAGCTGACCTCCAAAGAGCCAACAATATATCAGTCGGCAGAAGATATGGTGACGCTGACAACCAACATTAATTAAGTATTTATTATTACCATCTTCGACAAGATTCCAAAAATAATTATTGTCGAACCAGTCGCGACGCATACCGAACGGCAAAGACCCAACTTGAAATAAGAAGAAAGTACAAGCGAAAAAAAGATGAGGTTCCGTCTCCTTCTCTTTCATTCCGCTTCCAAAAGAATTAATCACGCACCCGTGTTCATTAATTTCGAATCTGGTTAAAGAACAAAACGTACACATGGTGTATACATCTGTCCCGCAGACTGGATTTTTCCCGAAAACTACGCCTCCTGGTGAATGGCCTTTCTGTGAATGCGTGCGAGAGAAAGAGAATGCGGCCCCCGATGTCAACTGCGGTGGGCGGAGTACGGTCCAGCCCACCACACAATTCTTTGTCTTTCACAACCCCGGCACGACATTCACCTTCTCAATTATTCAAATTAATTGGAAAAAGAGTCTAGCACGTGTTGCTGGTGCTGCAATACACATATTATATATTTCTGTAAGTAGTAAGTTTAGATATCAGTTACAAGTACCTCAGAGCATAATATAAATTAACTCACACGGTTTTCAAATAATACGTCGTCTAAGCTTCAAAGTCAGATTCTACCGACACACGAACATTGTTCAAATTTCAAATTCTCTTCTCTTCAAATTTTACATTTAAGTACATATATGATTATTTTATATAAGTTTATTATGCGTGCTTTCGGGTTTTAACCGCATCATAGTAGTGTAATATATTTACAATATAACAATAAACAAAACACAAACGTAAATAAAAGTACAAAAGATACGAAATATACTAACTAGACCTGTCGCCATTAATATAAGTGGTTTCTTCAGAAGCAAAAAGTGAGTAGGAGATACTATAGAAGGTCACGGTAATTCGACGCACAAACCACGCTAGAGGCAAGAATCTTCTGATCAAAAAGTCGTCACGTTGAATTATGGTAACTTTCCGATTCGCCTGTAGTATAGTCACGTCGAGTTTCTGTGATCTACCAGTGTTTCCTACCCACTTTCTGCACCTGAAGGAGCTAGATTAGTGGCGAAAGAGATTTGGACCGTGAAAGCCTTAGATAGCGTTTAATAAAGATGAAGTTTAATAAACTAAATTTTCTTCGATACTAATTTTGCAGTTATAGTGAATAATAATAATTAGTAATAGTCATCAATATTCCTACAAAATTTTGTTAAAATTACTGATAGGTTTTACAAATTGGACTCTCAGTTGGCTAAATCAATTAAATGAATGGAATTAAAATTTGTTCTGAACTGTTATGCAAAACAACACCGCATTCACAACTTGGAGAAGATTTTTATTACAGTCCAGAGAAGTATCGAAAAAACTTACACCTTATAATAACAAAGATCTAGTCTTAGATATTCAAAAATATGCGGACATGAGCGTTTTTACTACTTACTACATATTTCAAAACCATTTTATTTTAACATAATATGTTTTTTAGCAATTTCTTAGAACATTTTTTGGATTTGTTAAACCTGTTACCTGTCAAAGATGTTTTGGATTTCAGGCATTCATTAATGCTTTTTAACGGGTCGATGGCCGCAGTGGTTAGGCGGCTGACTATCGTTGTGAGAGGATGATAGGCGCCGGGGTTCAATTCTCTGGAGGGACGGTGACATTTTTTCAGAGAGTTTAATCCCGGATCGACTTGCCATTCGCTGTTGGGAGCAAAGTGATTAACAGCGCGGCATCATAAAAGGCGATATGATGCTGTCACAAAGCCAGTTGAACACAACATACACACACAAAACTACACCGCGAGAGTTGCAGTGATACCCAGACAAGTGATACAGCTTACGGAGTCACTGCAACTAAGCACCCACCACATTAAAAAAAAATCACAATTGCGAATTAGTGACGAGAAGTTTTCCAACACTGTCTCAACAACCTGAAATACAACATTTTTTAAATTGAGCCCAATCAGACTACATCCACTTTTTGACACTTATTCTCTCGATCGTATCTTTCCATATTTCATTCATTCGTTCATCTAATAATAGTTAATCCAAAAAAGTTGACGAATCTGCCTCAAAATGATGATAACCTTTGTTTGGTGTTGAAAACCTCGAGAAATGCCACAATATAAAAAATCAAAACAGTCCTGTAATAGGCGGTCGTCGTCTATTGTTGGAAATCTTTGTGCGAACGTGTGCAATGAAAATAGATCAAGCATTAAAAGCGGACCACGTGGTTCCGACCTCCTAGATCTTGTCAGCGCAACTCCGAATGCAAGATTTAATTTCACTGCAATTCGCATCTCAACCTTAATTGTATAAAGCCTCCAACAATAGACTAATTCCAATCCCAAATTATTTTCATTGCCTTCGTTCGCAGGGTAATTTCTAACAATAATACATGAGAGCATATTACAGGCATTTTTTGGCTCGTTTGGTGTTGTTCAGTAACTATTCAGTACTCAACGACGATGAAATCCATTTGGCTAGAACATGAAAGGTTCATTTATAGAAAAAGTGTAACGCTTCTGTAATACACATCAGCCCATTTTTCAATAGACAGAAACAATATTTGCTGGAGTGGTCACAAAAGTTGATTTTCCACAACTGTGCCTATTTTTAACATCCGATATTTTTTACTTAAATTCTGCAATTTACCTAGACATTGATCGCTTAAAGTTTATATCATAGCAGCAGCGATCTCCTTCCCCAATAACCTATCCAAATTAATGTTTTTCACTTTAAATTATTGTCACTTTGTTGTAATGATAGTTTCTGCATGTTCTAAACTAGCAAAATGTTTAGTATTATATCGAAAATATATCTTTTCTGAAATTTATTTGAATGGTAGGTTGATTGTTTTGCAAAATGTAAAAAATCCAAAAGCACATCCTTTATGCCCAAACTATTGCATAAAGTATTACCTACTTATCCTGCTACATAACAATTGCCTACATGTTCAATACTCTACAACTTTTGATCTATTCTTAGGTCACTGGAAAACAATGATACTGCTACAGTATACAGTGTTGCTACAGTTTTCTTAAATCACAGTATAAAAATGTCGAAGTGCGGTGCGTGCTCCAAGAAAGTATCGCGATACGATGACTCTGTTGCAATAAAGGCTGTGGCGAAACATTCCATCTGTGTTGATGTTTCGGAAGATAACAACTCTTACTGGTAACATCAGACAATGGGCTTGTGATTCTTGTGAAACTAATCCTAACCTACAAGTTGTGTCGAGCAATAAAAACTTGGAACCACCAAACAGTGAAATATACCAAGCGGTGAGTCTCCAACAAATTAACGACTTAATTGCAACGAAAATAAAATATGCTATAAATCAAATAACTGAAGAAACTATCAACCTACTAAAGAATGAAATCAGTAAATTACACATAAACAATTGCAACTTCCAAAAAGAAATCACCAATTTAAAGTTTACAAAGCCGTACAGAAAATCACAATCTGAAAAAATAAAATTTTCAGTCCATATCACAACTCAAGTTATATCCAAAGCAGAAAATATCAAGTGCGACGCACAAAAAAGTAAAGATGCAAAAAATGTAAACAAACCAAAAATTACATAATAACACAAATAACGGCGACACTGACAAAAAAAAAAAAGAATATGCTGCTGTCACAAAAGAAGCTGGAGAAAAAAGCAGTAAGAAAAATCACTGTATTTAACCGAAGAAAAAATAGAAAACCTAGAACGACAATTATGGGATCAAGCACAAGTACCAACTTAAAAGCGGTAATGAAGTACTCTTATCTGTATATCTCCAAACTGGATAAGGACACCACCGTAGAGGAGATCATAAAATATTATTTTCATTGACATCTATTCCTCGTTCAGGCTGGGCGTTCGTTCTGAACAGGGTAATTTAATGGAAGAAAGCCAATAAACATAGAGATAATTCATTATACCATCAAAATTTTTGGGACTCAAGTTGAATTGGGACCTTAGAAAATTGTAAATTTTCTTGTATCACTGAACACTGCAAACGGAGGAAAATCTAAAAACTGTACATTTTCGATCTCAAGTCACAAAAATAATGGACAATTTACATTTCGAACGATGTAACCGCTTGGCACGCGATTTTTTATTTCGAATGCTGTGGAGTTGATACTTATTATGACAATTTTCACCTTATTGTTGTATGAAATCCATTTTTTCTTTTGAGAACATGAACGTCCAGCAGTAATTCATTTATACTTGCTGGAAAAAGGACAGTGTGACCGGATCGCTTAGACTCTGGGGCGAAAATCTTTCAGAGCCAACAAAGACACTGAATCATTTTTTTAGAACGTAATCTTTGAATTTTCACAACGAGTGTTGTAGTTTGACTGGTTTTTCAGATCATAAAAATCAAATAGTATCAGCTTTTGAGGAATGTGAAAAAAGCGCAACAATATAAACTGAACGGTCATTTAGTAAGTAATATAAATGAATTTGTACGTGATATATCATTGGTCGGAAGTGTATAGGACCAATAGAGACACTAATGAAAAATTTAATATTTTTTTGTCTGGGTTTCTGAGATATTTCAATGCTCCCAGTAAGAAAAATTCCGTTTTAACGGCGGTTGGAAGCCTTAAGGAAATTTTGATCTTAGGAATACAATTAGTTCCTTACAGTTAATAATCGCTGAGCAGATTTTTACACTATATATGACCAGGCAATTGTTGACTCGAAGCGCACCTACTATGACCATCAGCTACTGGCAGCAACAAACCCAAGTAGAGACATTTGGCGTATAATTCGTTCCCAAACTGGTTTGGTTCTACCTATCCTACTTGTTTGACCTGAGAAATCTTGCTCAAGTTTACTTTTTTATCCTCAGATAAAGTCACATCTAAAACGCAAAATCCGCATTTTTAATTTAAATACAAACAATAATCCCTCTTCTCTTTTTTTCAACCAACAGATGTAAATGAATTATCAGCAATAGCTAAATTAAAGAACGGGAGATCGTCGGGCTGATGGTATTCCTAGTTGTTTTATAAAAAAAAGCTATCAGTTTTGTGGATTTTTGCACATATCATAAATGATTCTTTATCGACTGGAATTTTTCCGGACCTACTTAAACAAGCTGTGGTTGTTCCAATCTCAAAATATCAAAAACTACAGAATTTTAACAAGTTTTTCTAAATTATTTTGCATACAGTCGTTTGTTGAAGTTTCTTGAAAGTTTAATATCATAAATAAAAGTCAGCATGGTTTTATTAAAGGGAAAAATACGGATTGCACTTTTGAATATTAACCGCTTTGGAAAACAGACAAATAACCTATCTTTTACTGGATTTGTCTAAGCATTTGATAGTATAGACCATTTACTCTTACGGAAACTTGAACACTATGGTATTGATAATGCTTTAGCTTGGTTTTTCATACCTAAAAGATAAAGGCTGCTCTTTCAGATAACCTGATTCTAACAAAAGGCGTACCAAAATGTTTAGGGCCGTTACTTTTTATTATTATATCGAAAATAATCAATTGATTACTCTATTAATAACTGGAAGTACTCTAGATTTCGAATTAGGTAGCACTTATATAAACACGATTGTTAACCATAAACAATCTTTTGACAAGTCTAATGTAATATTCTTCAAATGTAACAAATCTCAAACTTTCCCAGATTGGTGAATATTAATAACCGCGACTATTCAGTGCACTTGTGTTAGGCTGTTGGGCCTTACAGTCGATGAAACCCTAAAATGGAAAGAATGTCAATGCTTTCCTGCTATTGCTTCGCGATTCGTCGACTTAATATAATTGCATGTCCTTCGCTGCTACTCGAACATAAAATATGGGATCGTTGTTTGTTGACCTTAATAGTTTTTTAACAGAAAAAGATTTTGCGTGTAATTAATAAACTTGAGTTCAATCAAAATTCTTCAAAATGAATAATACTGTATATGGTATTTACATATTTGAATTACTGATGTTCTTATGGAAAAACAAAAATTTATTCGAAGATTGAATTACAAAAGTACAAGAATGCTACCGTTATCCATGCTACTTAATGAGAATAATTTAGAATACAATTGATACTATAATAAATTCATCACATACTGTTGCGAACTTGTCTGTATTTAGAAAACACGTATATAGTTTATTACTGGAAAACAATGAATTCTTAACTTGGAATGTATATACTTAAGCTTTGTTTTTTTCATTTACATTTGAACTTGAATGAATCAATAGATGTTTGATATTTGTAGTAGTTTAAATAATATCTGCTGCCAGTGTTCAGTTCCAGAATGATTGCTACGCCATGTTACCTTGCTACGTCTACTCTTCTCTTTTTCTCCTAAAAAACCATCTTACAAGAGGGGTAAAACGTTAAGAATAGCAACAACAATTGTCTACTCAACAGTCTCTTTCCAGAAATTATTCTTAAAATAAGCTATTTAATATATTTCAAAAATATATTTGGTAACATTGATGACGACGAGTAATGACAATTTCCGTATTCTGCGTGTCATGCTTAATTAGCATGTGATAGTAGATGCAATTCACGTTAATATGATTTTAAACTTTAAACGAAACTTAACAATCGTGGCATTTTGAAATTTAAATGTACCAGAAAAGAATGTGAGTATACAAATTTATATGAGGGTATCATTGTACAATACTCGTACGTTACTCTTTTTAACAATCAAAAGCGAATAGATAAGCAGTCACCCATACCAAGCCCAAGTTTTCTTAGAATTGGAAATATCGACTCGTGTATTCACAACCGATTTGAAAGCGACACAAAATAGCTGACATATTTATGCATTTCTGAGAGAATATATATGGATGTATAAGTGAATACAAGGACGATATCGTGTAGGACGCCTTTACACTCCTTCGTCAGCCTCGCGGCGGGTTCAATACGCCCGCAGGCGTAGCGCTCCACCTTAAAGCAGCATCGTTCGTGTTCCCATTGTATTCGAAACCGTGTGTAAGTAGAGTGCAGCATGTAGCATACCGCAGGAACGTATAAACATTCGTTCGCATTTATAAAAGGCTTCTATTGTTGACAGTTGGTTACGTCTCGTTTGTTTACAATGAAAAGTATTTCGTTTTATCGCTTCAAACAGGATTTTTGCTTCGCGGGAAACGAGGGCATACCTTGTTAATAAGGCTAATAGCAGAATATTACATATTATGCAATCTAATGCAATCTAAATATTCATTGTAAGGAATTTGATTTGCTGACGCTCTTATGATTACATGATTTTTATACTTACCTACAAATTCCTTACTAGTTTTTTTTTTTTATGTGTGGTGGGTTCTAGTTCCAGTGACTTCTTAAGCTGCATCGTTTGCATTGATAGTCATACAAGCGATGTGTAATTTTGTGTGTGTATAATTGTATTCAAATGGCCTTGTAACATCATTATATCGCCTCCCAACATGCATGGTAAATAGATCGGAATCCAATTTTCTAAGATACATGTCACCGTTCTTCCAGAGAATTGAATCCCGGCTCCTATCGTTCCGTCACAACAATAGGCAGCCGTCTAACCACTGCGGCTATCGACTTATTTATTTTAGACTAATCCACTATCAACAAATAAGTACAACCACCTTTGCTGAGAAGAAAGATATGGGAAAAAATAAATTAACTAAATGATGGATGTAGTTGTTTAATATCAATAATTGAACAAATAATTTCAAAGTTCAGTCTCAAGAAGATTTTGCTAAAGAGTGAATCGACTCAATTAAACATAACAGAATAGTATTGCACGGAGTAGCAGTCTAATCTAAAATTGGAATTTTGTTTGATGTGTGCAAAACAATAGAAAATCTGAATCAGAAAATCTAAATCGGAACATCTGTCTACACAGTTTGGGAAAGATTTTTTAATACAAACTAAATATGATCAAACCATTTCCTAATGACACATAAAATTCCATCACTTATCTAAGATCTTTTATCTTTCATAGTTTGAGTAGAGCAAAATCAAAATGCTTCTACTCCTTTGATTTACCCTTAATCTCTAGATCATAACAAAATAAAGTTCGTTTAACTGTATCGAGCAAATACCAGTAGCATTAAATAATCTAGAAATCCATTTATCGATGGCAATCAAAGCTTATTATACAAGTAAGTATGCTGAGATTTAATTTACTTGTCAAAATTGGTGACGCAGCTTTAATGGAGGTTTAATGGAGGATATCTTAGTATTAGTCGAACACAGAAAACAAAATACAACTTTCAAGCTACAAATTGGAAAAGTATATTAAAGAAACAAATGTGGAATGGGTGAAAAGTTGAAGTGACTCCTTGCTGTATTACTTGTTTTATGCAACTCTTGCGGTGTATTTGTAAGTTGTGTTTAAATGGCTTTGTGACAGCATCATATCGCCTTTTATGATGCCGCGCTGTTAATCACTTTGCTCCCAACAGCGAATGGCAAGTCGATCCGGGATTAAAGAAACAAACGTGGAATAATGCAGAAAATGTGAATAAATTATATTTAGTTTATTTTCTATCTCCGATTTGAATAATATTAATACTTAGTATTTATTACACATATTCTAAGTACATTTCTGCCTAATAAATCTATTAGAGTGCCGCTTAATAACTTTATGCCTGCCATTGTCTTAACAAGTGGGTTCAGTATTGTTCCGGCTGTGTTACTGTAAAAATAACCAGTTTATTTGTGAAAGATATCGAAGATTATTTATTGTATCAAAATTGTGATGAGAAAGTTGCTCTATTCGAAATTGAAACAATTACATTATTTAAAACGAAATATTATTTTTAGTTAAAAGCAACATTTAACAATAGTGATAATGTATTGTATCTGTAAAATTCATGAGAAAGTTGATCTATTCGAAATTGAAACAATTACATATTTACACGATTTACAAGCAACATTTAACAATAGTGATAAAGACTGGAAGGCGAAAGAAAAGAATCTTATTATTAAAACATTATAAAAAGCAACAAAAATGTTTGTAAATTAATGTGGAGAATCATCAAACGTAATAATGGATAACAAAATAATGTCAAATTGTTCGCTATCTGAATTTAAATTTATAATCCAAGAACAGATCATTCATGTGAAAGATCCTCGGAACTAGTTGTACACTGGAAAGAAATATTAAATACTAATGGTCCTGTTTTTAGACTTTAAGAAAGCATTTGAAACAACTGATAGGGCTAATGGATGGTTTCGAAATTATTTATTTGATAGACAACAGTGCACTAAAATGGAGGATACAACCTCTCGTAAAAGATGCGTTAAGTTTGGCATTCCACAGTATTCCACTGTTGGGACCTATGTTGTTTTTGCTTTATAATAATAAAATAATATTATAAAATCTTTACCTGATAAGATTGTTGTGAATTTCTTTGCGGATAATACATTACTGTCAGTACATGGTGATGATCTTAGTGAATTGATTTCGATGATGCAATCCAACTAGCAAAACTGGAAACTGTACTAGGTGTGAATCAATTATTTCTTAATAGTAAAAAGACTAAAGTTATGGCATCATGTACTGAAACTACTATAAATAATATCAAATTTAAGTTCTGTGGTAATAAATTATATCATGTAGAGGAATTATTATTTATAACTATTTAGGAGTTTATTTAAGTTTTAAATTCCATACTGTTAATAAAATTAGAAGCAAAAAAGGTAGTTTGGAACAATAAGTTCAATCATTTACCGGAAATATCTGACTTTATATAAAGTTATTTCAGGATGAAAAAACGCCAATATTGAGCAAATTACGGTTCTTTAATTAATCTTGTTTAGCTTTATTTGCTCCATTTCGACCCACACTGGCCTTTTCAAGTGGTCAGCAAGCAACAATGAAAACCAAGGAGATGTTGCTTGCTGACTGCTTGAAAAAGATCGGTGTGGACTGAAACGTAGTAACTAAAGCTAAAAACAATTAACTAAAGAACCGTAATTTGCTCAATATTGGCGTTTTTTATCCGCAATTAATTTGAAGAGCGTTAGAATCGTTAGATATAAAATTATTATTTCAGCTGTTTCCAAGTATTGTACAAATATATGAAATTTTGTGAACTTAGCTGCAAAAAATACCTTATCATGTCTGCACACTTGCATTAACGATTTACTGGGTAGATTGAAGTTTATGTCTGTTATGATGAATATGTGGTTCATTTACAATGAACCATATGATGATACATAATATGTTACCTACCTACATGTACCTACCAAAAAATTATATTTGTAAAAGAGATTCATAAATATAACACAAAAATAGCTTCCAATTTATACTGTCGAGCAGTCAAAAAATCATAAATGCAAAATCATTTTATGATAGGCTAATTGAATGTATACTGTTGAACAAAGCAGGTGTGTACGTCTATCATGTGTAATCGCACCTCATACCATACTGTCCTGGTGGTGTTGGATATGATAATATAGTGAGTTGACGCGATTTCACGGAAGAAAATACATATGTGCCATGTGCACACCCTACAACCATTCTCCGCTCTAACTCGCTCAAGTAACGCGAACGATCTTCCATTACGCCGAAAGTACGACTACATATTATATAGTACCCTCGCACCATAGCAAGAACGGTCGACTTCTCCCACCTGCTTCGATTGCCATGCCGACAATATGCAAATACTCAAAAATGGTAAAAAATGGTTACATGAAGCAAAGTGATTACAAATGAAAATATACAGGGTGTTAAAAATAGGTAGTCGGATATTTTACCCAATTATAGTACTGGTGGAAATAAACAAAAAAGTCTTAGTCAACATGGGTCCGCAATTCAACTGTTTTTGACATATAGTCGATTGCATATTGTTTTAATAGGATAAAAATTTTCAAAGAAATTCTGATCGCAATGTAAATTAAACAAATGGTTATTTAAAAAATTGACGCAAATGATAAATAATCTGATGACTCATGTCTGACAGAACTAATTTTAAGTCACAATCAGTTGTTTGACAAAGCGAACTATTCTCAAAACCGAAAAATGATTTTTTATTTTAAAATATGCAATCGACTATACAGCCTTGGCCATAAGTATTGAGCACCCAGATTATCTTGGAGTTCTTTGAAGAATATTAAATTAAAATAAATTAAAACAACTTGCACAGGTTTATAATGTTTATTATTAAGAAAAAATCAATATTTAGTTGGCCCACCCTTTGCTTTAATTACAGCAGTAATTCTTTTGGGTATAGAGCACACCAGTTTCTTACAATCTTCCGGACTTATAGCGTTCCATTCTAGGCGCAAGCGATCCTTTAACTCGTTTTTTTACTTCATTATGTGACGCTTGACTTTTCGCCCATAGATGTTCTATGGGGTTCAGATCCGGCGATTGAGCAGGCCAGTCCAAGAGTTTAATATGATTTTTCCTGAACCAAGCGTTTGTGTTAGCAGCTTTGTCACAGGGTGCGTTATCCTGTTAGAACTTAACGCCGACCATGCTTGTATCGCCAAAAACTGAGGAGAAAGAGGGCCATAATGCAGATTTTAGAACGTTTATGTATGTTTTGTAGTTCATACGCCCTTCACAAACCAACATTTCTCCAGCTCCAGAAGCGCTCAGGCAGCCCCAGACCATAACACTGCCGCCACCGTGTTTTAGGGTCGGTACCACACAGTATGGATTAAATTCTTCACTTGCCCGGCGACGGACAAAAGTCACACCCGGTGTACCAAAAGTCTGAAGTGTGAAGAAATATTGTAGAGAAATCTCTCATTTTTTTTTTGTTAATAAATTTTATTTTCTAATCAAATTGTTGAAAATTGATAGAACATTTGATTCGTCTGACCACACGATATTTGACCAATTATCTTCGGTGAAACTTTGGTGTTTTCGAGCCCACTCATACCGTGCCTTTTTATTTTTTTCAGAGAGCCATGGCTTCTTCCTGACTTTACAGCTTTTTAGACCAGCTTGCTGCAGCTGTCTACGAGTGGTCCGAGCAGATATTATGTTATTAAAACCTTGTGACAACTCAGCAGCGAGGTCTGATGAAGTTTTCTTCCTATTTCTTAACGACTCTCTCAATATTTTACGGTCCTCACAGTCTGTCGTGATTCGTTTGCGTCCTGTTCTGGACCTATTAGCATGCGATCCGGTCATGGCGAATCGCTGAATAGCATACTGGACAGATCGGCACGAACATTTCACAGTTTTCGAAATTTCTACCTGCGACTTCCCTTGATCATGCAAAAGCTTTATCTGCACACGTTTTTGTAAACTAAGTTCGCTTTTTTGGGCATACTGAAACAATATCACTAAACACACACAAATCTAAACACCAAAAGCGCACTAGATTACCGAGTGTATCCACAGTGAGCGAAAGCAATGAACTGAGAAATAACCAGAGAAATTAAAAAATAAGAAATTTTATTACAACAGATGGTTTATCGGTAGCTTTGACGTAAGTCATCCTTTTTAATATGTTTTAGAGGCTGACAAAAGACTTCGTAAACAGCAGGATTTATTCACTGTTATAGTTATCGCACACATGCAAAATTTGTAGGGTGCTCAATATTTATGGCCAAGGCTGTATGTCAAAAACAGTTGAATTGCGGACCCATGTTGATTAAGACTTTTTTATTTATTTGCGCCCGTACTATAATTGGGTAAAATATCCGACAACCTTTTTTTAACACCCGGTATAGATACGGGATTAGTTTATGATTAATTGTAAGTTGAATGTTTCTTTTTGAACTCTCAAACTACCAAATTTTATTTCGGGAAAGATTAGACATTTTCCTGTACAGACATTATGTAATCACTTAGCAACAGTGCTGCATAATAAACTTTTTAAAACACAGAATGTTGTAGAAAAATATAAGCGAAGAAAATGAAGTGAATAGTTTCTATGACAGACATGTGTACCTATGTATCAACATGTAGCTAGCAGACGTTCTACTATTATAAATATAACATACTGATTTATTCTTACGACTTCCTCTAACACTTCACCGCTTTATATTTGTCTGCTATATATATTATACATAAGTGTCATCTTACTGGTTGAATTAAGTTTATTTTATTTTAAAATTATTCACACAAAAATCAGTCCTCTCCTTAATAAATAAATACTTACTATTTTATATTTGAACATGCTTTAATTATACGTCAACAATGTGCTTCGTCTATTAAATATATCGCTTTACCCTGTAAGCTTTTTTATACCTTCTTCAGACCACCTACGAGGGATACTTTTAAGGTTAATTTGGTCGCATTTTACGGTTTGCAAATTTAACTTCTTGAAGGGTCAACTTTTTTGTGGTTAAAGAGGGGTCTGTCAATTATACGAAATAGGAGGTGATTGATTGAATTTTTTGTTGCATTTGCTTCTCCTTAAAAAATATACAAGATAATAGACAAAACAGGATTAAATTGCTTTGTCTTATTATTGATTTTAAAATTACTGTAAGCCCTTTAATAATAGTTGTGCGTATCCGTTTATATAAAGAAGGTATTACGTCGGAAACATTTTTTGATTCGAAAGTTCTCTCGACTCTCAAAAGGTGTCGCTAGCATATACACAAGCGTATATTTCAGCGACGATATTTTGCTGTATGTAATTTTAAGGAAGTTTAGTTTATAATTATTTAGGTGTTACTTTTGATGTATTATTTGTTTATTTATGTTAGATCGGACGTATGGCAATTATCATCAAGATAAATGAAGAATCGATTACCCGGCATTATTATTATTACTTACTAAACTATATAATGACAGATACTCATTGATTTTAACATTACCATTATTAAAGCAATTACGATCATTTAATAATTCACCGTACACAGAAATTAATGGACAATAATTAAGCAACATATAATTATACATCGAAGCTACTATTATCTATTTGCTAAACCGCATAAGAAATATATTATTTAATTAACACCAAGTTTATTTCCGCAAACTTTTCAAATCATTTTTAATTACACGTATTGTAAATCTGTTATAGTGATCCACCTATACCGGTAATTTAATTTGAAATTATAATGTTGGTACTGTTCTTTCATAATTAAGCGATGATATGAATTTATGCTTGTCTAGCTTGTATATTGTTTGATATGTAACATCCATACATAATGAATGCATGGTAAATGACTTTTGCTTGATGATTTCTAAACAAAAGACTTCTTCATATGTAGTACATTGGATTATTTTATCAGGGCGTGATTAATATGTATCACATATAAAGGGTATAGGTACTTCTGCAATTCTGTTGTCCAAACATATCGCTGTTAACCACAACCATACTAAATTGATAATTGTTATTTGTATCTATTGGAATAACAATGTCAATAAATTTGTTGGAGAGTCTCAGTAAGCGACAGCTACAATCATATAAAGGAATGCTTAACAAACAAGTGCAATGATATGATTGAATTGTGATGTGTCTATGTATGGAAGTTACTTTTGAAAAGTGGTTTTGTTGGGTGAAACTGTGTAATCTATGAATGATATTTTTAGCCCTGTTGTAACAGTTTTCCACTGAAAAGAGGAACCCAATCCTGGTAGTGGTAATGAGGAGGATGACCAAATTGGATGAGGTACTGATGGCGATTTGGTATTAGCAATGTTAACTGGGAGTTCACCATACATTGTAGTCCGAACTGAACCCAACTAGTCGAAGTCAATTCGAATAATTACAATAACAATGTAATTCCATTTGACTAAGAATTTTGACGCACCATCAAACGTTGGCAAACTTCTTGATATATTCAATTGTCAATTTTTGGCAGAACTTTTTAAAATAATTGTATTCGAAACCAACCTTTACGTTGTTAAAAAAAACAAGTTGCTTTTTACCAACTACAGCTGAAGATATAGAACAGCCGTCAAGTTAAAAAACGAAATCTGCATGAAATAAAGCTCGTACTGAACTAGTTCACTGAAACGTTTTCCATACATTACACAATACAGATAAATTAGATTCAAGGCTTAGAGCTCAATTCATGCCCCGAAGCGGGCTGCAAAATTTGAGAGAAAGCGAATTAATTAGGTTTTGTTTCTGAGTTTCAAATCGACGTAGTTTGTATAATTACTAACTTGCTGAAGTGTAATATAGAAAAATGTTTTGGTTGTTACAGAACTGAATCTAGAAAGCGAAATGATGACTGATCTGACCAATTACAACTTCACTTCAGTGAATTACATATTTCATAATTTAGAAATTAATAGTATCTACTTTTTGGGACGGTCAGATGAACGCGCAAGCACATTCCGAAAGACTTCAACGCTGAGAAGACTATCCACAAGTGTGATTCCGATTGGACAATTAGTGCCGATGAAATTGTTTGTGTCAAATGCAATTACCATGATCCTAGAGATACATAAGTGACTTCGCGAAAACAAAAAGATGGGCCAACAAATGCTGTTAGTTGTTTGCAGCTGGTAAAAGACTATAACATATGAGCTACATATGTAGAGAAGTCCCATATACTGAAACTATGAAATTGATCGTAAATAGAAAAAAGGTAGCATAGAATTCTATGCCATTTCGTAGATATAATCTTGGCGAATGCATTTATAGGCTTCAAAAAGCGATGGAGTGACGTGATCGTTCAGATATTTTCGATTATCTTTGGTAAATGGCCTAATAGGTCCTGAACCTTCAATCCCAAATGGAGGAGAAAAAAGAGGAGCGCACCAAAACACAGAAGTTCAAAATTTATGGGCCTATAGAAAGGTGAATAGATGAAGTGGCGCATATTTCCTGCATGTACATACATAAGACCAGAGTGTGGTAGATAAAGTGCAGTTTAAGAAGGACACCACATTGAACACGATGTCACTTCACTTACTATGAACCTGAGCTTTATAGAAATAAAATAACCACCACATCCGACTAAATTATTACTTTTATAATCAAATATACATTTAGACATACATTGGAAAGAATTGCATTAAATAAAATGTTCATATTTGTATCAATAGCAAAAAGATTAGCAAATTATTATCATATCCAACTTTCACTGAAAAAGTTTTCAATTCTGTTTTAAATTAATTTGATTACGTAGTTTGAATCTACACCTTTGCACAATACTTAAAGACAAAGATTCAGTGGCTGTTCAATGCTAGTTAACATATTATTATCTTTGTGTTTATGTGTATGCATCTTTGGCACAAACAAAAGAACTTAGTCGACTTGGATGGAAACGTTAAACGGTAAGTAATATGATTATATTGTCATCGATTAAAAAACTGAAAGTGATTTACCTTTTTCTCAATAGTTGGGAAGAATTTAATACCTTTTCCATTCTTCTGTTAACGTAAACATATTTTTATTAACTTGTTAACAGACCATCGTTTGGAATACAGATTTATTATCTATTGCGGTAACCTATACTTTTAACTCATATAAAATAAACTAATAAGTAATTAGTACCGTCAACAGATCTACAACAACAATAGCTACCAAATGATAAAAAAATATCATACGGTGAGAACTATTTTTGCAGTACCCGTAGGTGTTTCCGGTCTACAACAGACCACTGATGAAGTTGTAACAGCTGATCGAATTCTTGACGATATACCCACATAATATGACCGTAATGTAGCAAGAAACATCTTGTCGTAAATTGCATGTTTGCAATGGCCAAGTAACACATCAAACATCAGAAACAATAATAGTGCGAGTAAGGGCCTTAATTGGACTTGTATACCTTGTTTAGTGGATTGCCGGTCCGGGTATTGTCTCATCATCGTACCGGCGAACCTTTTGAAGTGATTTTCTGCCAGTCACCGTTAGCCACTGTTACATGCATCATCGTGATTAATTTAGATAGATTCTGCCCATCACTATATCATCATCATCAACATCAGCGTTTTGTCCTCGTATATATATATAGTCGTCCTCATCCCCTACCGAATAAACACTCCTTCGCTCCTTTTGAATGCCTAATGTGTGCGTGTATATGAGTGTGATACATGAGAATAGCAGCGCATATGTGTGCAGTCGTTTCATTTTCAGAGCCATTAGCTGCTCAAATAGGCAGGTATTGGATGATGTGGCCCCCGTTGTACCGGTTCCGAAAAGAAATCTCAGATAATAATGAATTGGTTTACAATTACCGAACTAATGTACAGCATACTACTAATTAACAGAATTTTGTTAAAGAATTAGATATAAAATAGATTTTGGAAATATAGTTGATACAAATATGAGAAAATAAATTACTGGTTACACGATGACCGTACAATAAATAAAATTTACATTTCTGACAATCAATATAGACTGCGTGAGCTTTGTAACGTTTTAACCTACAATGCTTTTAATTTGGAAACAGAAAGTTTCGAGTCATGTAAAAAGCTTAGTAAACATAAACTATTTTTAAAAAAAAGTTTGATAGAAACTAATTTGATTGCTACTTTGTTTGCGTTGGTATTCATAGTGTTGGTTTCGGAAACTTGACTGATAGAATGCAATATTGTCTTATTGTTCTTACGATCGTTTACTGTTTCTAACTTGATCCTAAGGTTTAACTTATTTCGTTTTTAAAATAAATTTTTATACGAAAACTTAATCTTTGAGATGTTTAATCTTCAAATGTCAAGTCAAATGAGTTTTCCACAAAATCTTAGTGTTGCACATTGAACATACATATTAGTTATTAAAGCCGTATCATGAGCCTAACTAATAAGATATTTTAAATCATCGATATAAATCAGAATAAATATGCATCTATGTATGTTATAAAAATGGTATTGAAATTATGAATAATTATAAATATCAGTTATCACGTGCATTCGTCGAGTACGACGGATGAATTAGTACGTTATTACTATATTTGAGGCAAAAGTCCCGCTACCATTTTGATTGCCTATAACTTTCTTTAAAGAAAAGATAAGCAAGTTTGGTTTTCATAAAGTTTACTTGGTCTTTACTAAATGGTGACCGCGAATCGGTATGCAAGTTTCGGCTCTTTTTAAGGCATTTTTCATGACATCCTGCAACATCTCAGGCGGAATTTCTTCAATTTCGTGACGAATATTGTCTTTAAGATGTTGAATCGTTTGGGGATTATTGATATAAACTTTTGATTTTAAAAAACCCCATAAGAAAAAGTCTGATGCTGTTAAATTCGGAGATCTGGCTGGCCATGCTAAAGCGCTTTTTCGCGAAATTAGTCTTCGTGGAAAAACGTCATTCAATAATTGAATTGTTGAACAGGCGTGTGTGCTGTGGCCTCATCTTGCGGAAACCACATGTCCTCTAGTCGATGCTCTTCCATTTCAGGCACAAGAAAATTCCGAATCATGTCTTGGTACAGTTCAGCAGTAACAGTAGCTCCAACACCTTGGTCATTTTCAAAAAAATAGATACCAATGATGTTTCCAGCATGAATACCACACCATACACTTGTTTTTACTGGATGCAATGATGTTTTATGGATTAATTGAGGATTCTGTGTTCCCCAAATCCGACTGTTCTGTTTATTGACGTGGCCACTACGAAGAAAATGGGCTTCATCGCTGATTATCAATTCAGACGAAAAATCTTCAATTTCACCAGACAGCTTTAGGATTGCATTACTGTACTCAACTCGTTGATCAGGATCTCTGCAATTTTTGGACTAATTGAATCATTCCGGGAACATTTTCAAATCAGTTTTCAAAATTTGCCTTAAACTGCGTGCAGAAATGTGTAACTGGGAACCACGTCTCAGAATTGATGTTTCTAGAGACACTGCAGCACTATCGCGCACCAGAGCCACATTTTCAGCGTTACGAGACGTCCGTTGTCTTCCAGAACGAGATCTGTCTGCTGTCGTACCGTACTGTCGAAAATTCGCATGTAAACGATAAATTGTAGTTTTGTGAGGCACTGGACGATTAGGATATTTTTGACGCAATTTCCGCTGAGTAGCAATAATGAAACGATTACTTTCAATAAATATTGTCACTATTTCTGCTCGTTCTTGTGGCGTATATTTATCCATTATACAATTTGGACGTCTACACAACACAATGGTTAAAGCTAAACTGAGCTAAACGTCACATAACCAAGATGGCGCGCAATCAAAATGGTAGCGGGACTTTTGCCCCACCCGTTATATATATTATAGTCGGAGTGAATTTTCGAGTTTAAGCAGAGTTATACAACAGTCATACAGCTGTTGTACAACAAGAGAGAACATTAATAATGAAAGTGAGAAGGAAACGGAGCCACGTTACATTTTACTCTATGTGAAGTGGATATTAAACCCTCCACGACGGTGACCTATCCGGGTGTCAATTTGGACGAAAAGGGATCTTTTGGAGGACATGTAATGAGAACAACCAATAACGCAGAGAGGAAGGTGGCTAAACTTACTAGATTTATGTCAAACATGAGAGACTCCAGTAATAGTAAACGAGCAGTGTTATGCCGGGCCATACATAATATGGTTCTTTATGGAGCATCGATATGGAAGAAAGTGGTAAAGATCTGTAAATACTAAAGTATGCTGGAAAGATCTCAAAGGACGGGATGGGTCCGCTTATAGGACACTGTCCATGGTGGCTTTACAGGTGATCACAGCGGTGATACCAATTGAACTTATGGTTATTATTATAACGAAAACACTGGCCAAAGCGGTGATACTACAACAGAAATGGGAACCAGAAAAGGTAAACGCACAGTAGACGAAACGATTGATAGGACGCATTGGTGGATGGCTTGCATGCGGACATCTATGGATAGACTACTACCTGACACAAGTTTCAAGTTTGCAAAACGCATTAACAAGGACAGCTCCGACGAATTGTAGCACAGCGGACACAGTCGAACAATCAATTTTTTAGTGCACTCAATGGAATGAGCAGCGAGGGAAGGTTCATAGAGAGTTGGAATGCAGAGTACCGCGAGAGACCACGGTGCTGTTGATGTTGGCCAGTCTAAGTAAATGCCAAATCCTACATAATATGATAAGAAATATTATGGTGAGCAAAGTGATGAGCTAGAACGACAAGCCAGGGTCAGGCACTCCACGACGTAAAAAAACTAGGAACGTGAGTAGGTATGAAAAGGTGAAGGAAGGTAAAGAAAGGATGTAACGTAGGTCTGTCGGTAGCATCTCTTGTCATATCTATAACAGTTCTGGTTGCTACAGAGAGCTTTGAGAGGTTTTAGTGGGTAGGCTGCTTGCAGAGAGTCACACACTCACAGGACTTTCATCCACCCACCCAACTTTAATTATAATGATTGTTACTATAGGGATAAAGATTAAGTAACTATGTCTAACTTTGGGGCATACATCTTCCAACAAGATTAGTAAAATTAGCAAGATTAGGAAAACTTGATTAAAGATTACAATATAAAAACCACAATATCATAATCACTATCACAATAGTTTACACGTATCACCAGATTTCTGAAGCCGTCAATATTTAAAAAGTATTTAATGGTAATTGTTACCAAACAATTTTTTTTCATGTCACTCATAACTATCTGATCTTATTCCAATGTTTCGCTAGGGTTTTATGTGTCAATGTGGATAGTCACATCAAGTATGTTTTTCTAGATGGTCAGCTAATGAGATTCTATAGCAAAAACACGGTTTGGGAACTGCTTTCAGGAATACACGTATTACTACAAATGTATTCCTTAAATCCTTCCTAGAGCGGTTTCATAATTCGTGTGTATTTTTTGTATATCATTTTGTACACTTTTTTTTTCATCAGTTGAAAATTCAATATTTAATCTCTTTCTATTTGCAATCATGCTTTTCAGAGCTTTTTCTAAGTAGTACATACATTATTTGTATTCATTTAAGGGGTATGTTCTTATCTTTTATTTCGTGATATTCGTTTTCACTCTTAAATCAATAAAACAATACTCAATTACAAATCAACAAAATATATAATAAAATTCAAGTGTGCATTAACTTGTGGGAGGAAGGCGGAAATTCTTTCCCTCGTACAATGACGATACATTATGCAATCTAATTTCGACTACATCTTCGAATAGGATCGCTAAATTATTATCTTTAGGTATGAACACAATTTTGTTTCTTGATACATTTCATTTTGTTTCCTGTCTTTCAATTGTTTGATTATTTTCACTGTTCATGAGATATTTATTTGTTTCATTCAATTAGTGATAGTCTTCAAAATTCTAATGTATTCAATGTCATTTAAGGAAATATTCCTTAAATAAACCTTCGTCTGTTAAATGCCTAAAACTCACACTCTGTGGTTCTTCAATATGGACGCAAGCTGATAAATTATTATTTGTTACGGCTACTTCATAATACACGAAAATTTAGGAATTTATTCAAACATTCTTGTCAGTGTAATATAAATTAGGAATCTGTACTTGAGTGTAAACCTATAAATTTTGTATAAAAATTTTTGCACACTACACTCTGTACGATTTCTTTTGTATGTTTCCTATTAAAAATACTGATTGTGATTAACTTTACTACGACCTATAACCTATGGCCTGGATAAACTTAAACTTATTCTCCCACAAAACGAACATTTCTGTCATCTCACCTTAAACGCATTTATTAAGAGAATGAACGACTATGCAACATTGAGGACTTAATGTATCATATATTAGCTTGTATGTACTTAGGTCTCGCTTACTTAAGCGACTTCCAGTCTGTCACACATAGATTATAAAGAGCGGTAATGTAGTAAGATAAGTGCAAAGATCATTTGTCAAAACTGAAAATACTCGGGCTATAAATACGAAGCGCACGGAACAGTGGTGAAAAAGAAACAGATGCTATGAAGTCCAAGACGACGACGGAACACTTTGTCATATAAATGTCTAGCGTTGTTTTGATCCGTTTTATTTCGAAAGAAGAACAAGAGGAATAGACGAGAGGTTATGTTTCATATTTTAACGATCCGTCTGGTCGCTAACATGCTACATCCACATGAAATGATGAATAGGTGTGAACCGTAGACTTGGAATAATAGTAAACAGCTGGTAATAACGTACAGGCAACGTTTTATTACGGAGTATGTGCGTTTTCATATACACACGTATACATATAAATGTACATATAACACCTATTCATACTTTTTGCTTGTGGATTGCACATATAATAGTTGATATTTTTAAAGAAACCGATCAGTTAATACTGGCGTTCGATGTGATTAGAGTGAGTTTATGGCTGTAGTTGTTTGTAATAAAATTGATGCAATGATCAGTTATTTATTAAGCATATTAAAGCAAAAAGTCAGTACGATGTATTAGAAAATAGTTGCGAAACATAATAAATAAAGTTTATGACGGGAGTAAATGGCCTGGCACAACTCTTGTTCTTTTAACGAACGCAAGTATTAATAGTTAAACTTTGACGTCTTAATATATTCAGAAATAGTTTTAAATTGGATGACGTGTTCAATACTTAAAATGAATTAAACTAATTTTTTCCTTATCAATTTTTAAGTTAATTCCTTGAAACTCAACAACACAAATGTTTCCTATTCTTCATTTCCGTGGTGTTTCAGCTACCGCGTATTAAATCCAACGTTGTCTTTCGTTGAGTTCCAAGCTCAATTCTTTCTTCGTGTATTGTTTCGAAGATATTCGATCTAAGAATGGGTTCATACTGTATGGTATGACATCTTAAATTGTCAAATGCATTGTCAGCTATCATCTATAAATGACTTACATATTGTCACAGACCTTTTATTTAATTTGACTCTAGCGCAAAAGTTGTAGCCATAAACGGATGGCAGAGGTACTCTTACTTCTACTATGGTCACTGGTTGTAGGCAAATCGTCCATAGGCTATCAAATCTTGCCTTTGACGTAAAAGGATACGCCGATCACTTAGTAATAATTGTAAGGAGCAAAAATGTCGGTCTAGTATCAACCCGCGTGCAGTCTACCCTTAATCAAATCTGGTCATGGTGCCTGCAAGAGAACCTAAACATTAATCCACACAAACTGGCTGTGGTGTCCTTCACAAAAATGAGGAAGCTATCTTTAATGGCATCTATACCAAGATGCAGCTTGACTTCTTGAATGAAGTGGAATGTTTGAGTATTTACTTAGATCAGAACCTTACCTAGAACATCAATCTCCTTCTCTTTTCTAGCTGGAGAAAAGCTATTCGAGGATGATGGACTTGTGGTTGGCTTTTTAGAATAATCTAGAGATTGAAAATGACCTTCGGGAAGTACTTAGCTATAATCAGACATGTGGTCACATATGCGGCGCTAGTATGATGGCCAAAACTAAAGAAATAGGAGACGTCTTGATGCAAAAAATACATTACACGTGCAATTCGAAACTATTCAATCGCAGCGGAGAAAACCTTGCCTCACTTCCTTGTCTCACTTCCTTGTACTTTCGTATAAGGAGGGCGGCGATTACACAGTCACCAAATCAGATAGAGACTAAACAAGAAACATAGCAGTGAATCAACATTCCAAAACTACGAGAACTAAGCACTGAATTCCTGATCGACCCACTAATAATCTAATGTAATTGAATCTTTGTTAAGATTTATTCTTATTTACTCCAATTTTTGTTGTTTTTAGTTAACTTTCATTTTTTTATCCACTTTGGTCAAATCACTGTTTGTGTTACTTCTTTGCTCTCGTTTTCGTGATGATTTAATGTTATTCTTCTCAGTTTTTCGGAGGTTATTTAGTAATTTATCCACTTCTTTCTCAGATCCTTCTAGACTGTTTGAGATTTTTGAAGTTGCTAGTTTGGTACTACTTCTAAGGTCTAGTAAGAATTTACCACCTTTTTTTAATTTGGATGCCTTGATATAAAGACACGATTTTTTTGATAAATTATTTGCTAACGACTACCTACAGTTTTCAGTAATATGATGTTAAACGTTTTTGCGAAAATAATTTTGAAACTAAACATCATTACGTAAGTTTTTCAATCATCGAGATTTTACAAACGCTTTACAATCACAGGTACGGTTTAATCGCTCTTTCTATTAGTTCCTTTCCTTAATTCAAAATTTATCTTAAATCTTTTTTTCATTTTGGTAATAAGCGAGTGAAGAGGAATTCTTCTCTAAATTCAATCAAATTTTTACATGCTTATTATGTTGTTCGATATTAATATTTTTTTAGTAGGTAGTGCTTCCATTTACATATTTTGACTCCTTCATTATTTGTTCATTTACATATAAAAACGTTGTAAAAATCATTTGACAATATATTTAAAATGAAGCTTTAATTTTGCACTAACATAACTCATAACCAAGTTTCGGAAATCAATATGGGAAAAGTTAAAACATTCGTTGTGAATTAGTACTGCTGAGTTGCGACACCTACCTGTAAATACTTAATCATTTCTTGTTTTGAAATTGTAACTATTCCAGCGCCTGACGTTTATGTTATGCACAAAACGAAAAAAAAGACTAATTTAATAAGTAATATTTAACATTTATATATATTCGTTTTAAAAAATTATGATATAACGTGACGTTGTTTGACATCCCTAACCTTATCAAGAGCAAAACTTAGTATTTGGGACCAACTTCAAACATTTTTCAAATTCAAGAAGAGGAGACTAAACAAGTATTGTCATGGGTCTTGTCTTTTCTTTGCATCGTTTCCACAGAAAAGAGATCTAAAGCTCCAAATTAGTATCATACGTCCACTACAGGAGAGCAATAATGTCTCAATTATAATACGTTCTATATAATAATTTGCTCATAATTAACAAAATTCAATATTAAAAACTTTCACTTTTTGAAATAGTTAACACAAAAAAACAAACACAATAAAAAATTAATGACGCCAAACATTTTCGCGCAACGTGTACGAGCATTTAAGAATAGTTCTGCTTTGAGAATACAGCGAAAAAAGTTTACGAGTTTCCGTCAAATGTTCCAAGTATGAAAATAAATCAAATGGATACAGGAGCACAGCCGTCGCGACTGTCGGCTTGAAATATCGGCGCCGTTTTTCACAATTAAACCGTAAATTAACACCGAGTCGTGTATAACGCGATTCGCCAAGAAACAAATTGCTCCTGACACCAGACATCATAGAACAATAAGACAGAACAGACGGAGAATACAGAGAGAGGAAAGTGTGAAAAACAAAAGAGCAGCTGGTTATTGCTTTAAATATGACGTTGCGGGCTCTTTTAACTTTACAAAATTGCTTTATAATTAAATAAAAATTATTTCATTAAACCTGACTTGCTATTTGAAAGTACTTAAAAATTACTTTATCCTAAGATAATTTACATATGAATTAATCTCATTTGAAACCATTTTAATTAATTTGAAAATTGTTCCACTTTGTAGCCATACTTTTAACAAAATTGCCAATATTAACCTGCTTTTAACATGCCAGTCAAAGTATCAATCCGAAGGGATTTTTAGAATTGACATAAACGTCGACCGGGATCAAAGAGCCGGGCCGCAAGAAAAGAGATCTCGCCCTGTGATGGGTGTCAGTTCGTCGGATTCTCCGTCACCGGTCATATAATGCTACAACTACAACGGTAACATAAGAACAGGATGTATCGAATGACAACGTCTCGGAACATGTACTAGATTTACGTGCGCGTTATACAGTTCACGTGAGTCTTAGGGCTTTTGCGAAAATATCCCTCGTTAATTAGGCAGAATGAATTTCTCCCTGAATTTGAGATACTTGAAGCAGGTTAATGATGCGCGTATACAGAATAATACAGAAGAAAACAGTGCTTGTTAAAAATCCTTTTTAGAGTAGTATTTTTAACAAGAAATAGTATTAGTAGTATTTTAATTCAAAATTCAAAACTGGTTTATTTCAATAATTATCGTTTTGAAAAATGCATTTTGGTAAGTTAGTTTGCGACATTGTACATTAACCACCCTAATATTTTCGGTATAGTATATGTAATTACTCCTTGAACTTTCAATCTTGGGTCCGCTAAAGCTTACAATCGTTGGACATACATTTTATTTTTGAAGATATCTGAAAGAAAATAGAGGCACACGGACAATTCAGGAAATCTAATTCTCTAAACAATATCCCATCTTTATATATGATTCAGAAGACGTTCCTTTAAAAATAGTTAGACCTGGTTTTTGAAAAGATGTAACAAAATAATGCCAGATTCCCAACAATGCCTAACACACCATTGTAAACCCTTCAGTGTTCATTATTTTGCCCATTTACAAAAATAGACCGGAATATAAACAAATGGTGCAAATACATATACACAAAGAATGCGAAATAAGTGCTCTTTTGCTTTAGTTTCGTACCTTGTAATTGCAATAAGAGTTTTAATGTAAGATTTATTTAATTTTTTAAGGTTCGCTGCAAAGTAGGTACTTTAAACTGTCTGATATACACTACCGATCACGGAAGTTTGGGCACTCAATAAAATATTGAAAGCATACAAATAATGGATGGAAAATAACACAAACATAAATTTATTAATTCTGTTTCTGTTGACAAAAATCTAAAAGAAAAGTAACAAAATATTCACCGAACTAAGTGTGATTTTGTTACAAATTATTACTTGTTTCGCATCAAAATATCCTCCTTTCGCGTTTAATACAGCTTGTACCACACGCAGCATTTTATCAGTTAATTTTGTAAGCGTGTCGACAGAAACTGCGTTCCATTCGAATTGAAGGAGCTGCTAAAGCTGATCCTTTGAAGTTGGACAACTTCAAGGGATTCAAATCTGGGCTCTGAGGAGACCAGGGCATAATTTGCTTCTGCCTGAACGTCCAAATAGTATTTACAAATTTTAGCAGTATGTTTGAGGTCGTTGTCGTAGACAAACGTGAAATTTTCCCCTATTAGCCGCAATCCAGAAAAAATAGCATTATGTTCGAGAATTCTCGTGTAGTCCTCCTTATGCATAATGTCGTCTATTTTGACCAAGTCACCCGTTCCTGCTGTACAGAAACATCCCCATACTATCACTGACGAACCCCCGTGCTTTACCGTAGGAACTATGCACTCCCGTAGCATTTTCTCATGCTTCGGTCTTCGGACAAAGATCCTACGCCTTTGCCCAAAAACTTCAAATTTAAACTCGTCTGTCCAAAGCACTTTAGCCCAATCATTTGGCGTCCAGTTGCGATAGTTTTGTGCCTATTGTAACCTTTTTTGTCGATTTCCTCGTCTTAACAATGGTTTCCGCAATGCGACACGTCCATGAAGGTTGGCTTCCTTTAGAGTTTTGTTGTACTGACCGAAACAGGATTTCAACGTCTGCGAGTAATTTCGGGCGCTGTTAGTGGTAGATTTCGTTAGCTAAGTAATTTAGTTCGCAAATCTTCAGCACCCGTTCTTATCCAGGAAGGACCTGGTCGATTACGATCTTCAACAGACCCTGTTCCACGATATCACTGAAGTGTCGATTTTTTTACATGCTGTTTTTCAGAAATTTCACGTCCTGAATATCCTTCTTCATACAGTGCAATTATAGCGGATCGCGTTTGTATACTTATTGGTTTTCCTTTCGGCATTTTAAAATACGATTGCTTAATAATTAACAAAATATTTAATTATCGCAGACAAGGATAGTCACGTCGACAATAGTGTACTTAGGTACTATACACTTTAAATGATGAACAATCACTGAATTACATTTTGGTATAAATGTACGATACTAAAGTGTCTCTCTCCTAGTTGTAAACAACCCCTGCTGTGCCGTATTTGGTATTCTATGGTAATGTAAACGGATCGCAATAAAACAATAGAAATTTGCCCAATAAACCTAGAACCAATAACCCTAGAAATATATTTATCTAAAATACCTGAATTCTTATTTTACATTCATAAAAGAGTATTGTATATTAATATTATGATTACTTAATAAGTCTAAATGTCTGGATTTTGTAATTTTATAGAACTTTAGTCTGTACCCAAACTTTCATGACCGGTATTGTAAATTTCTGCGAAGTGAGCCTCAAGTTTTCCAACTCAGTTACAGTTGGTTCTAATAGTTGCTCTAAGGGTTATATTTATGGTCCGTCCTTGAGGTTGTGTCGATGCTTGAGCACGCAATCTTGACGTAAACGTCATTACAAATCTGTCAAAATCGCGTGCTCAAGCATCGACACAACCTCAAGCACGGACTATAGATATGACCCTAAGCATTAATCCAAGTTTTCGAAATCAAAACTTGTATACCCCTTCCCCCCAATCTCTTTTGAAAATTGAATTTTAAAAGTTCTGTCAGATTGTTCTAATCCCTCTCAACATTGCTTCAATGTTGCAGGTTTCTACTGTGCAGAACTCGTGCAATAATTTCGTTTGCCCCACCTTTTTCAAAGTCGAACTTTTGATAGTACTTTCAACTTGTTCTAGATTTGGGGTATTGTTTAGAAGTTTTTTTTCTTTCGGCTGCTTCGCGAAATAATTGACAAAGACGAAATTTGGCTGCCTTCCCCTTTTTTGAAAATCAGATCTTAATTTTTCCTTCTATTTTTAATATGAGGAGACATAAAATTCATGTCTTGTCATATTTTCTTATAATGGTACAGTCGATTGCAATAAATCTGCTTACAAGTCTTATGCCAATTTCCATGTTTTTTCGACGTATTGAAATGTACTTTTTAAAATGAGGTTAAAAATGTCAACTTGACAGTATAATACATGTTTAATAACGTGCCATCGAAAAAAAACATAATTAGGGTAGGCTATGTAAATGTTTTTGATCGTTGCTTTAGCCACTATCACATAATGACATTTATTACTTGACATTTTATTGTAACTTTAGTTTATAACCCTTATAACCTCAAATTAAATGTCAAGGAATAAATGTCATTATGTGAAAGTGGCTAAAGTAACAATCCATTCACATAGCCTACTCTAATTATGATTTTTTTCGATGTGTCTATATATACAGGCTAACAACTTAAACTACGAAAGCCTATTGATAGGAGAGGGTGATGGGAGTTAAAATTAAATGTATCCATTTTACTATTGTCAACTTTTTATATGACAGGAATGTCATTGGTTATGTCAAATACTTTACCGTACCATCAAACTATAATAATAATACACAATTAATGAAAAAGTGCAAATTATAAAGTGGTTTTATAATTTGCCATAGTATTTGACATAACCACTGACATTCCTGTCATAAAAACAGTTGACAATACTAAAATGGATACATTTAACTTTACCTCCCACTACCTCCTCCTATCAATAGGCTTTTGTAGTTTAAGTTGTTATCCTGTATAGCAGAGAGATAGATTGACAACTATCAAGTAAAAAAAAATTGGCAAATTATAGATGACAGATTACATTCAAATCACATAGGTATAAGTGCTTGTTCACAATGGACGTAAGACGTAAGAAACACATAAGATATTCGTAATCCGTAAAGTTGAATCATGGAAAATCCATATGTTCGTTCACAATGACCGTAAGAAAAGTTACGTCTTACGTGCAAGTTACGTAGCAACATAAGAAATACGTAAAGTTGACATATTCTCAACTTTATGTAATTTTTACGTATGCCGTATGTTAAAATCTGGTGACACTTAACCTCCCAATATTAAATGCAATGTCAGATTGACAGAATTCTATCTATTTAACCTGTATTTAATCACATTGGATTTGCGATTTCATTTTAGCGAGAAATTAATCAAATTAATTTAAGGTATAAGAAATTGTATTTTAATTGCGGTGGTGGGTTTAGTGCATAATATGCTTAAATATTTGTATAAAGGTGATGGAAAATATTAGTATAGAAACGCTTATTGAGCTTGTAAAGCTTGAGCTATGCTTATATGATAAGTTGAGTGAAAATTATAAGGACGTGGTCCAAAAAGAAAATATCTGGAACGAGATTGCAGGGCTTCTCTATAAGTATTCGTCTGAATTCACCTTTCTTCTCCCTGTTTAAATTTACAGGTCTTACCCACGAACGTCTGGCTTTTCTATCTTTCTTACATTTTATTTGTGTTTTACGTCGTCCTAAAAGAAGAACCATTAATAAATCTGTTGTTAATTTGTTGTTGTTGATTTGTCCATTACGCAGTATATGTACTTAGTACGTTAAGGAGAGTACTAAAAAATTGTCAGTTGTCAAATCCAAACACGACCTAAATCTCTCGTTGCCTTGGGTACGGTTTAAAATTTACGTATTACGTTAAATGGTCATTGTGAACAGCAACGCAATCTTTACGTCTTATGTATATCGTAAGTTTACGTATATCTTATGTCTTACGTCCATTGTGAACAAGGCATAATAAAGCCTACGCAATTTTACTGTAATCGAGTCGTGTTTCTTCTATTTTTTCCCATAAAGTGACAATATGTTTTCAGAATTAGCATTATATCCAAAGTTAATTCTTGGTATGTCTTCTTAAAAATGCGTGTACTCGGAATTGTCACGCAGACATTGTGGAATAGGTGGAAGAGGTTGGTAGTCAAAAAGGACTGGAAGCGGCCATACTTTCCAACTAGAAAAAAACAGTTTTTTTATAGTTTTGGAAACCATCTAACCTAGAACCATATTGAGCCAATATACAATATGCCTAGAACAACCTGCAATGGTAGAAAGCTTTAAACAATTTTTAAGTAATAGTTGAGAGTAGATTTTCACGACCGTTGTTTCTAAAGACAGTCTTTAGAAACCTTCTGAAGAATCTGACAGCATGATCAACGAAACGTCAAGTGCAAACTACGCGACAACACCCGGAAGACTTCAACACAATTTTTAAGTAGGCTTTTGGAATATTCATTGTTAATGAACCCTCAATTATCTGACACCCCGAAGTAGGGGGTGTCAGATAAGACATGAGGAAAAATATTAACAAATTGTACGTATTTTTTCGTCATCTCTAATGAACTATTCAAGTTTTGATTTCGAGATCTTCGGGCAATGTTTGGAACTCCTGCAACAACCATGAACGACCTTAAAACTTCTAAGTATACAAATAGAGTTTTAGTTAAGCTAAAACACTGAAACGTGGAACAGCTATCAAAATTTCAAATTTTGAGAGAGAGAGGGTTAACTTCACACAGGTGTCATATGACGATGGCGATTTGAGATTTCTAGGATTTTAAATTATGCCACACCAACCCAGTACACCAGATCTGTAGCCTTAAATACGTTCTACTTATTTTTCAAACTAAAAATTTTTCCTTGCTGGCAAGAAATTTATTAGTGCAGATCTTAAATGAAGGAAGGTTTTATTGCTTGCCATTCTGTCAAGCTCTAAATTCATTTGTGAACTGCCGACGTACTATCAAGAATTGTATTTCTTACTGTCTTGTATATAGTAATGAAATGTATAAATTTATGACTAAAGATACTTAATAATAAATATACTTTTTTCCACTTGTTAGTAGTACATATATGTACTGTAGACATTGATGAAGAGTTAAATATATTATATTACATCTGTTGTAGTAGCTATAACGACTAGAAACTTGTCAGCTATGCTAAATCGTCTTCGTAATTAGATTCTGGTGTCTTGGAAATTGACGCTATTATTCTTGAAGTGTCGACAAGAGTGCACACACGGACCAAAATACTAACGACACATTAAAAAACTTATTACCTCGAATATAACTGTCACTTTTAATAAGTAGGTGACGGGCGGTAATGAATCACGCGATTATTCAATTTGAAATATGTTAATTAAGGGGTAAGCGTTGAAATAAAATATGTTCCTGCTGTTTCGAACGCGAACGTCCAGACATAGAGAGGAAGGAGAAAAAAGCGTACCAGAATTAAGCTACCGCACCTCGATAAACAGACACAAGGGAAAAACGAAGTGATACCGGTATAGCCGCGTCGTTTCAACTAATGTAGCGTAGAGGAGATGAGAAGAAGAGACGGTCTCGAGAGCTTTTTTGCGAAAAGAAAAACTTTATTAAGGGATGTGATATACAGCCTACTAGCGACCGTGACAACTCTTTAACTGCTTTTTCGTTAATGGTCTCCAGTTCTAGTTGTTGGCGGCGGAAGCTGCTGAAAATGAATCATTTCTTTTCGCAGAGCCGATAAAAAAGATGTGACCATTTAGCATACGAAGATTTATCATCTGCGGCATGGATGTTAAATGTAATATGCATTCAACAAATGTGTTGATGAAATGTTACCGGTATCTTTTAGAATCTGATATGATAATGATAATTTTACCTACTTACAATATGATGATGCTTCCCCGAAGTTTTAGCTCATTACTGATAAAAAAATCTCTCAACTTCAAAGTCTTTTCAACCTTCGGTTACTAAAACCTTGCACCTATCCACGAATTTATATTATTATTTTTAAATGTGATAAGATTTTCCCTAAATAATGGAATTATATGCTATAGATACTTCATAATATCAAAAGACATAAATAATATTCTCCTAACTATCTTGATGCGTTTATATCCCCTAATGAAATCACAATTCACTTAGATCCAGCGTTCATCGTTACAGTCTACGATTTTGACCCTGTATATTATCGGTCCCTTAAGGGTCCGCATTACCGAATTATCCGCTAACATCGTAAAATTGCCTCTGAAACGCTGAAGAGTTGCTTTTCTAAATAAATTTGCTCGGATTATTTACTCCGGGTATCAATGGGTAATTCGATGAAATTTGTCATCCGGTTCCCCTCTTATTAAGCACTTGATTTTCGGTGCTTGTAGTAGCTGTAGCAGTAATCTCGAACCCCACTCGAATAATTTATTCCCAACGGGGGGTGAGTTTTCGCCACAGCTTGGGAGAGTTACGGGGGTTGAATCTGCGGCGAATCTAACACAGCAGACGTATTCCACTTATGGTTTTGCGCCTTGTGCTATTATCTATCCACTTTTACCGTCGTCTAGAGCGATGTAAACAAAACATTTATGCTACGATTGTATTGTGTGTATACGTACATCGAGAGTCGTGAGGAGACAATAGAAACGCAAAACAATTGCGTATCGTCGTGTTCAATCTCGAGACTTCTGGCGTTTAATCAGTGACGGAACCCCGTCGACTATATCCAATAACCGACGATGCTAAATTGAAATGAATGGGTATGGGTCGCTGCTTGTCTGCTTCGAGTTGGATTTATGTTCGTGGGCTTGTCGGTAAATTTTATTAAATTGTAATTTGGTTTATGTTTTGGCTAAATTAAAATCGGGCAACGATCCCATACTTAAGATATGTGCCTTCAGTTAGAATTATTACAAATAAGTGTCAAGTTTAGTGCTACGATAGATAAAATGTATTATCTGTAACAGTGTGTGTATACACACATACATATACATATTAGTTCAAAACAGACATAAAATGTTACTGCCAATTTATGTTGATCCAGAAGTATTGCTCTGAACTTTTTAATAATTTGCAAACGTTACAGTTTGTGCGATGTGTTAGGTTTTGACCATTGAAAACTTGATAATTTTCGCATATACATATTATAAGTTTCGCTTATGACACAATAGTGAAACATTACTTATTGTGAAAGTCCATTTTTGTCGCTTAAATATAGCACCTTAAACGCTATAGATTAAAATTCTTAAAGCTTGAATGTTTTAGGGATTTCTAGCTTTACAATTAAAAAGGATCAAATATTGGCACTGAAATGAAAACTGGGAAAGATAATTAACTCGAGCTCGCAATAGATAAACATTTTTCAAGCAAAATTGATTTTTTTTTATTTTTAGGGAAATAGCCTTACTTTACGATCTAATAGGTTCATCCCAGTTATGGGAAACTGTATTGAAAAACTGTTTTTTAATTTGATTAGTGAAAGATGGGCTGCAATATTTGTAGAGATCCCCATTGGCCTTTTGGATTTCTCTTTAACTCTTTAACTGATCAGCATGATTATCTTCAGCACAATTGTTGGCTACAATTCCTCCGGTAAGTTCCCAGACATTCTATCTATTTTGCATCAGAAAGTATACTAGCGCCATTATCATTTTTGCTACTAAACTAAAGCTTGTCTTATTGTATCGGCCAAATAGATCATTTTACCATAAATGCTTCTTCATAGTTTTTTTTTCAAATAATGAAAATATTCGGGAATATTCTAAAAGCTGCCAATTTAAAATCGCATATGAAAGATTTTGGATCTTCTACGTTGTTTCTTTAGTAATAATAAATAAATTAGATACTAAATTAGACGGTGCATCCGCAGACAAAATTGCTAAATCAAAATAGGATTTGATATAACAATATACTCAATTCATAGATTTCATAATGGTTCAGGATTTGTAAATCCTGCAGACCTTTTGGGTTCACTGGTGCTAGATGAACTTTTTCGTGTTTCTTTCTTACCAAAGCCAAAGTTAGGAAGTACTTTTTGATATGCAGTTAGTTAATTTATCGATGTCTATTTTAGCCGTCAACGAGTCTGTTATATGCATATTTATTCTTTTATTACACTTTATTTTATTAGACTTATACAGCATGTACGCATTGAACTTAAGTGCGCACAGTCTCTTGAAACTATAGATTAAAATCCGTTTTATTCGAACGTAATTGTACAGAGCTCATCTGTGAAGGCCTGAAATCCAATGAATCTGTCTGCTAGATCTTGAGTAATTGATACACTATACTGAAATAAGGATTTTGATATATGGACTACTATAGACAGCAGTCAACATAAATATTTTGCAGCAATTAACAAACAAAATGGAAATAAGGCACATGATTTCTTCTTCGAAATATTTATGTATATACTAGCTGGACCCGTCACTTTGCCCACCTGTGCGATTATGTCAGTACCTTCCATAGTCTCGATGCTACCTTCAATTATCTGTAGTATTACCATTCATAAATTGATAAATCGTGTGAAAATTTAATTTAAGAATTAAATCGTCACAAATCTCAACAATTGAAATCAGCTATACTGCTTTACTGAAATTATTTATACACATGATTCGATTCACGCAAATATTGAACCAAAGAGACCATTTTCTTTTGATCTCTTCTTTATATAACACAGACACAAAGTGGGCCGGAAGCTTAACCGCCACATTTTCGAATTTTGAAAATTTGGTCATGTTATCGTCTTGTGTCCCTGATTTATGCTGCTGAAAGTGGGGTTTGTGCTACTTACGTTTTCGAGATATGTATTTAATTTAAAACTTTGGCGATCAAGTTTACGTTTGGTCAAAAAAAAAATCAAAATTGAATATCTCGGTAACAGAAGCAACACAAAACGAAGTTTCAACGGCAAACAACAGTCAAAATGGCATAGAAATTTTTAAACTTCGAAAGTGTGGTAGTCATTATAAACTTTGCCGCAAAATTTCAACATTGTTCGACATTTCAAAACCGAAAATAGCCCAAAATGCTCCGGAACAAATCATTACGAAATGATGGGAAAAACAATTTTCAAAAGAAGAAGAAGATACGAGGGAACGTTTTTATATTCGCGGAATGGGGGATAAGGGGTGGAAATAAAAAAACCAAATTATTTTTCTTTTTCAATATATTCACCTGCAAGACGGATACATTTTTCATATCTTTCAATTCATTTATTTTTACCCTCACAAAAAAATGATTTCTCTTTATCTGCAAAATACGCCGAAACTGCCTCCTTGACTTCATCATCGTCAGTAAATTTTTTACCACGCAGCTCTTTTTTCATTTTCGGAAACAGGTAATAAAACCTGTAGGGTGGGTGATTCACAAAAATATGCAGGGCAGCTAAAACGCAGCTCTTGTGGACGGGCGCGTTGTCGTGTAAAAGCAGCACACCTTTCGTCAACTTTAAATCTAATATTGAAGCGTAATATTCTGTTATAGAAACACCTTTATCTTTATAATCAATCAACAATATTCCTTCTCCGAGTCCCAAAATAGCGTTGCCATGAGTTTTTTGACACTTTAAATTTCTTGGGAAGCCCTTTTTATGCCAGATGGAGCCTTGTTTGGACTCAGGTTCATAATGATGAACCCAAAGTAACAATTGACTCAATACACAATCCTTGTCTTCATTACAGAGGTCCAAAAATGCCAAATCGTTTTTTGGATGTTATGCCGAGATGATCGTGTAGGAAAATTGTTTTTCAAGCATTTTATAATTTTTTCCAACTTTTTGGAAAACTAGCCTCGAGTTGTCTTCAAGGGACTTCCTTGTTTAAATAAACTAGGATGGACAACAATCCAATAATAGAGAATCCACTACATACTTACTTTTGGAGGCATCGATCTTCTTCTCTCCAAATCGTTTTATTGGATGTTACTTAGAAAAAAAGGATCAACAATTACTTACTTTTGGAGGCATTTCTGAAATTATAAATCTAAAATTATAAAGTAAAAATTTTCTAATTTATTTGATGTTGTGTCCTTTTTCGGCCTATTCTGGTTTCGGTAGTCCTGTAATGCATTAACCTCGCGACGGACTTTACTTTCTGTTGTAAAATTGAAAGTTCAGTCCATCATGGTAGTTTGTATTGACTGTAGGTGTGGTTACTTGTGTATGTTCACAGCTCCGAAATTTATTTTTTAATCACAATACTGTAGTACTAATAGAATACTAAACTGTAAACTTTGTGTTAAGATGTTAAGTGATACTGAAATTGTGCTATCAAACGGAATAATTTTGTCGAGCACCGGATGGATTAGTGTAATAAAACTATTTTATTACTAAATGTATTTTACTACTAAAAGCATTAATATATGATATAAAACGTCAAAACAAAATGTCACCACTAATTGTGTAATAGTATTTATCTTAACGAAAGGTCTTCTAATAGGTAATTTTTGATTAATTTTGGTTATATTTACTACTACTAATACAAAATTAAACATTGTTAGTAAGCAATAAAATTGCTGAGAAAATATCATTCAGTGTAGAATGAAGAACAAATTATTTATAGTAAATTTTTAAATCAGGTGTAAAAACGCAACGCCAATCCATAGGGTGACATTGAAAAAATTACAATTACAAAATTTACATTTTCCTATGGCAGAGTTATGAACCTAGTTATCCAAATAATTCATCAAACTTTGATATTTTCTTGATTAATTATCCTGCTTATAGCCTTACGAACCAAATAAATTTTCAATAAGAAACTTATTTCTCTTTAATATCTCTTAGCAGACATTGCTTTAAAACAGCATAACACAACAAGGTAAACCAAGATTAAAAAACATAAAAAGGTATATAAATTGAAAGATTTGTTCTTGGATAGGTACATTTTTCTAGCCTTTGTCCTAATGATTAACAACATTTCTGACGTATATTTGGATATGTATGGAGTCTCCATAATTGATCTTACTTATTTATTTTTATGGCATACACTTGATTTTTTGTAATCTCCCAAATCGAAAAATCTAGAGGACTACGTGGTCGTAGTACAGATTTCCTGATAAATAATATTCAATGGGACATTTTCTAAGTTTGCAGTTCATTTTCCAAAAAATTTCGATAGTGTTCTCAATCGATTGGGCAGTTAAGACGGACTATTTAAGTAATTGTTGATTATATCTTTCAGCAAAGGGAACCTTGGACTGCTGGCCTACATAAACTGGGAAAAGCTGAATATCAAATCTGCCGTCTATGTCAAGAAGATCTAGAGATGGCAGAACACATTTTGTGGAAATGTGTTGCTGCCAGTCATACCCGACAACAACACTTCAGTAGGCCGTTTCTAATGCCGAAAATTCCAAACTAATTCTAAGGTTAATCAAAAGCCTCCAACTAGTCTAACAACTAGAAGGGCGATGTTACAATAGACCCAGGTAGGTCGCGGTGACTAACGGCAGCAGTGCCACTCTCCTCATATCTAATTGTTGATTATAGCTGCCCACACATTAATATCAGAGGTACTGATGATTTCGTGGTGATGAATTTTTTGGAAATGAAACTAATGAATTAATATTCCACACAGTTAAACTTAATTTTCAGATAGTTATTCTCAGATTATTTTCTACTACGTGCGAAACATGTTCTTCGTTTATTAACATTTTCTGAAACAGCCATTTTGCATTATGCATATCAATAAAGGTTGTAACATTAAGAACATATCCTAATCGATAACTGTCTCGGTAGATACGTTGAGATTCAGAAGAATTTGATCGAACTTTCGAACGCATAATCATATCTCTGTATTCCTATAGAAGTGTACAGAACCATTTTTAAAAGCAATTTAAAAAATCCAAAACAACAAGATAATCAGGCGTACGACATTCTCCAATAAATGATTGCAATATTAAATTGACAGGTGTCAACAGCCAACTAAACGCAAGAGCTTTTCGAAGCGTTAAAAATATGATATTCTAATACAACTCAAAACTTATTTTTGGTTGAATGATGTCTTCAAAAAATCGGAAAGAATTAAATTTTCTAAAATATTATGGATTTTTATCGCGTAGGGTAGGTACAGTGATGTGCATTAAAACTGACTCAAAGTGCCATAAAACTTTATAAATATAACCCTTATGTACAATAGAGACGAGTACGATAGACAGCCAACTACCCTCGAGGGGTGAGTCAGTACTAAAGCACATCACTGTACTTTTTGTATGTCATGTTGTATTTCTCTACAAAACGTAATAGTTGAACGTTTTGAAGTTGGGTTTGTATTAATTCATAACAATTACACAGCATGCCTCACCGGCCATAATCGATTTTTGTACAATAAATTGGAAAAGCTATAAATGCAGTTATATAACAACTACAATGTATTCCAGTGATTATTTTCCATAAATAATAGAATGATGTACTATCATTAAATAATCATTTAATAGCAGTGTGATAGCAATAGCAAAGGAAACCATTCCATTCTTCATGTATTTTATAAAGAAAATAGAAAGTAGAAATAATAGATTTCGACTTTACTTACCTTGTTATGTAAATGCGCATTTATGCAACATATTTTATTTTTTCTTTAGGTCTCAGCGTAATCTAGACGACGAAACATGACCTTAAGAGTTCTTTAGCGATTGAAACTTAATATGCAAATTTTATTAGAGAATTGCGGAATAGTAATGGACATTATTACACATAATTATTGTACTCAGAAATAAAATATATACCATTACCAGCGACAGCAGTAATTAGCTTCGCATATTTAAACATTTTTATCATATAACATTGTAAAATGTAACCACGTGCTGAACGCTCTTTTCTGCAATTTTTAATATGACATATTGTTGCTTAATAAACCAGTCTTTAGATATTTAGAAAACTAGATTACATAAGAATTCGTAAATCTTATATAATGGATTAATGTAATAGGGTTGGCTATTTTTATATGCCTAAAGCATATTATGGTAACCATGTTAAATGTCATACTCATACTTACCTTGCTACTTTAGTGTGTACTTACAGACTAGAATTTTGTATGGATTATTCAAGTAATTTACTTCCTAAAATTTGGACTTATTTAATGTCTCAGATTCTTCAAGTGACTGCATCGATAACATTTTAGTAATTTCTACGAGGACTACCTTCACAATTAAAGATAAAAACTAAACATACTCCAGATTGAAAATTATATTTTACTGTCAACGTGATTCACAAAAGCTCATAATAATCAATAATAATAATTTACAGATAGTATACAATTTTACAAGAATTACAAATTCTTTGGCGGAGAATGAGTAAGAGACAATGAGGGAAATATAATTATGTATTTTAAAACGATTCATTTTCTTTAATTCATCCTTCTTAATAAAATAGACCCAATATTATAAATTAATAAATGCACCACTTATTAGTCACATATCCGATATAATATTATATATTACCCGGGTAAACTGCATGTCAGATTGTACGAAAAAGAAATCCAACGGTAAGCTCTTCGTAAAGTGTTGTTTTTGTGTTTCTTCATTTTTGTATCCTGGTTGATATGTTATAGCACTTTCGCGCACTTTCTCCGCAAAAAAAAACACATCACAGACTGAGATATGATGCCGAGAAATAGGCACCCAGCCTGAACACCTTCCATGTATATATGCTACAATTAATATAAGTTATACAATGATATAATTAAATTATGTATAGTATTTACAATATATAGAATCTCAGTAATAAATTCAACTCATGGAAAATAAAAAAGCTCTGTCCTTAACGTAGCAGATCGAATATTATATACAGCGTTTATACAATGTTACATCTTGATAACTCTTCTTACGTTGGGGCCCGTTGCCTAGCGATAGCTAGGATAGAGCAACGTGGGGCCCCACCTGCCTCAAACCAGCCCAGGCGGTTTCACATCCAACCCCGTTACCATATCTAAGCTACTGAGAGGTGCTGATGGCGGTGGAGTATTATTAATCGAAGCAGGCGAATTGACATTATTCGTCAAATCACTTTGGCTATTCTCTTCTGAATCGCTACATGACTCTGAACTTCCTTTCTTACCATTTCCATTGTGAGTTTTTACATGTTTGGCTAAATGATCCGACCTCATAAAACGCTTATTGCATATAGGACAAGCGAATCTTTTCTCGCCAGTATGTGTCCTCAGATGTCTTTGCAGTTCGTCTGAACGCGTGAACCTTTTCCCACAAAATAACCAGTTACAAACGAACGGCCTTTCTCCAGTATGCCATCGCAAATGCGCTTTTAAATGTGAGGTTTTCCCGTACACTTTTCCACAGCCCGGTATGTGACAACTATGAATGTTTTTCTTCCTAAGATGTACACCGGCAGGACCCAATCTTTCTGCTTCCTGACAATTAGGACAATCACAAGTTGCACGGCCAGTGTAACGTCTTTGCGAACGCGGAGATGGAACTTGAGGCGGTAAACTACCAGCTCCTGACGTTGGTGAAGGTGCTGAGCCTGTCGGATGTAACCCAAATGAAGCTCCAACTGTCTGTGCACCAGGCAGCATAGATTTGTAAGTATCTTGAAGCAGATGTTGCCCCGACGATAGAAGATGATTAGAAGCAGCTAATGAATGCGTTAAAGACGAATAATCTGATGAATAATTGGCAGCCATTTGTGCATGCATTCCTGCAGCACCACTCATATCCAACCAACTTCCAGCTGTTGCCGAATGAACATCCCACCACGCATTTGCCGACGTAACAGAATCACTTTTAATACCACCGTGATGTGTCGCACTTGACATCGCGTTAAACGGCCAAGGTTCATAATGCCTCGAATACACCGAACCTAACGCTGCGTGATGCGCGGTAGCTGCACCTTCAACCTTTCCCAATAATGAAGATTGATGGTGGTGAACATGAGTGTTGTCTGCTACGGCTGGGCTAGTTGTTGCTCCGGGAAAATAAAGATCGCTACCATACGAAGCTGTCGTAGGTACGCTCGAACATGATGTCATCACAGGTCTGCTAGAATATGTTGTATTTCCAGATGAGGATCTTTGCGATGGTAGGGAACTAGCGGTAGAAACACCGGAACTTGGAGAAGGTGCTCCTTGTGGACTTTTCTTCCATGGATGAAAGCCTTTGCCAACGGCCGCATCTGCAAGGGGTGGCGGGGACTTCGAACTGAGCTTATTACACTGGGCTGCCAGCATAGCCAAAGGAGTACCCCTTAAGCTTGGGTGTTCCTGTAACAAAATAGAAAAAGTAATTAGACGTGCCAATGGTTCTCCTATTGCTATATGCAACATTCTATGCAATTATGCACAAACAACTTAAGCTAGAATACTTCTTTAACGGCCTAAAATGTTTGAAAATAGCAAAATTTTGAAGATTTTGGTATAGCAAAAATAATTTATTGTAAGGTTCCTCTCCTTTTACCAAATCATAGCAACTTCTACTAATATGAGTGTTTCTTCTATTGAACCAATTTCTTTGGATTCCATAGCAAATGTTGAACATCCAATGTGTATCTCGATTTTAAATTTTTACGCCAATTAAAGTAGTTATACTTTCTCTGTACTCTGTACTATTTGTCATTTAGTTATATATTAAAATTCGAAACAAATTTATTTATCATCATACATTTTTTTTAATATACCAAAGCATTACTATCTTTTAACCTCGGCTAATGCGTAAATATTTAAACTTAACCTTATTTATATTATATTTCCTCGGTTATCTCATAAATTTACAAAGTTGAAAACAATATCTAATATATCGATTCTAAAACCTAAGAAACACCGCACGTAATTTACCCAAACCGTATTCCCAGAAACTCATTTCCTTCCTATTATAGGGGCCGTCTACTTACGAAGATTTAAAATGGATGGGAACACGTCTGGCGAAAAGGCCGCGAGGGCCTCGCGGGCTCATTAAAACCAATCGTGACACAGGTAGTACTTGGCCAGGGGTCATGGTAATAAATTGGACTTCGCGTCATGGTCAAATTTTGACGGCAAATCCAATAAAACAAACGAGGTGGCGGTAGCAGCAAAAATATAAATTGATGTATACACTGTATTCCAAAATTGTTTACTGTATTAATAATAGATAAAAGTAAAATCGGAAATGTTTAAAAAATTTCTTTTTTTAATATATCTATATATATATATATCTCAAGTGTCTATAGTTAGTTAACTTTTTAACCGCTAAACTTCTATCTAACAAATTATTACCAAACCAAGGCACAATAAATAGTGATGCAATACTTGAAATACAGAGCATTATAGCATTATAGTCTCAAAACTATCAAGCTCACCAAATAACAAAATTGTTAAATGTTCTTCTTAAACAAAAACAAAGCCATTTTCAAATTGACTTTGTATCATTGAAATTGTTGTGTACTATGTTTTCCTGTATAGAATATCAGCTTGAATGGCGTTAAATTTTAATTGAAACTTCAAGAAGAAGTTTTGTTAAATACTAATAAATCTAAATTAGAATCCACGATAGTGTTTCTAATTTATTTTGACCAGAACTAAAACTACAAAATATTAATAATAAACGCATGTGTTAAACTTCCGCATGGTAGTGTATGCGTTCCAATGCAAATAATGTCCAGTTTGAACCGGGACAGTGGCGTGGCTGTCAGGAGGGCTCGCTCAGGAAATGAGAGGTTCTAATTTAGTGATGTAGAAGGGCCAAGCGGAGCATTAACTTTTAGGTTCACAGTCGCGTACGCAACGCATTAAATAACACGCTATATAGATTAATATTTTGAGTTATTGCCGGGTGAGTTTCTCCTGTGGAGGTCGTTCGATTTAGGAAGTAATTAACGGGTCCGTTCATCGCACATTAATGTGCTTCTACAGTAGTCTCTAGCTTTACGGTTTTATAACTTTTGGGAATTGCTTAAAGCAATAGCAACTGGTATAGCAGGTAGCTAAAGGGATAAATAGAAAGTGAAGATTAAATTAGATGAGAAATGGAAATAATACCAGCTAGAATAAATATACACAGATATTGAGGTAAATAAATCTATTATACAGTAAAACACTCATAAATGTCAAATGAAATTCAATATACTAAAATGGAAATTTCTCGTTATTTTCTTCGAAATTATTACTTCATTTCAATAATAATTTTCAATTTAAATGACGGCGTAATGGAATATCAACATAAATATACCCTTTAGATTTAAATTATAAAATAAAAAGATTTTCAATATTGCTTCATCAAGATAGATAATCGGCAATATTGTTAACAACTAAAATGTTGGTACAGAGAAAAGCAAAAACAAATTGCAACTGTAATTGGAAACATTTCTTGAGAAGAAACATATACAGACACCATTTCTCTAAAATACTGAGATTGCATTTATACATTTCACGGACAATACTCTGAGATTGATATCTAATAATTTTGATGATGTGTACTTTAAGTATCGAGAATACTAATACAGTAATAATACATCGAGAATCGTAAATTACAGTAAGATAACACATTAATAAGGAGGTTTAAGAATATCTGTATACATCCCAGATATCCTGCCTAAATGTTTCGGATTCCCGGCATTATAAAACCAGTAGAACAAATTATTTTCACTGGATAAATAAAGACCTGTTATGCAAGACAGGTGGACTTAACTAGGTAAGTGTATAAATCTATTAACTCCATCAAGTGATACGTATGCAATTTAACTCAAGATTATCTTCTATCATATGTCAGACTTATTGAATACAATAAGTTTGAGCGTGTTGGGAGAGGGTCGCTAAGTTGATCACTATCAACTTTCCGTGTAAATGTTATGAAGCATTTGCGAAATATACTTATCTAATCGTATACCAGTAAAAAGTGCAGCTCCTAACTCCTTTGTAAATCTACATAAATATTAATATTCAACACAATCGAATAAAGTTTTGCAAGGCACAATTGAAAGTCTTCTGTACAGTATATCCTTGTTGCAGGACGCAAGTCGTCATTATAGCTGAAGTAGCAATTACTAGATCTCAACCTTCATCATTTTCACACACTGAATTGTTCAGTAATGTCTTCCCCTTTGAAGAGCATATCAAACTTTCTTCCGTTCACACCGTTTCGGTCGTTTTCGTTCGATCGAAATATTTTTGATACCCAACTATACATCTCAAGGGACATTTACGAAACCGACCGAACGGGCATGGGCGGAAGAAAGTTTTATAAGCGCTTCAAAGAGAAAGATTTTACTTAATACACAAGCTGTACATCACATCACATATAATAGGTATGTGAGCACGTAAGAAAACAAGTTAAATATAGGATTTTTATATACATATGTATATTTTTTTCGATAGATAAATATGTTTGGGATTAATAATAGGTAACAAGGTTTGTTTGGCTGCGCAACAGACCGGTAGTTGCAGTTTTGGAATTAATTTTAAAAACTAACAGTATGAATAACTACATTATAAATTATTTATTTTACATTGGCGTTAATAATAATATATCAGCATCATCCTATCAATTTTATTACATGTTAAAACACCTATCAATATAGATGTTTTTATATTTAATCATACAATGGATTATTCTTCATGGTGATGAAACTTCTCAAAGAAATGTTTGAAAAACAGGAATTTCTTTACATCATGCACATCAGATGATGGCGTACCAACCACATATGGAACAACCAGGAGAATGAACAAAATCTTGCTGTGTGAAAGGAAAAGTTATTGGATTTTCAACTTCATTCGATCTTCGGTAAACGTAACCGCTTTTATACCAAGCGTAAGCAAATGCATCGTGATATTTTGGCGTTGAAAATTGATTAATAAAAAGATTGTAATTTTATAATATTATTGCATTAATGTAATATAATATCGTAGCCATGCTGTAGTAACAAGCCAAAAAGTTTTCTGACAAAGCTTTCTATATTCGAAAACCATACATGTACATCAAGAGGCTGTATTATTGATGTAGCCTTCTTTGGAATTGTTGATATATTCACAAGTTTGTTGGATGGTATACTGGTTTGTGATGTAGCAGGGCAATGGACAGTCCACGAGTCCAACAATAAAGTGCTGCAAGCTCCTACATTTGGCAAATAAACATCGGTTAACCATTGCTGCAATAGTTCTTTTGTTAATTTGCCAAATGTGGATGCTGTTAAATTAACATTCCAAGGTTGAAAGAAAGACTATAATAAGCGTGAGCCAAAAATCCTAGATAACAAACAATATAATATATTGAAAAACTACAGTAATTGTTTTTTTCTGTCTGTTTGATAAACTTTACCCAAATAAACAATTTTTGTTTAAATCCGTATGACTGACCGTTACCGAGTTATACGCATAGGAATTTCCAAAAATCCATTTCACCCAGTCAGTGTTTTTCTGCAGAAAAAAAATTGCGTAGTTACTATATTTGATTCGGAATCTTCCCTTGTTAGTAATAGGTGCACTTCATCATAGTTTTAAATTTTAACTTACTAAACTTTTAAGGCACTAAAACGTTTCTGGCTGTTATTATATTGCCTACAAATGAAAATTGTATTGGAAAAGCAATCATATGTATCGAGATTTCACACAGAAACGTTTAGAGCGGTTTCAAATCAAACTCCTGAGTTTGAAAGAGTTATTAAAACACGATTGTCATCTATGAAACTGCTTAAAACAAAAAAATTATGTAGGGATTTCAGACACTAACCATATTTTCTATTTGTCCCCACTACATCTTATTAATTCTCACTATAAAACCTTCTGTAATGTATGGAGAGAATTAGTACTAAAACGTGTCCATACGTTACGTATAAATACATATAGCATACGAGAATAATGTAATAATAATATATCCATTCGAGCAACAAGTGACTGAATTGGCTGATCAATAGTCTTCATCAGGAGGACAACTTATAGAATTGAAATGTAAGGCATACATTCACCTTTGTAAATGTTCCTATATATGGAGCACTATACAGAATTGCAATTCTACGGTACTAAATATGCATAGATAGAACCCTATAGAACTAAGCAGAGAGAAACATATTCAGAAAAAGCAAAGCCATTATAAAAGACATAATTGAATTTATTAGTTAAGTCAAATTTATGTAAAAGTAATTTTTGACTGACTATGTGAAACGCACGTAAAAACCATATCCATTTGTCGTCCAATTTTCTGCTAATATATAGCGTGAAGTAAACTAAATTTGTTACTGTAGAATCACCAATCACAAAAATCATGTTGAAATAGTGACACAAAAGGTTTTATGTGGATACATATTTTATTGTACAAAACCTGTTCAAACACCTTCGCGAAATTACTGAGGGTTTAATAATTTTTGAATTTTTAAGGAATCGGGACATAATTTCTAATAGCACATCTTCAATTATTAGTCGTAAAATAAATAACGACAATTGTAGAAAGGAATAAGGTTCGCTGTAAATTGCATCAGCAGTAAAAATAACTTGGCGAAAGAATTGGTAATTTCCTGGGAATCATCCACGACATTCTCATCAAACAGCATTTTACTAGGTATGGACTCTGTTTGAATAATATCCTTAATTTTGGAAAGGTCCGAGATATAGCCATTTTCTGTACGTATAAGTACTCGACTTATCGATCATTGATAGCGTTTTTCGTACGCTTTCATTTCATTCTATGACTGTTTTTGATTTTTAAGTTTTGTGTCATGGTTCACCATGATAACCACTTTTGTAATAGTGATTTGGAAAAATTATATCCTGGATGGATGAATTAAAAATATTATGATACGTCATAGAAGTGTTCTCGTGATTGTCTAAAAAGCTCCAATTAATATTACACAGACCGTGGTGTAAATTGTTGGCATCAGTTTTACGAAAATTGTAGCGCGTATCTCCAGATAGAGGATACACATTTATTCAGGTGTTAACATCAAAGGTGATGCAAAGTTTGTTATGTTAACAAAATGATAAATCCAACTTGTACTGTTCCTCTTATAAATACATAAATATAGAAAGGGAAAAGAATTTCTGAAGTAGTAATAACTGAAGCATTTATTTTTTTTTTTTCTCTTGTAGTAGTGTAATGAATCCCCTTAACGTAAAAAATGTTTGACAAGATTATTCTATTGATCTTTTTGGTAACATTGCTACCAGATTGAGTTTAGACAAAACGTATCAAAATATCCACAAACAGATTATAATAAATTTTGTTAAAATTTCATTCCGAAATGTACAGCTACATTATGTTTTCGATTACAGTATATATGTAATACACATAATATGGATTGCTAATTAAACTTATAATCGCAATCGAATATCTCTAAATTCTACTCTCGTTATCGTAACATTGTATTATATCGATGATTCTACGGTAAATCCTTTCTCTCAACGCTTTTCGTTCAATAGTCCATCAAAATTTAGTGGCGGACATAAACTACGAAGAAAGAAAACAGACACGTCCATATCCACGCTAGAGTGGTTTACGCCCAGTGGCTTTTGTGATTGGTAGTGAAGATATTGAACGACAGGGGGCGCCGGGCTACCGTTTGCCTTCGTTTGGACCTTTCCCCGCTTTATCGCCGCAGAACACTAGAAAGCGGTAATATTACGAGAAAAAGACAACAGCTAATGGACTGTGGTAAAAAGAATACTTTCTGTGGCCTTTCAAGAACTGACTGGCGTCTAACGAAAGCGAGCGGAATAAAAGCGCTACCTGGACAACAAGTTCACGGTTGTTACTCTCGAAGTATTATTCGTAGTACTGTTGATCTAGAAGTGTGCGATGTGGCGAGTTGAAGAGGTACTCAATTGAAAGCAAAAGAAGGAAAAAAAGCAGAGAACTTGAACAACTGCAGATATACGATGGAATGCTTCATTACGGTTGAAACGTATGATAAAATATAATATCATCCAGTCAGTTACACGCTCATTAAAAATAATAACTGTAATCACACGGGTTTTCCTTAAACAAATGATTTACGTTGTACGTATTTATATGGAATGATCAATGGTACTAGAATTAAAATGGACAGGCAGGTGTAAATGAGAGGACATTAAGCTTTTCTCAAGTTCTGTAATAAAAATAATCAATTAAGTATCTATACTAAAAATCCATGCACCATAATGATAAACAATAATACTTGTAGATATAAAAATTTCGTTCGAAAAATAGTTTGGGTAGAAGGATGGATAAAGTTTGGAAAAGCTGCATCTAAAATGTAAGACTTCAACATGAGATTATTAATTATCTGATAGAAGTACCGATCAAAATCTGTTGTAATTTTATTTCTTGAGAGTTTGCTTAGAAAAATTGAAACATCTGTTGGTATTAGATATATAGATATTGTAACAAATGGTAGCTATTGTAGACGTGTTTATATGTTCTAGCAGTATTAGCGACAACCAATCATATTCAATCACTTTAATTCTGGCAGCTTATTCTAGACATGCTCACACTTTCTTAAACCGAAAAGAAAGCCGAAAATATCTGCCAATTAAAGACATAGCATCAGAACTAAAATCCATTGACTTTAGTAGCACCAAATATACAAAGTTTACTTGTAGTTTACTTGTATTGCTTGCTGTGAAAATGTCATCAGTTACTGCTAATGAAGCGGAAACATCTATAATTTGCTTGAAATCCTGACTAGAATATAGGTAACATGTTATAACAAGATATTTAATTCTTGTGAAGATTTTCTATTTTTTAAATAAAGGCAAAATCCTTGATATCCTCCAAATACTAGAGCAAGCCTTAGACGAGATGCATTGCTTGGAAATGTGGCATAAAAATGGTAAAAATATCATTCAATTTGCTCACTATTAATGCCACCATAACTAACTGAATTTGAGGTTATTTCCTTAATGATATGAAATGATAACCGTCCTTCTCCAAAATCAAAGTAATCATTCCAATTCACTACTTCTGCATCATATTCTGACATGGCCAAGCATGTATTTGCTTCTGAAAAAAACTGTTAATTGTATCTGCGTTAGACAAAAACATGGAGAGTCATTCGCATGATTGAGAATGATGTTGAAATCACGTAGGGCTTTCCAGAGAGGTTTTGCTTTTTCAAAAGTTCACTCCGATTTATTGGCATACATGTATAAAGAAACAGTTTCTGGCTTAAGTAACAATATGGAATAGTTTTATTACTGGTCTACCTTCAACCTTCAACAAAAAGCTTGATAGTAGTGGATGCACAACCCCAATAAGTTTTGTGACTGTAGCAGTTTGATATGGGTGTCATTGGCGTATTTTGTATCACATTATCAGCCAACTGTTTTGATTCAATTTCAGAATCTAACACACTGCTATTATAAAAATAGCAGTTTATTCATCAATCAATCCAATAACAATCTAATAGCAACCTTTTTTATATCTACATGTTGTTTCCTCATTCTTCTATCACCACATATAAAAAATGTTTGTTCGTTTGTTGCGTACTTTTAAAGAAAATGTATATCATTAATCTAGTATATGCTTCAATTCTTAGCTGTCATTCCCCAGTAAAACCTGTTAAACTATTTTATTATGTTTCTCTGGAGGAGTGTAGTTTTTTTGGATGGTAAAACAGAGTATTTGCTTGACATAACACGTTTTCTCGTTATTAGGAAAGGCTAAAGTAGAATGTGAAGAAGAATGTTTGTTATTTTTGTTACGTGTTCTAGTTGTGAAAAAGGAATTGAAGTAAGTACAAGGGGTAACATTTTGCTGAAATGGCGCTGTAATTGGCAATCAATCCCAAGGCTCTTCTTCAGATTAAACTGTAAATATACTAATTAAACATAAAAATGTGTACTTATTTTTTTTTCGATTGTGTAACACACATTTTTCCCAAAAAATATATATAACATTTTTAGCGAAAATAATTAATCACGTCGCGAATATCATGGACTAATATTTAACTTACATAACTGGCATTAGAAAACATTTTGTACGAAATGTAAAACGAGTGACTTTGTGACAGATTTGACACTTTTAATAATTTTTTTAGTTCTAGTTTTTTACCTGGAAGGTCGAGTAAATAATATGAAGTAGTTACATCATTTAGCTACTAAACAATGACGTTGTGAAACAAAAAACAATAGTGGTTTAGCCAGAATTTTGATGTATACTTGTCACACATTCACATCATCGCTCGGGGTGATTTTATGACAGCATTGGGCTTTCACTAGAACACAATGCCATATTTCTCTGAGGAGATTTTGGAACATTATAACCACGTAAATGTATGCCAGGCTTCAAATTTGTCACAAAAAAATCACCTCCTAACCGAATCATCAATATGTCACAAAGTCAAACCAAATAATAAAAATTATCGTTTTGGCACAATTTATTTATAGAAAATGTAAGAAAACAACGTAAATTATGTTTTAAATACAAAGTATTGCGATGTATTCCATACCTAATCAAAATCGAAATTATGGAAGCACATAGGACAGATCTTTATTGCTTCTAAGCATCTTCCTTTTCTTGCGCTTCTCGGAGGGTTACTTTTTTTCTACTTTCTAATGATTCAGATGTATAATTTTTGTAGGGGCGACTCCCCGGTAGCCCCTTATACTTCCGTGGCATTTCTAAAATATGCACCGAATAATTACATTAAAAATCTCACCCCTATTATAACCAAAAAGTGTCACAATCTCACCTCGATATTTGTTGACATTTCATGTCGTAGAGCATAAGTATTTTATTTTTAAGAAAAACAAAGAGGTGATGGCACTTACTACTTCTTTAGATTATACATCATACTATAACACTATCCTACGTAAAAATAAACAATAAAACAAACGGTTCAAGTTACACAAAACAAAGTATTGCAAATTTCTGATAAAGTAAAAATTGCTTATCTACCTTAAAAAATATGTGTGTTGTAAAAAAACTGACTGCGAGAAATAATACGTGACACTGCTTCAACCCTTTACCGATGCGTGTGCGAGAAGGTTGCTACAATAACATAATAAACAGAGATGTAAGAATGACTTTTTCAAAGGAGTGTGGTGCTGTCACAAAGTCGCCTGGGTGTTACAAAGTCACCTTGTTTTACGGTACATATGTATAAATATTTAATAAAATTCAAGATTATGATTCTGTGGAATAGAAAAACTTTATTCCATCTTCAGGCTACAGCAGTGATGATAGAGAGAGAGAGAGAGATTATTCTAGAAACAACAGTATAATCATGCTGGAAGTGTCATGATTAGAAACCATCAAAGTCATCATAATTGCTTCTATAAAATCTTGCCAGCTGACAACATCTGACCAACAGCAAGTTAGAAACAGAGTTAGAAGGAATGGATGTTTCGGAAATTATTTCAAACTGGAAGACAGTAACGCAGTACTGGTAACTAGCATAGTATTAACGCTTGATACTCCAAATAATGTTAGGCAAGATGGGGGCCTAGGTTAAAGGCCTAGGTTATTTTGATTAAGTTCTTTATTGAATCTGTCGAATTTTCGTTCGGGTATGCGAATTTTTTCAGGACAGATGTTAAATAACAACAAGAATTGAAAATAAAAAACAAAATAGAATAATCTCTAACAATACTTACTACAAAGGAACTTTTAAATTAAATAATTAAAATTATTTGATGTTGTAATTTGATACATAAGATACATAATATTAAAACAGTTTACTGTAAAATTCTGTATAAAGGACATTTTTAAAAACTTACGTTTTAATTTATTACGTTCAAAATCCACGTTACGTTCACACACTAGTTTGGCAAATATTTACAAGAAAGGGGTATACCAATAATGAACAATACGATACCATCAAAGAACTAAAATCTGCGATAACGAGATGTTGGAATGATATTCCTATTTCAACATTGATCTAATTGATAGACAGTATAAATTGTAATAGACACATCGAAAAAAATCATAATTAGAGTAGGCTATGTGAATGGATTGTTACTTTAGCCATCTTCACATAATGACATTTATTCCTTGACATTTAATTTGAGGTTATAAACTTTGGTTACAAAATGGATTACAATAATATGACAAATAATAAATGTCATTATGTGGTAGTAGCTAAAGCAACGATTAAAAACATTTACATAGTCTACACCAATTATGTTTTTTTCGATGGCACTAGTTCAGCATTAACTTCGATGCGTCATTAGTTAGGGATATTAAAAGCCAAATATTTTGATCAAAAGTTCATACGACACAATCGAAATTCTGCTGACAGAATACTCGAAAAAAATTAAATTTTCAATTCAATGTGTATAACAAAAATTCTTAGGGAATAGAATGTACAGGAGTATATATTGCTGCTTTTATAAAATTTGAGAATAAATTTAGAACATTCAACAAGAAGAAAAAGAACAACGCTGCTACAAATTTGGCACGTACGATAGAGGGCGTTTAATTGGAAAACTCTTTCATCAAAACATATTTCTTTATTTCTTGAGAATGAAGTACGTTTTTGATTAAATAGTTTCTATAAATTGGAAACAATATTCATACCAAACATACAAAATCTCCCTCACTCTTTTTCCGCAGTTGTACATGTAGGTAATACTTATTGTAGATTTAACTTCTGCTTTTCTGACGATTATTAACCACTAGTGGCTGTTTAGTAGCCAAAGATGTACAAAAAAAACACATTTCTTTCGTTTCATTAGTCGTTCGCCACCCGGGTGCGGTCAAAATGACCCGAACAAACTTATATCCATACCTTTAACTCTGTCCGAATAATGACGGCGTGGCTATACATTTTTTAATAACCTCTTCCCTTTTCGCCCTCTTCCTTTTTCACATTAGATCTTCCACGTCCACCTTTCGTACAATACTTCCATCCATTATCTATCTATGTGTGTGTGTGTGTGTGTATTATTTTTGTTTTATTCTTTTTGTGTGGCTGTGCGTGTCTCGTAGGCGACAGGCGGGCGCCAACATTTCATTACTCTCTTGATTAAAGTGGTCCGAGACGAAAGTTGGCGTTTTCGCGCCGGCTCTTATGTTCCTCCCGCGCGCGTTTTCTTCGCCCACCACCACCTCAACTCAGGCTTACTCTCTCGTATAATATTTTTCAGGGAAGAAAAGAAGGGACGGCGCAATTAGCCCGACCCGACGATTAATTAACCACCCATCGGGTATAAGCTACCGCTCGAGTTGCGGACTGGACATCTTGTATGCTTCGATAATCACCACAGACCGTTGTTGGCACTATAATTTCCCTAGAGGAGAATCTCATAGCAAAGTGGGGTAGGAATTACTAGTTAGTCGAAATATCTATGGTAATGATTCGTAATTAAGTCGTTAACGAAGAGATTATGGCAGAAATATTTCAAATAGAAGTAAAATTTAAATATACCACAAGACATAATTTTTAAATCACAAATTTTTGTTTGAAACGTATGTTCAACTCGCAGTTATTCATCTAAGTCGTTGTAAATTTGTGTTATATAGAACAAATTATATTATAGAATAGATTGATAGATAAATGAAGAAGCGGAGAGTTAGATTAAAGCAACTGCTGGACAATTCAGCTTGTCAAAATAGTGCATGCCAGTATTCATACAGTTTCTTAAAACTACGTATTAAAGAAACACTCGTTAAAGAAGCAACATCATCGGCTAGAGTTTATTTCTATGAAAATGATTTAACTCCTATAAAAACTATGACCGACTCATTTAATTCTTAACGACATAATTGGGGGAAGTTAAACATAGGAATTTGGTTCCCACATCATTGACGTTGACGTCAAGATTTCTGTTTATATCAATTTCGCGTTTCAATTAGTACCACACGAAAGCCTGCCTCTGACCCAAATCGTTGACACCCACTCCCAACTACAATCAAGTCATACTATCTCGGTAGTGCGTGCAATAATTTAACGACCGAAAATCCTATTAGCGATAAGTTAGATTTATACATTTTACACGTAGTAAAATATTTACATATTTCAAACTTTCTAGAATTTTATTACCTTAGCCCTTATTTGCTGTAGCTCATATCTAGTCATCAGTAATATTAATAACTACCTACTTATCTTGCTATCGTGTCTAATACACAAAACAGTTATACAGAAATAAATAACCACGTTGATCAAAATTTAAAAGAAGCAAACATAATTCTTTCGGATTTTTTTAAAATAAAATCATTAAAAAAATAAAACTATCAGGATTTGTTAAATTTTTCCATGCTTCCTTGTCCCCGTTTATTATTATCATTGTTTCAGTGAAAATATTCACATTGAATTATGTATAAGTGTATGGATTCCTTGGAGACTCGTAAAAACAAAATTTACATAAAAAATGACGGAGCCCGTTCACTTCAGTCATCGCGTGACTCCCGATGCTAATAAAATTACGATATTTTTTCGGTTTCGGGCTCCCTTTTTGTTTTACGTCCGATGAGCGGTGTAAAAGAAAAAAAAATAAATTAAAACGTTTCTAGGTCACCCGGGCTATTACTGGCGTAAGAACGAAAATATTCAATCTGGCTATACAATGATCACCACACGTGTATACTCTGGAAAATGGTCATCTAAAAGAATCTTTAAATATTATTTATATAATTTTATCTCTACCGGATTTATTTCAATTTTAATTTAAAATAAATTTAATGCTTCAGTTAATTTTAAATTCTAATAAAAGACGAAATAGGTAGCCAGTTCGAATCGTGATATGTGAAAAGGGCTAAAGTCGGCAGTGGCGTAGCCAGAATTTTGGTTTGGGAGGGGCCCAAAAGGGTTGATGAACTAAAAAAGGAACGAAAGTTTTGAAACAGTATATTTAACATTTTTAAATCATCCATATTCTGACAGTTGTCACAGTTGAAGCGCGAAAGATCAACTCCCGACTAGAAATCATGTAATTCATTATAAATTCTACCTTACATATAATGTTTTGAGATGTATATTTTATAGTAAATGGTAAATTAACACGTTAACTGAACAAACAATTTTTGTATTCCTTCAAAAAAGTTGTCGCAATTTTGTGTCTACAAGTCGCTTGCGATA